>JAFEMH010000824.1:0-590000 GCA_022495995.1 Adenophora triphylla var. japonica | reverse complement strand
TGAAAAGTCAAACGTGTTTAAAAAGTAAACTTGTTTGAAAAAGTCAATCATATACCTTGTGTCTTGAGTGGCAATTGTGATGTCATCAAGAATGTAATTCATGATATTTGAATGAATGAAATGAAAGGGTATTCAAGTGATTAATAATGAGAATGAATCTCTTTTTATGGGAAAAATAGATTCAAACAAGACTTATCAAATATATGCTTGAAGCTATAATCAAGTCATATTGATGCTTGAGGTGTGAATGTTATTCACTAGATGATGGTAAAATGTAAGATTTTACCTTTAACATTGATTGCTAAAAAGAAAAATGTTGAATCTTATCTCTTTAAAGAAAAAGTTGGAAATCAACTTAATAAAGAGGTAGTGATAAAACACAACTAAATGTAGTTTGTGTATATGTTACACTAAATACTATGGATTGCATATGGTTCGATATGCTTACAATAGTTGTGATTATAGAATTCTTGTTTATGAATTCAAGATTCAATAATGGAATCATGAAGCGCTTCTTTCTTTAAGAATATGTTTCCGTATAAATTAAGAGATGGGGAAAACTCATTTAAACGGATTCATGATTCAATAGAAGAAGAAGAAACTTATCATGAGGAATGATAAAGAAGAGGCATGACCTCGACATAGCAAATGAGGTAGGATAAGAAAATTCTATGGCCCGGATTTTCTAACCTCCATGATAGAAAGTGAATCACAAAGTTATAAAGACATTAAGCTCTTTGTAAGGATCTTTGTGGAAATAGGTCATTAAAAGTGAGATTGATTCCATCTTGGAAAATGACACTTGAAAACTAGTGGATTTACCTCCGAGTAGTAAATCACTATGTAAGTGAATTTTTAAAAAGAAAATAAAGATCGATGGAACAATCAATGAGTATAAGGTTAGACTTGTAATTGAGGATTACAAGAAAAATGAAGACATTGATTACGTTTATACTTATTCTCTCATCCCGAGAATAAAGATTTGTATTTGCAATTGCCGAATAGCAAAAATTTGAAATACATCAAATGGATGTAAATAACCTTTCTAAATGTCGATTTAGAAGAGAGAATTTACATAGAACAATCTGTGGGGTTTGTTGTATATGAGCAATGAAACAAAGTGTCCACAATTTACACCATGATCAAATGGTGTTAATAATGAAAATTGGCATTATTGCTAATTTTAGGACTACCCTGAAAATGTGGGGGTGAATATACTTTGAAAAATAATTATCTTTTCGAAAGGTTTCCCCAAGAAAACAATGAGATGTCCATATGAAATATGGAAACGTAGGCCTACGTATACTTGTTAATGTGGGGTGTTTCGCAAAGTAGCAAGTCCAATTACCAAAGAAATTGAATTTGGTTACTAAATGGTGGATTATGTTTCAAGAGTTATGTTCATAACAATTGTGGATATTGATTTGTTATATATGATTCAATAAGTTTGAATATATATAAAAATCAAAAGAAAATAAAATCATTGGAAATCAAGTATTGATGTCAAATTCTTGAAAGTGAATATATGATACTTTGAATGAAATAGATCAAAGTGTTACGGTTCAAGAAATGAAACCTAGAAGAAAATGTGCTAGTTTGTAAAGTCATTGTATGACTTGAGACAAGTACAAAGATAAAGACATCAAATGTTTGATTGTGTGGATTTAAACAAGAGTGTCTACGTCACTTTGTTTATTAAATCCAAAAACGATATGTTAACTAAGGAAAATTCTAGTCAATTTGATCTGTTGATTCAAATTCAAGGAAAACTAATGGACTCGTGATTAAACAAGTCATTAGGGGGATATTCTTGAATTATTTGAAAGGATTAATATGGAATAGCTGGGATTTAACTGAATTATCAAATGGACAAATCTTGTGTTAGCAAGATGGTATATTGCTAAAGTCAATTTATAATTAACATGACATATAGCAATGTGTGTAATGATAGTCTAGACATTTATGTCTAAGACATAATACCATTAAATAACTACTCTCAACTAATTTGACAATGTGAAGTCAAATGATAAACGGATCCGTTAACCAAAGGGTTAAATAGAGAGTTAGTTGAAAGTTCGATGAGGGAAATGAGACGTAAGCCTCTTAAAGGTTAAACACAGCGAAAAACCCAATCTAGATGACTGGAGATCCCAAGAACTAGATTCAATGGGACAACCTAACTGTTAAAAGACTTGCAGCGTCACTGTGGGGGAATCAACCCCAAGTCCATTCCTGTTAGTGACATTCCGAAAGGACAAGGATAAGCTTATGGCTTTTAATTATTCTTACGCGTCAAAAATTCGAGCGGGGTAATACGGGTTACCTTTAAGAAATCACCTATGTGAGAGAGAAGTGGGGCCGCTTCGAGGAGAATTGTGTGAGGCTCAATTCTTAGACCCTCTCACAGAACCAGGCATTATGTTCAGGGCCATGAACGAACATAGCTATGAGAAATGAAATATGTTAGGACATTACTTGTGTCTAGTGTATGATCGGCTACACAAAAAGCATATCGATTCAAGGACATCGCGTCTATCGACTTGCGAGTGGAGTAAATATGCTAGTTCGAGCAGAGGTTCAATAGGCAATATACTCACACCATAGTATGCAAGTTTTTGTCTGCCGGACTCTATCACCAATCTCGTCCTCAATTTTCTTCATGTGGGGGATTGTTGGAAAAGTATGTTGTGTGTGAAGGAAATTGTGTACATTTCCTTGGAATAATCGTTTGTCGTTGGACAAAGATTATTGTGGGTTCATATTCTACAGCGTGAGAACATGAAAATGATATTTTATTTGTTCAATTTGAAGATTGGATGATAAAAATATTACAGCTTAAATAAATGGATGGAAGTTGGAAATGTGAGTTTATCTCACATGTGAAAAGAATGGAAAAACTAGTTGATAGTTTTGACCATTTTTTATTGAATTATAATTTTTTTAATTCAAGATTAATTCCAAGAATAACTTCCAAGGTTAATCTCCATTTATGATTGGAAAATGAAACTCCAAAAAGAAATTGATGGCAAGGTTAATTGTTGAATTAAGATGATCATCAATATGTGGATTAATTGGAGAGTTAATCATTGGGGAGTTTTGAGCTATAAAAGAAATACCCACAACTCTTTGAAAAAAAAAAAAAAGAGAAAAAGAGAAGAGAAAAACACACAAAAAGAAGCTTTTTCCCATCAATCTTCTTCTACCTTCTTGCAATTTGTTCATCTTCTTCCTTTGCCCTCCTTGAATAATTGGAATGGTGATATTGTCCAAGCATATTAGTTCATTTCGCCGGAAAGCTCAAGTGCGGAGTGGTTCCGGTTAATCCGTTTCATCCTGGGAGACTAACGCCCGTTGAAACCTCAAGCACTCGTAGAGAGGAGGACGAATTAGTCTTAAGGAGAGTGTGTTCTCACATGACTCAGATATAAGAGATTATAAAGATGGACAAACCCAATGAAGAGATCAAATACGGTTGTATCTTTCTTTTTATGTTTTTCAGAATTGTTGTATATTGTATTTTCAATGTTGTAATTTGTTTTCCTTTCTATATTTACAAGATTTTTTCCAACATTAGGTAGGGGGTGTCTCCCCCTCCACCTGTCCCCCGTATTAGAATAAAGGAGAGAGAGACGAAGTCAATTCATACATGAAGAGAGAGAGAATTTATATGAAAGATTCAATTGATTATGTTGTTAGAGGTACATATTTATAGGATTACAATGGGAGGAGGTAATATCCTATAAGGTTTCTAGATCTATACAATCTTTCTAATCTAATACAAGGATTGAGTTTCCTAAACTATATATAACAATATATACTTAAATATAATATTATGATATTATATTCCTAATATGCTCCCGCAAGATGGACGACCCTTGAATAAGTCCAATCTTGAAGAATGATGAGATGAATCGGGTTTGATGTAGCGGGTGGACACGGATGTGTTCCCGAACGTGTATGTGGGTGTAGGGTTGTGACAGAAAATAAAAAGTGGTTCGTACGTTCGTGGACCGGGGGGGGGGGGGGCGGCCTTTGAGGGTATGCCGAGGGTGTTTGAAAAAAGGGGGGGATGAGGAGTGTCGGCTTTGTCGAGGGGTTTGAAGGGGTTTGGCACTAGGGTTTTGCCAAGGGCAGTAGGTGGGTGTTTGCTGCAGTTTAGAGTTTGCCAAAGGTGAGTGGTTTTAGGGTTTTGTGGCGGTAGGGTTTTGCCAAGGGTGAGGGGGTTTCTGAGGTGGTGGTGGTCCGAAGGGGGGAAGGGAGAAGGAAGTGGTGTTGCGGCTGTAGTTTCTGTTGCTGCTGCCGCCGTGGTTGTTGTTGTTGCTGAATTTGCAAAAACTGTTGTTGTTTTTGTTGTTGCTGAATTTTGCAGAAACTGTTGATGTTTTTGTTTTTGTTGTTGTTGCTGAATTTGCAGAAACTGTTGTTATTTTTGTTGTTGTTGCTAAGGATTTTGTGGTTGTTGCGGCTGGTAGGGTTTGCCGTGGGTGGAGGGTGGGGTGAGAGAATCGGAGGAAGAAGGAAGGCTGTGACAGAAAAAAGAAAAAGAAAAAAAAGGGATGTGGATTGATACATATTTGAGTTGTAGGGTTTATTGATGGATGGCAGAAGCAATGTAGTATTAGTGATACATATTTATAGGGTTACAATGGGAGGAGGTAATCTCCTATAAGGTTTCTAGATCTATACATCTTCTTAATCTAATACAAGGATTGAGTTTTCTAAACTATATATAACAATATATATTTGAATATAATATTATGATATTATATTCCTAATACCCCGGACCCCTGGGTGGAGGCCACGTCGCTCCCCTATACTTTCCGACTCGCTGACGGGCAGCAAGGTTCGCATAGGCGTCATTCATGGTATTCCACTGTTACAACCATAGAGATACAAACTACAAGCTCTAGCATTTGTTTGGCCATTTCCAAGAGTTGCGCCAAACACCCCGCAATCGCTAGTTTAGCGCAAACTCGCTCTCCAACAGGTGCGCCAAATTCGACGCTATTTTGACGGCGAGCAAAGGATGTAACAAATCTGGCGCAGCAAGGTTCTCTGTGCTATCCCTCCTTTTTCGTATTTTTTTTTTGGTTTTATGAAATTGAAATTACTATTTTCTCAATTCCAAAATGAATAATCAATATTTTTAAAATATTAATTTTGAATAAATTTATAGTAGCATATTTTTAAATTAATATTTGTTATTTGTATTATTGAATTTTCATTTTTATTTAAGAAAAAATATTCAATTTGTTTTTAATTGTATTGTTAATTATAAATTTTGTAGGATATATTTTTTAATTTAACATTTGATAATATGATTCAAATTACACTAAAATATTCAATATAATATGATTTGAATCATATTATCAATAATAATATATTTAATAGAAAACATTTTAATTAAATGAATAATAAGAAATATTTTGAGTATATTTTCATTTGGTAGAAGATTTGGAACGAGCTGTTGTTGGAGATAGTATAAGATATTTGGTGCTAAAATTGCACCATATATTAGTGTTTTGGTACAATTTCTAAAACAAACTGTTGGCGATAGTATTAAAATTGAGTATCAGATAAATCACACACGTATTAAATAAAAAAAAGTAGCAGCATGTAATATTTTGTGGTTCTGAAGCCTACTTCACCAAAAATAAAATTATTACTCCCTGTGTATCAAATTGAAAGTTTTAAATTTTTTTTCTTCAGATTTGGCCTTGATGAAAAAACAAATATGAAAAAAAATTGGATATTCACCCATACAAGACAAAAAGAAATAATATAAATAAATCGAATGAGCTTAGTACTCCTGGACCAAAAAGGCCCAATACATTATACAGCATACCAGCCGTGGGCCTTGACAGATCAATCCATGTATCTATTTTCTAATAAAGTGTAAGGGCGGAAGAATAAGTATAAAAGTAAAGTAAGAAAAAGAATGAGTGAGAGAAATATTAATAGTTATTTGTCAGAAAGTTCGATTTGAAGTGAGACGAACGAAAATGAAAAGAAATCCGTTTGAGATTGAGATGGTACATGAGGGAGTATACTATAAGGTTTTTTCATCCCCTTGAGACTTCTTCAACTTAACCCAAAATCAAATCCATATCCACAGTTTGGTGGAAAGGACCAGCCTACTCTTACTCCCAAACCAAATAAACAACATTCTACTATTCGATTCAAATTCATATTCACAGTTTGGTGGAAAAGATCAGCCTGCCCTTAATCCCAAATCAAATAGACTGTTAAGGATGAAGCTCCTACAGAGAACAAATCAATGGAAAGTGTTAATGTGTGTGAGGCGCCCGCCCCATCTACCTCCAGGCGTCCGCCTCATTTGGAACTCACCAAGGCCACACCGTCGGCCCTTGAGGCGCCCGCATCATCAAGGCCCAAGCGGCCGCCTCAATTGCATCAATCCTCGGCCCAAGTTTCTGATCACCAGGCGCACGCCCAAGCCTGCATGAAGCGCCCGCCTCACACCTCGGAAGCTTCCTCAGCAAAACCTTTGCAGACTTGGATTGTTGTTCCTAAATTACAATAGTTTCCTAATCTACATTTACTTCTTGTAATTGGTAAATATTGTTCCATACATAGATTAGAAAACAATATATTCCTTGTATAGAAAGGATTCTACAATCCTAGCATAGTTAGGACTCCTTGATTGTACCTATAAATATTGTTCTATTGTTAATACAAAAAGCTAAGGCTTCTAATTCTTTACATGGTATCAGAGCTGTAAGATTCAAAGCCTCACAACCCCCAAAATCCCTGTCAAAACTCGGCAGCCCCCACCTTTCGTGAATGGCCGGAACTCCTTCCGCCATTCCAAACGCTGCCCAACCCGACCAACCACTTTTCTTGGTCAACCTCTCTTACTGTCGCACCCTCACCCCTCTAACCTATCTCACATGGGCATCTCAAATTACCTCCATCCTATTTGGCCTCGACCTCTTGAAATTCGTCGATGGCACCCACCCAAAACCCGATGATAACACCATCATCACCACTCCCGCCACCGTTGAAACGGAAGATGAACCGGCCAAACCAGCCACCACCACCACCATTCCCAATCCGGCGGCCATTACTTGGTCTCGCCAAGATCGCCTCATCCTAGGAGCCCTCATAGGAACCCTAGACCCCGCCATTGCTCCCCTTGTTCATCAAGCCAAAACCTCTCATGAAGCTTGGACCATCCTCAAAACCACCTATGCCAACCCCTCTCGTGGCCACATACTTCAAATCAAAGACAACTCGCAGTAAAACCTCACCAAAAATCAACTATCCATCTCCGACTACATGAATGCCGTCAAAACCTACACCGACAAGCTTGCCATTCTAGGAAAACCCATGGATTCCGAGGACATAATCTACACTATCCTCAAAGGCTTGGACTATGAAACCTTCAAACCCGTCATTGACTCCACCCGAGCCCGAGACAACCCTATCTCCTTCGAAGCCCTACACGAAAAACTCATCCAACATGAACTCACCCTCAAACAATCCAAGGCCACCTCTCCTCTTCCCACCACCGCCTTTACACAGCTTTACACCCATCTTTTCGCCTTAACCGGAATTCCTACCGCAACACCAATTCCTCTCCATCCCACAACTCGTCCTCCTCCCCTCGCCCTTTCAATGGCAAGTGTCAATATTGTCGCAACATTGGACATGTTATCTCCCAATGTCGCCAATTCAAACGTGACTACCCCGCCGTCAACTTCCCCCCCCCCTTCATCGCCAAAACAGAAATCCAAATCCTAACCCCCAAGCCCACACCGCATCCCATCCCAACCCACCTCCCCCTCCTTCTTGGCTTGTCGATAGTGGCGCAACCAACCACATCACCAATGACCTCTCCAATCTTGCCCTTCACACACCCTACAATGGCAGTGACGACGTCATCATCGGCGATGGTTCTACTCTTCCAATCTCTCATATAGGTTCCTTCTCTCTCCCCACATCATCCTCTCTTCTTAAATTTAATAATATCTTACATGTCCCTCTCATTACTCGCAATATTCTATCTGTGTCTCAATTTTGTCGTGACAACAATGCCATCATTGAATTCTCACACTCTTCTTTTCTTATCAAGGACAAAGCCACGAGTCAAACTCTTATCCATGGAAACCTTGAGGATGGCGTCTACATTTGGCACCCTCCGCCCATTCAAGCTCATTCAAGCTCTCTCTCCTCGCAGCTGTGGCATCATAGATTAGGACATCCCTCTTCCCCCGTTCTTAGTCTTTTACGTAGCAAATTCAGTTTATCTACTCCCTCTAGCTTACCTCCTTGTAATTCCTGCTTTATTAATAAAAGTCACAAGCTGCCTTTTGCATCTTCCACTATTGTCTCACATGCTCCCCTTGATCTTATATTTTCGGATGTATGGACGTCTCCAATTCACTCGCTTGACAACTTCAAATATTATGTCATCTTTGTCGATCACTTCACCAAATATATTTGGTTTTACCCTCTCAAAAACAAATCCGACACCTACAATACCTTCCTCCGCTTCAAAGCTTTAGTCGAAAAATACTTCAAACGTCCCATCATACAAGTCTACTCCGACAACGGGGGTGAATACCTTAAACTCACACTCACTCTTGGTCAAAACGGTATCACCCACCTCACCACACCTCCTCACACTCCTGAACACAACGGGTACGCCGAAAGTCGTCACCGCCACATTGTTGAAACCGGCCTCACCCTTCTCTCCCATGCCAACCTACCCCTCACCCTTTGGCCCTATGCTCTCACCACTGCCACATACCTCATAAACAGACTACCCACCCCCACCCTAAACAATGATTCCCCTACTTCCGCCTTTTCCGCTCCTCCGAACTACACCAAGCTACGTAGTTTTGGTTGCCTTTGCTATCCATGGCTTCGCCCATACACCACCCACAAACTTGACCCAAAATCCACCCCTTGCATCTTCGCTTGCTTACTCTACCCACGCAAAGCGCGTACCACCGCTCGACCCTACCTCCCATCGTGTCTACACCTCCCGCCATGTTCGCTTTGTTGAAAACACTTTCCCCTACAACTCCCTCACCACCTCATCCCCCACTTCCTCCTCTCCCCCTTCCTCTGAATGGCACACACTCTTTCTCCCCATCTTAAACACTACCCCCTCCATCCCAACCCCCAACCCCAACCCCAACCCCAACCCCAAACCCCTCCGCCACCCCCCACCCCCCTCACCAACTCATCCCTCTCCCATCCCCACCCCTAATGAACCCCCTACCCCAACTCAACTTGACACCACACCACCCACCCCCAACCCACCTTCCCCTCCACCTCCCACCCGTACCATCACCACTAGACTTTCCCATGGCATCACCAAACCCAATCCCAAGTATGCCAACCTATCCCTACTCACATCTCCCACTAGCCTTCCAACCACCACCAAACAAGCCCTATCCATTCCTCATTGGCGCAATGCCATGATTGAAGAATTCCAAGCCCTAACCCGCAACAACACTTGGTCCTTGGTACCATCCACATCAGCCCATAACATTGTTGGTTGCAAGTGGGTCTTTCGCGTCAAATACTGACCCCGAATGACACCATTCGAAATACAAGGCCCGACTTGTCGCCAAAGGCTTTCACCAACAACCCGGTGTCGATTACACCGAAACCTTTAGCCCCGTTGTCAAACCAGCCACTGTCCGGCTCCTTCTATCCCTTGCCACAACCAACCATTGGCCCCTTCGCCAACTTGATGTAAACAATGCCTTTCTTCAAGGCACCCTCTCTGAAACTGTTTTTATGACACAACCCCCCGGATTTGAGGACTCCACCAACCCATCCTTTGTTTGTCGCTTGTCAAAAGCCATCTATGGTCTCAAACAAGCTCCCCGGGCATGGTTTCAAGAACTCAAAACCTACCTCACCACATATGGCTTCCAAATTCCTCCCTAGCCGATCCCTCCTGTTTATTTTCAACAAATCCCCACATCCAATTTACCTACTTGTCTATGTTGATGATATCATTGTCACCGGCCGCTTCTCCCTCTCACATTCGAGTCCTTCATCTCCAACCTATCCAACCGGTTCTCCCTCAAGGACCTTGGCCCCTTGTCCTACTTCTTGGGTGTTGAAGTCACTCCTAACCATAATGGGCTCCTACTCACTCAAACCAAATACATCCATGACGTTCTCACCCGTCACAACATGATTGATTGCAAGCCGCTTCCCACTCCCATGGTAACATCACCTCCCCTCACACGATCCACCACCACTCCACTTGACCCTACTTCCTATCGTGCTATTGTTGGTGGACTTCTCACTTATCCTCACTCGTCCCGACATTGCATTCTCGGTCAACAAACTTGCGCAATTCATGCAAAACCCTCAATCCTCTCATTGGGCTGCATTGAAGCGCCTTCTACGCTATCTTCATGGCACTATGCACCTTGGTCTTCAGATTTTTGCAAAGTCTCCTCCCTCTCTTCATGCCTTCTGTTATGCTGATTGGGCCGTAGACAAGGATGATTTTGTATCCACTTCTGGCTTACTTGTCTTCCTAGGCAAGAATCCGGTTACTTGGTCTTCCCGGAAACAACGTGCCCTTGCTCGATCTACCACCGAAGCCGAATTCCGCGCTATTGCCGACACTGCAGCAGAACTTACATGGGTTGGGAACTTACTCACTGAGCTTGGCTTTCCATCACATGCTACACCTGTGATTTATTGTGATAACCTTGGTGCCACTACCTACTCTGCAAACCCGGTCTTCCACTCTCGTATGAAGCACGTGGCTCTCTCATTTCACTTTGTTCGTGAGCAAATTCAGTCCGGTTCTCTCCGAGTACAACACATTGCTGGCACGGATCAACTAGCCGATGTTCTAACCAAGCCTATCTCTCGTATACGCTTCCAACTACTTCTCTCCAAGATTGGTCTTCTCCAAGGATCGTCCATCTTGCGGGGGCGTGTTAAGGATGAAGCTCCTACAGAGAACAAATCAATGGAAAGTGTTAATGTGTGTGAGGCGCCCGCCCCATCTACCTCCAGGCGTCCGCCTCATTTGGAACTCACCAAGGCCACACCGTCGGCCCTTGAGGCGCCCGCATCATCAAGGCCCAAGCGGCCGCCTCAATTGCATCAATCCTTGGCCCAAGTTTCTGATCACCAGGCGCACGCCCAAGCCTGCATGAAGCGCCCGCCTCACACCTCGGAAGCTTCCTCAGCAAAACCTTTGCAGACTTGGATTGTTGTTCCTAAATTACAATAGTTTCCTAATCTACATTTACTTCTTGTAATTGGTAAATATTGTTCCATACATAGATTAGGAAACAATATATTCCTTGTATAGAAAGGATTCTACAATCCTAGCATAGTTAGGACTCCTTGATTGTACCTATAAATATTGTTCTATTGTTAATACAAAAAGCTAAGGCTTCTAATTCTTTACATAGACAACATTCTACTATTCAACCGGATGTCGTGCACGTTTAATCCCCATACTATAATAACTATTTTTTCAAAATTGGCCACCAGAATTCCATGGCTCCACCTACAAACTTGATGTTCAAATTGGGTTTCTTGTTTGGTCTTAAATTTAGAATTTTGTTTTTGATTTAAGAAATGGGTGGCGAATTATGGTGGTGGTGGGAACTGTTGAGTGCTGGGTGGTGAACTGAAGTGAAGAAGTTTTTGTTTTATGGAAGATGAGGAAGAAGATGGGGTAGAGATAGAAAGTTAAAGAGAGAGAGAGAGAGAGAGAGAAAGAAAGTGTGTGTGAGAGAGAAGTGGTAATGTTTTTTTTTATACAATAGTATTTTTGAAATTTTATAAAATTATAAATCAGTTGAGGACCATATAATTAATTTATTTTCATTAAATTTGCATTAAAACAATAACAAAAAATTTTTTGTTCAAAAACATGCGCCGTTAGTAACACCCTTTAAATTTGTGGGTCCATCAATCATTCGCCCTGAATTGAAATATTGAATTGAGAAAAGATGTTGTTTATGTGCACGCGTGTGTCACGTGTAAGGTGTCATATTATGTTTACGTGTGATATTCAGTGACACCATGTGGTTTGGACACAAATGAAGTTAGGTAACATTTGAAAAAAAAATACTCCCTCCGTCTCGTTCGACTTAGGACATTCACTCCCGACACGGAGATTAAGGAATACTATTATAATATTAGGAGAGAGAATGAGTGGAGGATGTGTTGTGAGTGTGAAAAATTAAATAGGAGAGAGAATGAGTGGGATAAATAGTGATGGGATTATTGTTGTGAGTATGACAAGTGGATCCCATTTAATATAAAAGTAATATAAACTTTCCATTTTGGACCGTCCTAAGTCGGGTGGGACGCCCAAAATGGCAAAACGTCCTAATTCGGACGGGACGGAGGGAGTATACTATATGCCATATTGTCCCAAAGCCCATTAAATTTGAAGCTTGTACTTGTTTCTTTGTTCAATGTTCACAATTCAAAATAATAGACATTCGGTTTTACTTGTTGGAGGAGGGGCATTTGAGCGAATGTCAAAAATACACGGGAGATAGTGACGCGTTTCGTTTTATTGGTGGTTTGCAAACCACTGGACATACCAGTTAGTTATATATGTACAATACAATAGTGAATGAGTAGGTCTGCTGAGAAACGCGTTTCTCCATAATTATGGAGAAATGCGTTTTTAATAGCCAGAAGCTATACGTTTGATAATCAGAAGAAAATTTCTGGATATCAGTCTCAAAGGGTTACGGATATCCGGAAAGCTTTGAAACGGATATCCGTAGCCTTTGGGCGATATCCGTAAAAATAGATTTGAAGCCAAATTCAAAGCCAAGACCGTAAATTGCTTATTGAAGGTTTTGGATATCGAAACCTTCAATGTATATCCGTAAACCATCAAATGAATATCCGGAAACATTTTAAAAGTTTACGGATATCATTTTGAAGGTTTCGGATATCACTTTCATAAGCTTACGGATATCCTTTCAAAGGGTTACGGATATCCGTAACCTTTGAGGCGATATCCAGGAAGAACCATGGGACAAGGTCATGGCCAATACAAAAAGTTTCTGGATATCCTTTCAAAAGGTTCTGAATACCCGTAACCCGTTTCTCCATAACTTATGGAGAAACGCGTTTCTCCCTAAATTTTACGATAGTGAATTTGCATCAATATTTTTGTCTATCATGTTTTTTTTTTTAATAATTAGTGAAATTTATTTATTCTACGATTTTGTAACAACCGTACTATTTGGGATGAGCCTCCAAATTTTATGGTGAGCCATTTAGATTTTGCTTGCAATGGAATTAAACTTTATTTGGTTAAATTGATTGCACTTTGACCAATGATTTAAAGAAAAAATAATGATCCTGATAAAAATTTAAAAATTATTTTTGTATCGATAATTTTTTTAGATTTTCATTAAAAAAATTTATTTAAATAACTTGATCAAGTATGATTAAATTTATCAAAATCATATTTCGAGTGAGATGAATCGAGTATATTATTATTAAAACAGAAATCGTTGATGCTAGCAATGCTACCCAACAACTCCACATAAATAAATTTTCCGCCTAAACTTTTTGCCTTGAGATAAATTAATTAATAAATAAAATTAATTAATTAATTAATTTAATTTTTTTTTTACTTTATTCAATATAAAGATGAATAAATTATTAAGGAATAATAATAAATAACTAAAAATTTAAATTGGAAGGTCTTGTTAGCAGTAGAGGTTGAACTATGGGCTGTCCCAAGATAGAAGGGTCAAGTATTATGAACATTGCCATATGAAAGCCCAAGGGGAATATGGGCCTCTACCATACTGCTTTATTGACAAATTAATGAAAAAATAGGATGGCTTCGCCCGGGCTTGAACCGGGGACCTTCAGTGTGTTAGACTGACGTGATGACCAACTACACCACGAAACCTCTTTGATACTTAGCTTATTTTTTATATCTTTATTAAGTTAACCAAATCATAAAGGGTTAAATCATGTTTGAGCTGCTTAATTTTTTGGGAATTGTCAATTCAGCACCTCCATTTTTTCAAAAGTGCAGTAAAAATAACATTTTTTTTTTGTCAATTTTGACACCCTTTATTTTTGAAAATTTTGTACTATAATATCATTTCGACCCCCTATTTTTTTATGCCAAGTTTCTATATGATAAGTGTAACCAAATGCTGACTCCCCCAACAAATGTAAACAAAAATGAGATTTACCTTGGGGTGGGAACTTTAAGGAAATTTTCAGTGAATTGATGGACTTATTTGTGAATTGACTTAAAAAGGCTTGCCTCGAGGTGGGCAAGCCTCAAAAAAAAAAAAAAAAAAAAAGAGAGATTTACCTTCTCGAACCGAACACCACTATGCGAATATAAAATGCCGCGTCTAACTTTAAATTCGCATAATAATCCGTTCATTCAATTAAAAGTTGCCTAGGCGACCTACATACCTAGACGAGTTGGGCGACGCCTACTTCCAAGAACTGACTTGCTATTTTATTATTTTTATAAAATATTTGATTCTAAACGGCGTCGTCTTATATTTGCATAAATTCCAAATATCTATAATTATATTTGAAAATAGAAAATGTAAACAAAAATATAAACATTAAAATTTGACAAAACTTTAGAAGTGGGAAATGAGATTTACACCAAACACCAATGAAAATGTAAACAAAAATATAAACATTAAAATGTCTCTAAAATAGAAAATGGACATTTGAGAACGAACGGAATACATGAACTTTATAAATTTCTAGTTTTTTGCAATTGAGTAAACTATTTTTTTTTCCTGCATCATACCATTTGGACGTTATCTCTATATGATTATCCAACTTTCATTTTTTATAAAAATCACTACTGTATTAATGTTTTAATAGCAAATGTCACTGAAATTAATAACGATTGTTATAGTTTACGAAAAATATACTCCCTCCGTCCCAATATTTAGTTCACCATTTTGGTTTCGACACGCAAATTAAGAATGAAGAAAATATTGTGAGTGTAATAGTAAAATAGGAGAGAGAATGAGTGGAGGAAATAGTAAATTTGAAAAGTGTTGTGAGTGTAATAGTGAAATAGGAGAGAGAATGAGTAGAGGAAATAGTAAAGATTTTTTGCCAAAAACGGAAAGGCGAAACTTTAAATGGGACACCCAAAATGGCAAAAGGTGAAGTTATTAATGGATCGGAGGGAGTATCATTTTCGCTTTTAACCTTTATTTGTGTATGTTCTCATCCCTAAATATTTTTTATTTCACTATCTAACTATTCGAAAGATAATTGATTACTGGGTTGGCAGCCGTCATCACACACCTCCAACCTCCGCCATCCCCCCTCCAGTTATCGTACTGCCACCACTCCTAAAATATGAAGGAAGAAAATTGAATAAAAGAGATGTTGGAAATTATAGTGGACTATACATTGTACACATAATAATAAAATATTTTAGCACGCAAACGTGTGTGCGCTAGGGGTTAATCGCATCTACATGTTATTATAAAGTTAGTTAGGCCTAATTAAAGTAATCTAACAAAGTTAGGGGACCTTAAGTCATCTTTTATAAGCATGATTTATTTGGTAAATGTGTAGAGACTTGATTGTATTTATAAATAGATGAGGGACCTATTTATAATTACTAAATAGATGCATCCTTTCATCCTAACAGATGTGATTGTTTCTAACGGATGCATTACAACTATATATAGAGGTCGCGTATCAGTTGAACCTAACACTTTCAAACTCTCATACCCCTTCAATAGAGAGACCAATAACGAAGTATATGGATCAACTGGAAGAACGATTTCGGGAATCACTCAACTCTTCCGCTCAAAGTCTTTCTCTAACGAAATTAAGGTATGCTTCCGCTTTTGGTTTTTATATTCGTCGAATTGAACTGGATTTAAAAAAAAATTCCAACAAGAGAGATATTAGTCTGAGATAAAAAATGAATTGAGGGTTAGATGGTGGTGGGAGCGGAGTAGCATCAGCGGTGATTATGGGGAGATGACAGTGTATGTGGGTGGTGATGGTGGCAATGATAGTGGTGGTGAAGGTGGTATGTGAGCATTGGTGGAGGCGGGTGGTGAAGGAGATATGTGGGTGGTAGTGGTGAGAAGAATTTTAAAGGGTTTTATTTTTTGTTGGATATAGGATGATATTGAAAGAAAAAAGTTTAGAAATCTATAAATATATTAAAGCAAAGTCGTTCCTAAATGTGACAAGTTGGAGCCCAAAAATGTCACTATCAAGGGGCTAAAAATAGAAATTGAATCAACACATGATTTTAGCAAATGGTTTTGACAAATGGTTTTGGAACATGTGTGGAGAGAAAGTGAAAAAATAATCTATACTACTCACACTATTTGAAAACTTTTGGAAATGTGCAATTTTTTTTTTCGTTAATTAATCAACACTGGGTGTCTAGACTAGGTTGCAATATTTGAACGTTTTCTAATTATTTCTTTAAACAATAATTGTTTAATGAGCTTTAAAATTTATTGTTTTTAATTTAAAAAATTGAAAAAAATACCTCATTTTTAGTCTAATAAACTCATTAAACAGTTATAATCTAAATATATATTCTTAAATTTTAGACTAAATTTATTGTTTTCTGATTATTAATTAATAACATTTTTTTTTGTATTAACGACAATTTTAAATTTAGATGTGGATGTGGATATTTAATTTGTTTTTTGACTTTTAGTCTAAAATTTAAGAATATATATTTAGATTATAACTACTTTTCTTATGTTTTCGAGATAGATGATCATTAGTTAGATATTTTTTTTATTTTACTTTTGTCAAAAAAAGAAGAAGATTTTATTTTTTTTTTTAAATAAAAAATCGAAAAATGTGGAGATAATATAGGTGACCATAGGGAGGATCGAGGGGGGGGGGGTAAGGGAAGTTTTGGAGGAAAAATTGGGTACTTTTTATTTAAAAAATAAATTCATTATGTTATATATTAATTACTATTAATGCATGTTTGTATGTTTATAGATCTGAATTATTAGGCTCAATAGTTGAAAATCTCATTTTGCTTTAAAAAAAAAAAATACCGTTACTACTATGAATAATAATCCTTTCTTTTTTCAAAAAAAAAAGTATATGAATTTTTACTTTCAAAAAATAAATATGAATGATTGAAAAAATAAAAGAAAAATGTTCAGGATTTCAAATTTAGGCAAATAAGATGATTGATATTTATTCATTTATTTATTTATTTGAAGCAAGAAGATAATTTAATTGAGAAATAAAGGTAAGGAGATAACTGTTATTTTCAATAAAAGTCATACAACTAAAATGGTGATAAGTGTCTGCCTTAACTGTTTTCTAATATTATCTTTCAAGAAATAAAAAACTATTTTCTAATATTATCAAAAGATTTTCCTTCACATTTTTTTAAAATCAAAACCTTCTTACTTTGAAAATTATAAATTTTATTAAACGAACTTATTTCTGAAAATTGGCGAATTTCTAGGCTTAAAATTGAAAGCTACTTTTTTATTCTTTGAACTTAGCTACTTTGTTTTGTGTTTTTTTTAACGATTTTTAGCTACTTTGTTTAAAAATAAATTTCTTTATTACTTGATCATTATTTTTTAATTTATGATGACATATTTTTTTTTTTATAGAAATAGAGTATTTCATTTTTTTATTTTGTAATTTCATTCAATGTTTTGTTATCATAAAATAAAATAAAATTTAAGTATAGAATAATAATTTTTAAAATGGTGCATTAATTTTTTTAAATGGTTACTAATATAAATAATATTTTAAAGTAAAAAGTGATATTTTTAATATGAAAATCGATAAATCGAGAAACTAAATGGGGGGATGGAGCCATGACTCAATTTTTTAGTTTATAAACAAAATTTAGGGGTGATGGGCCCTCTATGAGGAAGAAATTAAATTTTTCTTTGTGTTGAAAGTAAAAAGTATCATTAAATGTGAAGATAATTTATTTGAAATTGATTTGAAATTTTTGGGTGACAGATTGAAAGTTGTCCACAAAATCTTGCTAACGAAATTAATTGACGATATTTATGATAGCACCTGTAATGGTCTCAATACACTCTAATTAAAAACAATAATAAAATTATTATATTTATGATTTTGTAAGCAAATTTTTGTAATTATTTTGTGTCCTTACTATTACCCAATTATTTAGGGGAGAGAGAAAAGGGTTGGTTAAAAAGAAAGTGAAAAAATGTTTTAAAAAATTATAAAAGGTGATATGTGATTCTATTTTATAAGCTTCAATTTCTTCGAGTAAGTCTTTATTTTTACTCTCTCTATTTTAAAATAAATATAAAAAAAATAGATTTTCTCTTAATTAAATAGCAAATTTGAAAAATTATTGAATATTCATTTTCGAGATTTAAAAAGGTTTGCATGCATACTTTCAGAGAGAATAGCCTACTATTATGTGGATTTTTTTTTTTATTGAAAGATATCTTGAAAAGTATTGATTCGAGTAGAAGTAAAATACTATTTGGTGGAAAAACTATTGTCGGTGGAGATGATAGTTCTTCAAGTGCTAAATCTACTACGAATGTTTTGTTTCAGGAAGTATTTCAAAATATATAAGTAGTATTCACACTTTGGTATTTCGATTTACTATTTCAGTACATGAATGACTATATATAATCGCCGTGCATCGCAGGGATTTGTTGCTAGGATAAACAAAAATAAAGGTTAGGAATGAATATACACAATACTCCCTCCGTCCCAGCCCAGTGTAAACTTTTGGTCAACTTTGACCAACTTTGATCAATAGTTTAAGGCCATAATAATGATCCTAATAAAAATTCAAAAAATGTTATTGTTAATATTATTAAGCGTGATACAATAACAAATTTTTAAATTTTTATTAGGATCATTATTATGGCCTTAAATTATTGGTCAAAATTGATCAAAGTTGACCAAAAATTTACACTGAACTGGGACGGAGGGAGTATATAGTAAAATGATGAGATTTATATTCTTGAAAGTTGGATGGTGGCACATAAAAAAAAATAGTTCAATCTTTTGCAACTATATACATTGTACCATGATACATATTCCCTCCTCCCATTATAAATTGTACATTTTTTTCATTGAGCGTTTTATTATAAATTGTATACTTTTTAAAATGATAAAAAATCTTTATTATTCCCTCCACTTATTCTCTTTCCTATATTATTTTAATACTCATGACACTATTATAATTTACTATTATCTCCACTCATTTTCTCTCCTATTTTACTTTTACACTCACAACATTTATATATTATTTTTTTCCTTAATTCATGCGCAAACAGTAAGTGTACAATTTCAAACGGGACAGAGGGAGTATTACTAAAGGTTAAAATTCACGTGTTTATAATTTTTATAAATTGAATATATATTTAAAAGACAGACATTCGTCTCAATAAAAGCTTCATTCACTAATTACTCAAAAGGGCGTCCTGTTAGAAGCTTCACCTTTCCTTTTTTGACAAAGAATTTTTACTATTTTCTCCACTCATTCTCTCTCCTAATTCACTATTACACTCACAACACTTTTCAAATTTACTATTTTCTCCACTAATTCTCTCTCCTATTTTTAAATTACACTCACAACATTTTTTTATTCACTTATTTTCTTAATATTTGTGCCCACCCAAAAGGGTGAAGCATTTATTGGGAAGGAGGAAATATGTATTAATGAGAAAGTATGTAAAACAAAAATATTAAAAAGTTAAAAGAAAAAAAAAATCATGGGAAAATTACAATCAAGAAAAACCGCTAAGGCGGCCCGGCCCAAATGTTGGCAAACAAGTCCGAAAATTTTATCCTAAAAAATTTGAGAACAGAAGGAACAGTATTGAAGCGTCGTCGACGCAGGCGAACACCACCGCCAATGTCGCTGCTTAACCATGCTCCTCCAATTCCATATACCGCCGGTCGCTATCTTCCCCGCCCTCTCCGCCGTACCGTCCCCAACTACAGACCTCCTAATCCACCCCAAATTTCTTGTTCGAATTCTCATATTCCAAGCAAGGTAAATAAGCTATACAAATTCTTTCTCACTGGAAAAATGATGATATGCCTTGTACATGTTTGATGAAATGCGTGTTTGGGGTGAGTTTTAACAGTGTAAAAGGGAGTATACGTGCGTGATGATAGTGCCAACAGGAGTAGGTGCGTCTATTGGAGGTTATGCAGGGGATGCTTTGCCTGTTGCTCGAACTCTCGCCTCTGTTGTTGACTGCCTCATCTCCCATCCCAATGTATGTGATTTTCTCTCTGTTTTCTTGAACCTCTGGTGTCTATCTTATGTTTAGTCTCTTGGTTTTGCTGCTAGAATTTTTTCGTTTGCATTTTAGAATGTCCCCTTTTATAGATTGTTTCTTAAGGAATTACATTAGTCTTACAATTGACATTTTCCAATTTTGAAGTTCAATTTCATCACCCTCCCAGTGAAAATTTATTATGACTTGGCATTATGATGACCCATGGAAGCAATATTGGTGCTACCAAGTAATGACTAACACATGCGTGAAGTAGATGGAATATTCATTCTAGGCTTTTCCTTGAATGTTCATTACACGTGGAATGAGATTTCCATCAAGGATTTCAAAAATACTCTTGAAATGGGCTAATATGAGTCCCCATTCCATTTGGACGGGCCTCATCCATACTAAACATAGCCTTATTTTTCTTGGATATTTTGACATGGAAGCATGTTGTTTCCTCCCTTTTCCTTCAGTCTACGACTTACTCTAAAGCGCCCATCCACCTTGCCCCTTTCCTGTGCCAAGGGAGACCTTTGCACCTTAATGTCCTGGGACTTTAGCTATGGTTAGACTAGGTGTGAGTCGAGGTGATTTGGTTTGAGCTATCTGAATTGGCATTTTGTAGCCAATTGTCATCCTGGGCATATAATGTTGTTTTTATCATTCTTAGGCTTGCATAACTGGTCAATTTTCATTTCGTTAAGCAATACAAATTTAATATGATGAGTAATACTTCTTGGGGAGTAGTCATCTCACTTTTTACATTTAAGAGGTTGTTTAAGTTCTTTTCAAGTAAGGTGCTTCTGCCACAGTTATTCCATCTGTTAAGCAAACATCCCTCGTCAGCCTGTTGTTTGATGGTATGGTAACCCTAAACCAGAAACAAAAAAGGGTGGAAGAGGAGGGAATATTTGAAACGGTGGATGGTAAGGAGAAGAGAGATAACGGGGGGGGCGATACAATATGATAATATTTACTATTTTCCGGGTTATATGAAACAGAATTCCAAAACTAACAGTTATTTACAAGTGTAGGTAGCTTAGACTATGATATGCTTTTAAACTTCTAATAACCCAATTAGCTGAGTGAAGTACTTTCGAGTATTAAGATTGTTTAGCTTTCTCTTTCACAAACTTTTGTTTCTTCATTTAGTAAAGTTAATTCTTTCAGGTTCTTAATGCAGCAATGCTTTATTGGCCAATGCAAAATGTCTTATATGTTGAGGGTTATGCCCTTGATCGATTTGCTGAAGGCCTATGGGCACTACAACCAGTTCACCAGAATAGAGTATGCGCTTCCATTTTCTTACTACTGGTTTGCTTACGTCCATGTAGGATAATTTCATGTCAGAATGATCTGACAGTGACATGTCGTCTCCCCTACTCATTGTGTAATCCTTATGTAAAGCAGGTGGGATTGGTCCTAGATGCTGGAATAGAGGAAGAGCTGCGTATTCGCCATCTGCAAGTAGCTGATGCGACAAGGGCTTCTCTCGGTTTGCCTGTTGTCGAGTATATTGTCACCGATACTCCTCTACAGGTGTGATATCTTGGGTCATTGCAACTAAAAGTCCTAGTGATATATTGATGAAAGTTGATGAGTTACAATATCTTTTGCTCACATTATAATTTTGTTGAACTTAGTAATAAATGGCTACATCAGTTTAGGATGAGCCTGGTGTTCATTTCAGGGTCACCATTTAACTTATACTCCCTCAATCACAAAAAAAGAAAGAGTAATACTAGGGCACAAAATGCTCACAAAATCCTAGTTGACAATCATTGATAGGATTTTTAAACTGTGGGCCCAAGTGTTAAATGATTTCATCACCATTCAATAATTGCCAACTAAGATTAAATGAGCGTTTTGTGCCCCTAGCATTACTCAAAAAATAAAAAAGAGTCACAGTATCATTTTGGGCAAATGACAGTTTAGGGCTTGAACTCGAGTGGGGTCTTCAATACAGGGCTGACGTTTTTTTGGGCCACATCATGGCCCAATATGTAAAATTTTCACCAGTTAAGAGCTTTTTGACGAAATTCGTTAGAAAAGTCTATTAAGTCACATGTGTCATGCACGTGATTAACATAATTGGTTAGTTTGAAGCTAATTTTCTTTTAAGGGGTTTAATGAAAATTTCAAAAATTAAAAGTGTAGAAAGTTAAATTTATTTCTTTTAAATACAATAAAATAAAAAAAAAAACTAAAAAATGTTAATATAATTAAAACATATTTTGGAAACATTAGTATCTTATTTTTGAAGCATTACTATATTAAAACTGAACTAAATTTTTTTGAAGCAATTTTATTTTTGAAGCAATATATTTTTATGAATAAAAATAACATTACCTTATTAAATACTCCCTCCGCCCAAAAATGAATATCCAATTTTTTTTTTGAAATTTTCTACTGATAAAGTGCAATTTTTCTTTTCCGGATATTCATTTTGAGACGGAGGAAATATTACATTAACAACAATAAATCAAGAAAAGAAAAAAAGAAAGAAAAAAGAAAAAAAACAAGGAAAAAAAAGGAAAAAGAAATTAAAATTAAACCCACCACCAGAAATACCCCCTCTCTCTCCTGTGAAATCCCTCTCCATAACATCAAAACCAGCTCTTCACCTCCTTCTATATCCTCAGCTACCTTCTTCTCTCCCCTTAAAGTCGCTTCCTTCCCTAACACGTGCACCACCATCACCCATCAACTTATAACAACACAACCCGTTAAATCAACTCCCCCCAACTTAATTTTTTTGTCGGAATCAATGGACTTTCACCGGTGTTGGGGAGATTCAGTCGGGTTGCTGTCGGTCTTTGAGAGAGAAGGGTGAATAGCGGTCAAAGGTAGACGCTGGAAAGGAGAAAGTGGGGTTTATGGCTTCATCGGCTGGCTGTGCTTTGGGGGAGGAACGACGGGGAAGTGTGGTGGTGGGTGTGGCCCGCCGTGATGAAGGTTGAAGGTGGATGGAAGGAGGGGTTGTGTTTGTTAAAGGTCAAATTGGGGAAGAAGGAGATATTTTTTTTGTTCACCCTCACCTCCTTTTTTCAATATGTCATTTTAACCTCTTAAATATTATTGACAATTCAAACTACCCAATTCTGTTAATCACGTGCAGTGCACATGTGACTTAACAGACTTTTCTAATGAATTTCGTCAAAAAGCCCTTAACTGGCGAAAATTTTACACATTAGGCCCTGATGTGGCAAAAAAAAAAATAAAAAAATCAGGCCCCATATAGAAGAGACCCCCCTCGAATTCAGGCTCTAAACTGTCATTTGCCCTAGCATTTTATTCTGTCCAAAAAAAAAAAAAGGAGGTGTGTATCTGAAAAGTGAATACTTTTAGTGCAATTTCATAAAATGTACAACCAAGTAAAAGCCATATCTTTGAAAAAGTGTTCCATTGTATGGGACAAATGATGTATTGATTATTAGAGTTAAGAATCTTTCTTAGCCATTGGCTAGAACTTTTGTTTTAATCTCTCTCTTAAATCTTCAAGCTGAGCAACTCAAATAAAATTACCCTTTTTCTAAATTTTAGATAGAGTTGCATGCACTTGCCTGTTTTAATTGATTATAGAGCCAGTTTAAAAACCTAACTGTATCCATTATGTGGTCATTACCAATGGGCTTTAGCTTGAATATAACTTTTTTTCAGGTGGAAAAGTGGGTTAACCCGGAGAGTGGTCAGTCAACAGGGAGGATTAAAAATCCAGATTCCTTATTGAGAGCTGTACAGACATTGGTTGATCAATCTATGGTGAACGCAGTTGCAGTTGTGGCACGTTTCCCAGATGATGATATAGAAGATGTGGATGAATATCGACAAGGGATGGTAAGGTAATTAGATGTTACAGTACCATCGAGATTAAATTTTGGTACATTTGTGGATAATACATGATAAAAATTTGATTATTATGTTGTTGATCCCCCACCTCTTGTAATTGTTCATTACCAAAATTCATGTTTGTGATTGAATTGAAAATCATTTCTAAACTCTGATGAAATCTCAAAAGTTAACAATTTTGCAGTGTAAGAACCTCCTTTTTTCTAGTATCTCATTTTGCTATTTCTAATGCTACTCTTCCTCGAGAATCTTTGGTTCTTCAAGGACGTAGGACAGTTTGCAAGTTGTCATGGCTTGAGCCTCTGCTATAATATAATGGATGCTCCGTATCTCCCACAACAATAAGTCTTCAGTAGTCAGTACCAAAACATTATAATGCTTCAAGCCAAGCCTATGTTAGTGGACCTTTTTTTTCTTTATGCGTTATTTGCAGGAAATTCTTTATGATCAATATAGGGCAACATTGACAGCTATGTTCAAAATTTAATAATATGTAACTCTATTCCTAATCTTCTTTGCAGGGAATAGATCTTTTGGCTGGAGTGGAAGCTGTTATAAGCCATCTAGTCGTGAAGAGTTTTAGGATCCCATGTGCACATGCACCTGCATTATTACCCCCTCCAATGACCATGTCGCTGTGTCCAAAATCAGCTGCAGAAGAAGTGAGTGGATTCTTAACACCATTACAACAACACTAAATTGTCTATGTTAATGAAGTTCTATTATCTCTGAACACGGACATGCATGCTTAATCAGGTTGATAGTCTTGATTGACTACATTAGGACTATAGGTTGGGTTCTGAATGTTGATACTTGATTGGAAGCTACTGGATCATAAAAACCAAAGGATACCAATTAGAGTTAGTGATAGCCTGTAAATTGTTACATTGGGGTAGTCAATTACCTTCTTTAATTTCCTTTCAGGAAAAGATTGTTCCATCCTTTCTTGAGACTAGGCTGAGAAATTTCCTGCCTAGACATTGAGGAGCTCTTTAGAATCATTAGATGATTGACACATTTTATTTTAGTATTACAGCAACATATAGTCCCTTTATTTCAACTTTCCTCCTACAATACCTGTCTTCAGATTATGGGAAGTGGTTTTATTATATAAACTGCTATTTTGCAGTCTGATTAAGTAGTTTTCTAAAGAACCGAGATCCCTATTTCCCACAAAGGATTTAATATGCACCCTCGGTCCCCTTGAGTGCCATTTTTTAGCTTTCCATGGAAATTAAGGCAGTTACCTTTAAGCATTATCATTAACACATATAAATAACCACTCTAAGACATTATGTCATTACTACTGCACAATGGGACATGATGCATATCAATTAGACTTAGGTTGTGTTTGGTAACAGCAAGCACCAACAAGCACTTAATGCTTGTTGATGAATGACAATCTTAGAAAATTTGAGTCTTCATAAACAAGCCATTGCCAATCTTCATTCTTAGTGGCTCTTATTTGGTAAGTGAGAATATTGATGCTTGTTCGGCAAGAGGAATATGAGATGATTGTTACAATTCAAGTCAATGGTCCACCCTTAGTTTGAAGTAGTTGCACAAAAAAAAAAACCATTCAACAACAAGCATTAAGCGCTTGTTGGTGCTTGTTGCTATCAAACACAACCTTAGTGAAACCATTACAAATTGACACTAAGGTAAACAAATTTATAAAGTGATGCTCGTTTTGGGAGTGAGAAGAGTACTATTTCATGAAATCATGTACAGGAAGGGAAAATGATTAACATGATCATCCTTTTCTGTGCCTTGCTTACAATTATTTTCTTTATTTGGCATCTGAAACAATCAATTGTATGCAGTTGGGATACA
Source organism: Adenophora triphylla var. japonica (assembly GCA_022495995.1). Taxonomy (NCBI): domain Eukaryota; kingdom Viridiplantae; phylum Streptophyta; class Magnoliopsida; order Asterales; family Campanulaceae; genus Adenophora; species Adenophora triphylla. The sequence continues at coordinate 564,072 of JAFEMH010000824.1, read as the reverse complement.
CATTTCTGCCATGTGTGCTTGCTGGTTTAAGTAATGCACCACAGTACTTGGCCCATAACTCTGAGGCCTTCGGAGGCTGCATATTAGGGAGTGATGTTGATAGTGTCATTCTTCCAGCAGATGCTTGTGGAGGAGATGCTGCTCTTGCATTTGCAAGTAAAAGAAGAAAGGTATCGTGAATACTGTGTCTATTTTTTCTGTTAATTAACAATATTTTTTCATCTTCTCTTATTTTCATTTTCTAAATTTTATTCCCACCAGTTTCTTCATTTAACTATATTTCTCTTTTACATCTTTTCTTTCACGATAACATATGAGGATTCTTGTTAGCCGACCCCAAATTATTTTGGGACTAAGGCTTTGTTGTTGCTGCTGTTGTAAATGTCTGGGTAAATTCAGAAAATAACTGTTTGCAGGCTCTTAATGTTTCTTATCACTTCATCTAGTGTTATGTTCCTCGTTCATGTTTCTTATCACTTATTAAAGGTGCTTATGCTGCAGCCACTTATAATTACCGTGGCGGAAAATGAAACAGTTCTCAAGGATACACCAGATAAACTTGGGATTGAAGCGGTATGCTTGTACTTATTTTTACATCTTCCCTCAAGTTTATTTTCCTTCATTTTATTTTTGTTAGTGTTTTATAAGAACTGCCTTGTAAGTGACGAGGATGGGTATGTTTATAACCACTGCAAATCTATGTAGTGCCGAATGGGGGCAATTGCCCCCATTTGGTTTGATTTCTTTTTGTTTTACTTGTGTATATATTTTCAGATTTTTAGGGTATTAGTGCGCAATTTATGAAACTTGCCCCCGTTTGTGTGAAGAAAAGAATGCACTAAATTGTAGTTTGCCCCCTTTTACTTGGTGAAAATATTTTTGCTCCCCTCTAAAAACTTTTCTGGCTCCGCCACTGTTTATAACTTCCCGAATTGAAATGTTCCTAAGCTCAACAATGGAAATGGCACCTCAAATGAATAGGATGCACAGGCTTGGAATTGCTTGATTTAAAATGTTCCTAACTCCTAAGCTCATCAATAGAAGTGGCGTCTCAAATATATTTGACGCGGGCTTTTGAAAATATATTTAATAGTTCCCTTGCAAAGCTCTATACCTTCTTAATGAAGTATGATGTGCCATTATTTACCTTATATTCCAAATTTCCAATTGTTGTCGATCTAGATTATGTCTCAAACGTTCTTTCTTCAGACGACACTGTAGCACAGCTAAATGCGAAATACTATCTTAGTTCCCCCCAGTGTCCCGCTCTCTGAAAATTTACAAATTTGTAATTGTGATCTTAAATCTGAAAATTTTAAACTAATTAATTCTTCAACTTATTGCTATTTGTGGACAACACTGTTTCACTCCTTAATAAGTTTGTCTATGATCTGTTGATGAAATAATGCAATTTTCATTTGAGTTGGTGACACTTTAAACGGTTTTTAGCTTGGGGTAAATTCATTGATTTGCTTAAGAGATAATTCATTTTTTTTTAATTTACAGGTGAAGGTGTCCAACTATTGGGAAGCCATAGGTGTGGTTGCAGCTCATAAGGCCGGAGTAGATCCAAAATCTCTGAGGCGAAATAGAATCAGGAACCTTCGGAGAGCCTCCCCCATAACTTCTAATGATTATGCAGTTTCCAGTACGAGAACATTCGCTTAATCAAGAAGTTTTTTTTTTTCTTAAAGAAGGTATTTTTCAAAATACTTTCATTTGAGAATAATTTAGGGGCGCAGGGGTCATTTTTGTTCTTCATCCTTGCATTCCATCACCCTTCACCACCACCAGTGAAAGTAGTACTCCCTCCGTCCCGCAATAATGTCGACACGAAGGTACTTTGAGTAGTATTTTTTGGTTAATTTAATTATTCTAATGAAAATTTAAAACTTATTATTGATACATCACTCTAAATACTTTTTTGATTTGTGGTTGTGGAACTTTTGCGATCCTGATTGGTCATCTTAATCTTATAGCTACTTTGGTGCATAAGAGATTGATATTTGTCTATATCATGTTTTGATTTGGTGTTGAGGAAACTTTGTGCTCGCGTAGATGACTTACATTTTATATTATCTTTGATTCGGAGAGATAGTTTAAGTTCATTTGATTTTTATAGTTAACAAAAGTAAAGTTTGACCAAACATTAATAGCTAAATTTTTACAAAAAATGCATTTTTTGTAAGCTAAAAAAAAAAACGTGTTTTGTTTCCTTGCTATAGTGTCAGTGCTAGTGTAAAAAAATATCAGTGTAAAGAGTGTCAATGCATGTATTATTAAGTGCCAGCGTAGGGTAAAAAAGTGTCAGTGTTAGAATGAGTTTGGCATTGCTTCTGAATCTACGAAAGTGATTATTCAAAAGTGATTTTATAAAATCAATTATTTGTAATAAATATTAAAATTTATAGATATGTTTGGATAGTATATGATCAAAACTGATTATGAAAAATAAATACAAAAAATGGCCTTTATAATATGTATCTCAATATAATAAATATACAAAAGAGATAGAGGTTATTATTGTAAATATAACACAAATAACAACTTCTAAAAATCACTTTCAGCAAAAGCTGGGTCATAGTTGCCAAATGTATGCTTGCCGAAATTTTTGTGAAAAATTATGAGTCGCCACACCATGTTTTAAGGTACACTTTGAATAACCTTTTTGGAAATAGAGAGTGGGTCCGGGGGTCAGGTTACGTGTTGGGAAGAATCGAGAATTCACCCAACACGCCTCGTTTACACGAGTCTTTCAACAAACATCCAAAAAACATTCAAAGTATGTGCAAACATGTAAGACAATATGTGATAAAATGGATTTTATTGATTAAATGAGATAATTACAACTTGTGAGCCATTTGGTAAGGGAGGCCACATCCCAATTACAGATCTCAGGAACAGATTACAACTGAAATAGGAATTTCTGTAGAAGGGCCAGATGTGTCGCGTGACATAGGACTTGCCTGGCGAGTTGTGTCGCGTGACACATGACTCAACCTAGAAATTTGTGTCGCGTGACACAGGTTGCCGATCTGCAGAAACTTCACAATTCGAAATCAGAAACAACAAAACCCAAAACAGATCGAATTAAAACAACAATCTGACTCAGAGACTACATGAATCAATAATTATTCAATCAAGGGGGTGTGGATATGAGGAGATCCACACTGCCTTGATGAATAAGCAACAATTCCAACAATATCAAACCATAAACATGAAATTATGCTAAACAAAATGGATTAAACAGAGAGATTGCGATTGGAGTTCAATAATTAAGACAGATGGAGTCTAATTACCGAAGCAAATGAGTATATGATACTTGAATTATGAAAATGACAAGATCTAAGAGAGAGAAGAAGGGAATTGGTGAGTTATCCTTGAAGATACACGAATCCTATACCAAGTCAGGTATAGAACCCTTCAACAAGAAGCTTCTGAGACGAATTGAGCTTGGGAGGAGTGGTGGTTTTAAGGTCTAAGTGGTAGTGGGTGAGTTGGATTGAATTGGAGGAGGATTGGAGAGATTTGGGTATGAGAGAGGAAGAGTTTGTGTGTTTGGCTCTGTGTGTTACGCAACCAAATTGGCATAGTAACAGTATGCAAAAAGAGGGATTCAGATATGAGAGGGGTAGGGTCTTATTTATAGGCTGCTGATGATGGGCAGGTTGTGTCGCACGACCTTCTGCTTCCATTTTCCATGGCTCGAGATGTCGCACGACTGAGCAAGCCAATAACCATTTCTGGTGCCAAAATCTGCATCTGGAACATTCCAAGTTAATTCCCAATAGGTCCAAACTGAATAATACCTTATAGGTCCTTTTACCTGAGAAAAATACTTAAAAGTACTTTCTTCGTAAGAAACATATAAAATGTTTTCGCAAGTCTCGAAATGGATCGGAAATTTACCAAAATGCCCCTTAGTGCAATTTTATCATATTAAAACGCACCTATAAAGGGTCGCGAATTGGATTGGCATACTTACAGAGCCCCTCGGCAATGTTACTTATGAAAGAAGTGAGGTTGTCGATAAGAAAGACCCCAATCCCAATGAGCGGCTGGGGACATGGCAGATGGTGAAAAATGATTGGTGAGATCGGATGGCTGGACCTTTGGAGAAAGGATTCCTACGTATCCCAGGAGAGAATCAAGCCGGTCGTAGTTCAGACTATTCGGAGGTGTCTGACCCAAATGAGACTGTTTGGAGGCGTCTGAACCCGATGCGAGTCTGTTTGGAGGCGTCTGAACCCGATGCGAGACTATTTGGAGGCGTCTGAACCCGGTGCGAGACTGTTTGGAGGCGTCTGAACCCGGTGCGAGACTGTTTGGAGGCGTCTGAACCCGGTGAAAGACTATTTGGAGGCGTCTGAACCCGATGCGAGACTGTTTGGAGGCGTCTGAACCCGGTGAGAGACTATTTGGAGGCGTCTGAACCCAGTGAGAGACTATTTGGAGGCGTCTGAACCCGATGAGAGACTATTTGGAGGCGTCTGAACCCGGTGAGAGACTATTTGGAGGCGTCTGAACCCGATTGCGCGAGATGAACTAAAAGAGATGATTTTTCGAGAATACAAGACATGATGATTTGCAATTTGAATGAGATATGACTACATACCTGTGCTGTACTTACCTGTAGCTGCCGGAGGGACTGAGGCTACGGCTGATGATCGTGGGGGGTTATAGCTACCGGAGGGTCTTAGGCTACAATTGCTGATTATCGTGGAGGGTTGTAGCTGCTGGAAGGTCTTAGGCTACAATTGCTGATAATCGTGGCTGCCTGAGGGACTTAGACCACTGTTGTCGCGAAATTGTGGAAAAACTGTAGCTACCAAGGGACTTAGGCTACTGTTGATGATCGTGGAGGGTTGTAGCTGCCGGAGGGTCTTAGGCTACAATTGCTAATGATCGTGGCTGCCGGAGGGACTTAGACCACTGTTGTCGCGAAGTTGTGGAAAAACTATAGCTGCCAAGGGACTTAGGCTACTGTGTGTTGATGAAGAATGGTAGCTGCCAGGGGACTTAGGCTACTGTTTGTTGATGAAGAATGGTAGCTGCCAGGGAACTTAGGCTACTATTTATTGATGATGAAAGGTAGCTGCCAGGGGACTTAGGCTACTATTTGTTGATGATGAAAGGTAGCTGCCAGGGGACTTAGTCTACTATTGATGAAGAGTTGCTGGTTTGCCGTGTGAGGGACAGTCTTTGTTGATGATTTGTCATGCAGAACGAGCTTTGATGTCGCTGATACTGATGAGCATTATTGCTTGGAGATTTGAGGCAGCTGCAGCTCTTTTTAACGAACATTGCTTGGAGACTTAGGCAGCCAAGGCTCTTTCAGATGATGTTGATGAATCCGAAGATGACGAGACTGATGAAGATGATAAAGGCAGAATATGCCATCTGCAGGATTTGAAATCTTTGTCTAGGTTGTGATTTGAGGGGCAATCCTCATGATCAGATTATGATCAATTGATTATTGTACCCTGTGGGGAGAAAACACAACACCCTAGGCACTTTGCATTTTATTCGTTTGATTATTGTTAATCTTATGCGTTATTAATCTTGATGCACGAGTCCATCTCGACTGGGAATGAAAATGGAATGAGGATTTTGCACGGCTCGACGAGCTGATATGTATATGTAGCAAATTCTGGATTGTGTATGGGATGAATGTGCTTACGTATGATGGTATGACGATGAATGGCGCGATTGTGTATAGGAGTGTATGCGGTGAAGTGAACCCTCTCCCATGAGATGGGGAAATGTATGAGTGATGATTGAGGAATGTATGGTTGACATGGTGCAGCCTAGGCAAGTCGGGGATGCTCCCGGGAGGGTACAGATTGCAACAGTTGAGCAGGTGATTGACAAGAACAATGTGTGTCGAGCGCCCGAGACGGCAAGCAGCAGCAGAAGTGCAGAGAATGCCTTGGTTTTAAAGATATTATCAGGCGGAGCCACATTTGATAATGCAAAGCAAACCCGGAGGAAATCTGGTAAGGAGAACCTGAGAGAACAGCTTGATAAAGCCCCAGCTTGAAGAGATTCAATGCAACCCTATTGCAAACAGAGTCATCACGTGGCAGAGGAGGCAACCCATCATTTCAGACATTAGTCAATCAGTCAGCGGACAAGACTCGAAAATGTATACGTGCAGGGGCACATCTTTCGAAAGGTGGGAATGAATCCCAATTTTGTGTATACACACTCGCTTTAGGTTTGACTCTTTTGAGAGAGTATAAGCATCACAAGGTGCGGAAAAGTGTATGGAAGCCCCTGCTGACAGAAAGACAGTGTTTGGCTCTATTTTCCTATGATGTAGAAAGAGAAGACTTGTCGAGACATTTGAAAACTTTTCTTATTCATGATGATCACAAGGCTGTTTAAAACCCTTTATTGATGTTCGGGTTATTCAAACACTAAATCTAATATGAACAAATATTTTGATTAATCATGAGGAGAAAACCAACTGATATCGGGATCAAAATTGGAAAGATGTGAAGAGGATTTGTGTATAGGGACGACCCTTGATGAGACCGGATTTTCTGAGATTTGAATGTATTTGTGACCGGACCATTTCTGGTTGCCTACGTTCCCCTCGATATGAGGAGCTCAGGTCGCCGTAGTTCGGGCAAGTCCCGATTGGAAAGAGAAGGAATGTGAAATTCGAGGATCTTTTGCGAATTGGAGAGTTGAAGCACATGTCTCCTTAGAGTGTCAATGAAAGACACGGATGCGAAGCCCCAGTGAGGCACTCACGGGAAGTGTTTGTGGAGAAGAAATGAAATATGTTCACATGAAGTGTCAAATGAATGGTTTGAATTTGCACAATCTTTGATTGATGATCTTGAACCGAGATAGATTAGGTTCCAACTTAAGCAAGCAATGAAGCATTAATTTGACTTATATCTCGGAGATATTAGAATGAAACTGCTATCCGGTAGGAACTGTAGCTGGGTTTCAGGATTTCGACCGACCATCAGGTGATTTCGAACATCATGACCTCTTAAGATGAGAGGTCGGCTGGTGTGATGATGTGTCGCCATTTCGCGGGAAAAAATTCGATTTTTCGCGTTTCTTTGAAAAAACCAAATAAAACCCGGGAAAAAGAACGGAGTCGCCACGCCATTTTTGTTTTAAGGGCCAAAACTTTGAAAAATGCCCGAGATCAGAAATTTGGGTTCGGAGGTCATGTTACACGCCGGGAAGGACGTTAGTGTGCACCCGGAATGCCTCGTAAAACGAGTCTTCCAAGCTGAAAATCATTTGTGTGTGTGTGTGTGTGTGTGTTTTGGCCAAAATAATTTGAAACTCAGAAAAGTAAAAATTGGGATATCCTTTTAAGACTTTAAACTGATCCCATGATTTTTTGGAAGATTTTTGGATTGAGATTTGGTACTCAAAAGACCTTTTGAAGTTGAGAGCCACTTCTGCCAGAATGAAAAAGGCAGTGGACCTTTGATTTTGAAATGGATTCAAGGGTCTTAAAACTTCATAATCTGGATAAACTCAGAGAAGGAAAGTTGTTCCAGACACCTTAAATAAGATTTGTGAGAAGGAATTTTCCATTTTGGAGAAGATTTGAGGGGTCAAAACCTTCTGGAAACCTCAGATATGAGATCTGGATTCCCAGAAGCTGACGAACTAGCCTCTGAAAGAAAATTTGAAAAGAGGAGTTTTACTCACCCAAAAAATAAAGTAAAAATATGTATGGAAATATCTGGATGTTGGCTACAAAAAGTGTTTTGTAGTCAACACCAAATTCCACATTTATCTGTGTCCAAAAAATTAGACCATGGACTGAGGTCTGAGGAAATTGCTACTGGACAGCAACTTCTCAAGAAAGAAAATATGATTTTAAGGGGGGTTTTGCATCCATGCTTGTCCCCATTTCCCTAGGTTTTGGTTAGTGATCACTTGAAATTTTAGTGGTGAATCAACTATACCAAACCATCCTTGGGGTACATTAGGACTAAGCACTTCATTTGCTTGGGAAGGGGATTTTTATCCTTTGAAAATGAGATTTGATGCTTGAAAATGTTTTTTAGGGTTTTGAAAATGCATTTGCAAGAAAACAAGAACACATTAAAGAAAATGTTGATCCTTGTAGAAGATCATACATGGAGATGGACTTCCATGGTGATCTTCTTGGATCTTAAGACAAGAAGAAGAATGAACTACATTTTGTAGTTTGAAGATGCATGCATGGATGAGAGATTTAGGGTAAGAAGAGGGAGGTTATACCTATCTTTCTTGAGTTTGTGTTTGAATGGGTTCAAGGCTTGAATGTGTTTAGGGTTTGAATTTGAGAGTGAGTGTGAGTTGGGAAAGATTCAAGAGAAAATGGTGACAATTCAAGTGAATTCTCACTGTTTTCTCTCTATATTTTGCCGTAGAGGTTCAAAGGTAAATTGTGTCGTGGCTCCTTATTTTTGTGGTCGGAGGGCTCAATTTATAGCACTCTGAATTTTACAAAGATGTCCGCGCGGATGGGATTGGTGGCGTGCACTGTTCATTAAATGCTGCTTCAGGCTTTGGACACAAGGAATAAAATTCAAAAATATCAGCAGAAAATGTTTTTCAACTTGCTGTTTCGGGATTTTCTTAATTCTTTTGCTTTTTAAGATTCCTTTGAAGGTTTATCTTTAAATAGCAATGCCCATTTTGCCCTCACTTTATTAGAAATGTTAGGATTGTTAGGAAATGTTAGGAATGTTAAAACTTTCGTTAATTTTCTAACGAAAATACTAACAAGCTCAAATTGGAGCACTTACAGCTGGGCTTTTTACTGACTGAACCTCTAAAGATCAGAGGTTGGCTTTTAGGGATGTGTTTGGGATTTCTAAGGTGAGGAGATTGATTGCCTCTAAGAATGAGAGGTCAATTCTTGACTTTGGTGAGGTCAAAGGTAAGGGTAATATCCTCTAAAAATGAGAGGATGGGTTAGGATTGGTTGGAGATAATGGTGAGGGGACATCCATGCTGTCTCTTCATTCGCTCTGAGACTCCTTTATATATATATATATATATATATATATATATATATATATATATATATATATATATTATCATCATTTCTCCTTTTTTTTCTTTTTTTTTCGAGAGAGCACTTATGCTAGTCCCTAGGGTGGATCTTTGCATTCCGCCGTTCTTGAGCTTGAAGACGGTCAATCTTCCTTTGAATCATGGGGGCCTCCAGGATAGTCCCTCTTTCTTCCGGAGATGGCTAAATGGGGTTTCAAACATGCCAATCTTGAAATGAAGGGGTATTGTTTGGTGAGGTCGAGGTAATGACTCTCCTATGGCGAAAAGTTTTAGCCGCAATCCCTACCGGATGACCTAAACGAGATTAAGGTCTCATTGCTTGCTTAAGCTTACTTGAAAAAGATTAATGCAAATCCATTGAGCAGCGGAACGATGAGTATGATGAAAGAAATGTGAGCATATGAGAGGCGATATGGGGAGTTGATAAGCCCAAATTTGAGAAAGATATCAGTTGATTTTATCATTCCGATCAATTTAAATATTAATCATTTCAAAGCATTAGTAATTGAGCAGCACAAATGATCGTATAGAATAAAACCATTTCCATCAAGCGTAACGTGGGTGTGCAAGTGATGTCTCGAGTCTAGCAAGAAGAGAAATAAAAACTTTTATTACTGAAAACAACTAACACATACATAACAGACTCAAATCACAACAGGGACAAAAAAAGAAAGACAATCTAGACCCTACGATGACTGATTGACTTCCTCAACATTGGACGGAAAGGCCTCCTGGCTTCTGCTGATATCACGGAAGAGGATTGGTAACCACATTGGGATGAGCCTTCTCAATCCTACCTTCATCAACAAGCTTTTGGATGAGCACTTTCAGAGGAGTGCAATCATTGGTGACATGGCCAGGATACTGATGATATCGACAATACTTGCTGTGATCCAAATCCGGATTGGGTTTGATGGGATTGTAATTGTCAAGTGGTTTGATCATTCCTCTTCGAACTAACCCATTGAAAGCCTCTTCGGTTGTTATTCCGAGATCATTAAATTTTCGCTGCTTGCGAGGTGGAAACCAACCATGATTCAGAACACTACTTTTCTCCTGGAAACCCTTTTCAATCTTCCCTTCATCGATGAGCACTTGGATGATCACCCTCAAATATTTGCAATCGTGAGTGGTATGGCCGGGATATTGATGGTAATAGCAGAACTTTCTTTTATCCAGATTGAGCCTAGGATTAGGAGGGCTATAATTGACCAGTGTCTGAACCAATCCTCCGTTTACTAAGATCTTGAAGAATTCATTTATAGGCATCCCCACATCACCACAGTACTGTTTTCCTCTTTCCGCCTTTGGAGGTGACTCGGGTACTAGCACCCCTTACTGAATTGGGTTCAAGGCAGAAATGAAGGACATTTGATTAACAGTCAAGTATGGGGTTGGTCCTGAATACTGATCTTGCATAGACAATGAGCTGAAACCATAAGATGAACCCGTTAATGGTTGAGAAAAACTTCCTTGAAGCGGATTTTGGTTAGTGGGGAACGACAGCAATCCTTTCCGTTTGTTCAAACAATGACATGATCCTTGGGAACCTTGCTGAGATTGACACTGCGACCCAAACTGATTAGGAGATCCAAAAGCATTGGAGATCAGTTGTACACCCTGAATCTGAGCTTGGCCAATTTGAGGTGCTGGAGGAGGAACCTTACCTTGCACATTCACATTCATCCCTTTCATCCCATGCATTTGATAAGCGGGGGGAGATGTAACATTATTGGTGGGATGAAGAGGGAGAGAAACATTTCCAGTCCCATAATCAGTGTTGTTAGTACCAATGATCTCCTCGTAGGACCCATCTTTGTGACGAATAAATGCAATCCCTCGGGCGCGCATTGCTTCCACAAACCTAGCATGCGTTTCCTCTTCTCGAGCCTTAGCAACTTGGGCGAGCAACTGAGCTTTGCATTCACGAACCAAGGCAGCCTCAAGAGAAGCTCGCAACTCAACCGCAGACAAATCATTCAGATCCAGCTGACCCGAGACAAAGGAACCTCCAGACTGGGCGGACGACGCATTTTCTCTACCAGACATCTTGGATACCAAAACAGATGATAGCTCTGCAACTACTTCGGAGACACGAACCAAACGAGCACTGGAAGTCGGAGCACGCACCCAACTTGTTGCAACTACATAGGTGGATATGGATTGATAAGGTGGTGAAGGAAGAGACTCATTAGGAGGTACGGGAGAGGGAGGAGAAAGGAAAGGAAAGACTCGTGCAAACATCTTATTTATGTTCAAGTAAAAATCAGTGTCTTTTAGGTCCTAAGCAAGGTTGGAAAAGGATAAGCCTTTATTTTCGCATTCTAAGACCTCGGGGAAAACCTAGAGACGTAACATTCAAATTATACTAAATGTTTTGCATATAAATTAATAATAGGTAATAACACCTAAACAAGACCTAAGCACAATATGGGACAGACGAGTGATCCAAATTTCCGGGGAAATTTGGGCAGCATAACGGGTATTCTTGAGGAATTTCAAAGAAAAATCCGACATGACCTCTCGTCGGTGCACGGTGACAATGCGGCATGATCCCTCGTTAGAACATGTCACGAGAGTGACATGTCCCCACGTGAAACCATGTTGCATTGGAAACATGCCCACAAGTGCAAGGTTTTGGGATAGGTATATATGTCCTATTACAAATTTCGAAACAACTCATTTTGGTGTAATTTTAAAAATGTTGTATCCAAAAACCAACCATAGGGTAAGCTTTATAAGTGTGGCTCCACCTATGATGCGCTAGGGGGATAGGTTTGATATTAGGCGTTCAAGCGTAGGCGACATACATCACCGTCCGCGATGCCGTCAATCGCACCCGAGGGTTCTAGATCTATGTGACGTAGTGTGAGGGTGGCTATGTTCCTTTATTTATGAAAAATAATTTTTTGAATCCACTTTTTTTATTTTCTTTTTATTTGAAAAGGAAATACAAACGGAAAATAACACACAGATACAGATTAGACAAGGTACAATAATCAACTTTGCACTTGATCAAAGGGACTGCCCTCAAACCAGAATCTGCACAATCTGCTCAGTGGCTAGTTCTGACGCGTGACACAAGATAGAATGGTCCAAGACTGTCGCACGACCTGGCTAGCCACTGAACCAGAACCTGAAACAGGAATCCAGCCCCTACCTCCTCATGGCAAGGAACAACTCACAACACCAGAAAACAACAACATAACAACAATGAAGCACACAATGGCACACAAATCTCACAATCCCATAAAATGCATGTACCACACAAAGTCATTAATGATGCACACAAAATGAACACATTGGATGTTTAAATGAATGAAAGCTTGACCCTCTTAATTTTGAAAAACAGGTTTTCAAAAAACGTCCCCAGCGGAGTTGCCACTGAATGTACGCTCGCCGAAATTTTTGTGAAAAATTAGGAGTCGCCACGACATGTTTTAAGGTACACTTTGAAAAACCTTTTTGGAATTAGAGAGTGGGTCCGGGGGTCAGGTTACGTGTTGGGAAGAATCGAGAATTCACCCAACACGCCTCGTTTACACGAGTCTTTCAACAAACATCCAAAAACATTCAAAGTATGTGCAAACATGTAAGACAATATGTGATAAAATGGATTTTATTGATTAAATGAGATAATTACAACTTGTGAACCATTTGGTAATGGAGACCACATCCCAATTACAAATCTCAGGAACAGATTACAACTGAAATAGGAATTTCTGCAGAAGGACCAGATGTGTCGCGTGACACAGGACTTGCCTGGCGAGTTGTGTCGCGTGACACAGGACTCAACCTGGCAATTTGTGTCGCGTGACACAGTCGCCGACCGCGTAAACTTCACAATTCGAAATCAGAAACAACAAAACCCAAAATAGATAGAATTAAAACAACAATCTGACTCAGAGACTACATGAATCAACAATTATTCAGGGGTGTGGATATGAGGAGATCCACACTCCCTTGATGAACAAGCAACAATTCCAACAATATTAAACCATAAACATGAAATTATGCTAAACAAAATGGATTTAACAGAGAGATTGCGATTGGAGTTCAATAATTAAGACAGATGGAGTCTAATTACCGAAGCAAATGAGTATATGATACTTGAATTATGAAAATGACAAGATCTAAGAGAGAGAAGTAGGGAATTGGTGAGTTACCCTTGAAGATCCACGAATCCTATACCAAGTGAGGTATAGAACCCTTCAACAAGCAGCTTCTGAGACGAATTGAGCTTGGGAGGAGTGGTGGTTTTAAGGTCTAAGTGGTAGTGGGTCAGTTGGATTGAATTGGAGGAGGATTGGAGAGATTTGGGTATGAGAGAGGAAGAGTTTTGTGTGTTTGGCTCTGTGTGTTACGCAACCAAATTGGCAGAGTAACAGTATGCAAAAAGAGGGATCCAGATATGAGAGGGGTAGGGTCTTATTTATAGGCTGCTGATGATGGGCAGGTTGTGTCGCACGACCTTCTGCTTCCATTTTCCATGGCTTGAGATGTCGCACGACTAAGCAAGCCAATAATCGTTTCTGGCGCCAAAACCTGGTTCTGAAATATTCCAAGTTAATTCCCAATAAGTCCAATCTGAATAATACCTTATAGGTCATTTTGCTTGAGAAAAATACTTAAAAGTACTTCCTTCGCAAGAAACTTATAAAAAGTTTCCGGAAGTCTCGAAATGGACCGGAAATTTACCAAAATGCCCCATAGTGCAATTTTATCATATTAAAATGCACCTATAAAGGATCGCGAATTGGATTGACGTACTTACAGTTGCTTATACAAAAACACAGTTTTTTGCGTTGTAACAACTTAAAATCATAATCACTATGTTATCCAAACACTATTAAAAGTGATTTTAAGGCCCCGTTTGTTTCACCGTAAAATAACTCGTTTTCGTAAAATAACTCGTTTTCCGTTGTTTGGTTGAGCCACCGAAAAATATTTTTCGAAAAATAAATCGTTTTCCATTGTTTGATTGTTTTTCGAAAAATGGAGAAAAAGTTTTTCGAAAAACATTTTACGCCCTTCTTAAGTAAAACGACTTAGTGACCTTGTCCTAAGTAAAACATTTTTCGAAAAATGGTGCCCTTCATGTACAACTCATATTTCACAAGGTACAACATTCTACTTCCTCATTCTAATAATAATAATAATAATAATAATAATAATAATAATAATAATAATAATAATAATAATAATAATAATAATAAAAATAAATAAAAAAATAATATAATAAAATAATAATAATAATAATAATAATAATAAAAAAATATAATAATAATAATAATAATAATAATAATAAATAAATAATAATAAAAAAATAAAAAAATAAAAAAATAAAAAAATAAAAAATAAAAAATAAAAAATAAAAAAATAAAAAATAAAAAATAAAAAAATATAATAATAATAATAAAATAAATAATAATAATAATAATAATAAATAATAAAAAAAAAATAATAATAAAAGAAAATAAAAAATAAAACATTTTACGCCCTTCCGAAAAACATTTTCCTTACCAAACAGCCGAAAATATTTTACACCCTTCCTCCGTAAAACATTTTACGCCCTACCTCCGTAAAACATTTTACAGGAAAACATTTTCCGAAAAACGTTTTTCGAAAAATATTTTACGTCGAAACAAACGGATTTCAAAAGTGATTATAAGCTACAAAAAAGCACTCCCAAATTCACACTTAGTATAAAAATAGTGCAGTGAAAAAGAATGTCAGTGTATGTATTATTAAGTGTCAAGTGTAAAATGGTTTTTCCTTAAACTTAAAAAATCAGTTTTTTATAAGACCAACTCACGTTAATATATATCTAATAATTCCAATGAAATTGTAAAAAATGTTATTTATAAATCACTTAATTATTTATAAATAACTAACTTTTAGAATTTCATCGGTATAAATTGAAATAACCAAATGAAATCATCTTCTTTGAGTTATATTTTATGGTAACCTGAGTTATAATTTATAGTAAAATGAATTATGATTGATGAAGCATAAAATAGATGGTATCAGGGGTACCTAATCAGTCGGGAACGCGACATTAGATTTCTGGTCGAATGAACGGACGATCTGCAAAACAGACACCGTTAGGGCGCGGGGGTGTTTCCCATGAAAACTCTCGGGCGTGGGAGTAAGTATTTGCTTTTATAGAGAGAGAAATCAATTGACAAGAGTTTAAAGTCAAAAGATGTGTTCCCAAAATATGTGAATTATGGCTTGTATATATAGGCATATCAATGTATAATCTATGTAGGATAGGAGTGTTTGTAGACAATATTGTACTCCAAGTAGGATAATATTTGTTGAGTCCTTGTTTGAATAGGATTTCATGTGAGATAAGGTTATAATCCTTGGAGGATTATAACTGCTCAATGTCCTAATTTGAGTAGGATTGAGTAAACTGCAATCTGCACGTGCGCCGGTGAGGAGTCTCCTCGACTTGTATTCCTAGCTCGGCTTAGAACATTCTGAGGAGGAGAGTAATGAATATGGGGAATCCCATTTCCTTCTTATTGATAACCGAGGAGGGCTCCTCGTCTTCAAGGGGAGCCTTGCTCGACCATGGAGGGATGCCTTCCTCGGCCTAGCTGATGATGCTTCGTCGGCATAGAGCTCTTGTTGGGCCTTTGTCATTATACGCCTGATATGTCTATGTCGACATAGGGGAAATGACGAGGAGGCAAATCGAGGAAGGTAGGGAAAACCACTCCCTTCGTCGTATATGAGATTTGTATGGATGATATTTTGGGCCCAATCCATTGGGCTTTGCCCGGCCACAGATCCACGTTCGTAACTCGGTTTATACCGTTCAGTGCCCCCCCGACTTCCTAGCTTGGCTATGTCGAGGAGGAAGTAGTGCTCTACCTCGGCTTAAACGAATACGAACGGGCTCCTACGTGTCACGAGATGCTTCATTATCCGACGGCTCAATAGTACAATGATGGGCACAAATATCTAGGTCTGACATTCGTCTTTTTAATAAGTCATTTCTTCACTTGTTTTCTTTACTTGCTTATTCATTGCCTTAACTACTTTTAGTTTGAACTGTTGAATGTTGAATGCTTGTATGTTGAATACTCGCCAAGTATCAAAACAATTTTGGAAAGCCGAGGAAGCTCGTTCGGTCTTTGACGCTTGGTAATTTTTCCATTTGGGTCATTAGGCCGAGGAAGATGACTCGTACATAGGTCTTGGATATTTTTTGCCGTTGAGGTCATTAGGCCGAGGGGTTTCCTCGAACTGACACTTGGCTTTCTTCTTTTCATCTACCTTATATCGAGGAAGATGACTCGTACATAGGTCTTAGATATTTTTGCCGATGAGGTTATTAGGCCGAGGGGTTTCCTCGTCATGACATTTGGATTATCCTTCTTTTTATCTATCCATGCCGAGAAAGATGACTCGTACATAAGTCTTGAATGTTTTTTGCCGTTGAGGTCATTAGGCCGAGGGGTTTCCTCGGACTGACACTTGGCTTTCTTCTTTTCATCTACCTTATGCCGAGGAAGATGACTCGTACATAGGTCTTAGATGTTTTTTTTTCCATTGAGGTAATTAGGCCGAGGGGTTTCCTCGGACTGACACTTGGCTTTCTTCTTTTCATCTACCTTATGCCGAGGAAGATGACTCGTACATAGGTCTTAGATGTTTTTACCGATGAGGTCATTAGGCCGAGGGGTATTCCTCGGCATGACATTTGGCTTTCTTCTTTTCATCTACCTTATGCCGAGGAAAATGACTCATACGTAGGTCTTAGATGTTTTTGCCGATAAGGTCATTAGGCTGAGGGGTTTCCTCGTCATGACATTTGACTTTCTTCTTTTCATCTACCTTATGCCGAGAAAGATGACTCGTACATAGGCTTTAGATGTTTATGCCGATGAGGTCATTAGGCTGAGGGGTATTCCTCGGCATGACATTTGGCTTTCTTCTTTTTATCTACCTTATACCGAGGAAGATGACTCGTACATAGGTCTTAGATGTTTTTACCGATGAGGTCATTAGGCCGAGGGGTATTCCTCTGCATGACATTTGGCTTTCTTCTTTTCATCTAACTTACGCCGAGGAAGATGACTCGTACATAGGTCTTAGATGTTTTTGCCGATGAGGTCATTAGGCCGAGGGGTTTCCTCGTCATGACATTTGGCTTTCTTCTTTTCATCTACCTTATGCCGAGGAAGATGACTCGTACATATGTCTTAGATGTTTCTCCCGATGAGGTCATTAGGCCGAGGGGTTTCCTCGTCATGACATTTGGCTTTATTCTTTTCATCTACCTTATGCTGAGGAAGATGACTCGTATATAGGTCTTAGATATTTTTGTCGATGAGGTCATTAGGCCGAGGAGTTTCCTCGGCATGACATTTGGCTTTCTTCTTTTCATCTACCTTATGCCGAGGAAGATGACTCGTACATAGGTCTTAGATGTTTTTGCCGATGAGGTCATTAGGCCGAGGGATTTCTTCGTCATGACATTTGGCTTTCTTCTTTTCATCTACCTTATGCCGACGAAGATGACTCGTACATAGATAAACAAATGTGTTGGGCATGTTACTGCAAATAACAATGAGCATCCAAAGATAGCATATATTGAAGACTAAATTGGAGGGAGTACACCTGGATATGGTGTTATCCCAGCGGTTGTTAACACCAGCCACAATCTCATTGCTCGACCACTTTGGCTTCCTGACATATTTTTTTAGGCACGCACACTCGCGTTTGAGAGACGCATTGTTAGTTCGATTGCTTGAGCCGTACCTGTCGTTGTAACATTGCTGGTGACTAGCGAATCATGTTGATACTTTGCCATATTCACAGACTTGGCGATGACCGAATTGCCTCAGCAGTACATGCACATAATTTCGCAAAGTCAAACGAAATTTCCATGCTAATAGACAACTGAAATGGAGGGAATTGTCCAGTGGATGGACTCCATATGTGTGAGGTGGAGCAGAGGACTTCAAGCTGAAATCTTGTTCTACTTCATCATCGTCATCAACTTCTTGTTATTGACGGGTTAGGAGGCACTTTGATTTTCCGGTGAAGGTAAGCTTGGTCGGTGTCGAACGGGTCTTGGAGAGAGTTGGTCAGACGAGGCAGTTGAAGCAGCATCGTAGTTGCTGTTTGATTTCGCCTAAGAAGATGGCGGCAATTGAACGCGCATCGGAGAAATTGCAATTGCCCGTTAGAAAAGAGGGTTTATAGAAATGCTTGAAAGGGATTCCTGGCTGGGTAAGGTAGGTTGGTAGCCTTTTCCAACCCATATTTTGTATTTCACTTTCCGAATGATTATTTTTATTGTCAAGGTTATTTCCATTGTCATCATCGTCATCCGTCTGCCGTTCGTGATGCTCTCGTTCCCGACATGGAACCAAACTAATGAAGCATAAAATAGATGGTACCGGGGGTACCTAATCAGTCGGGAATGCGGCGTTAGATTCCTGATCGAACGAACGGACGATATGCATAACAAACACCGTTAGGGCGCTGGGGTGTTCCCCGTGAAAACCCTCGGGCGTGAGAGTAAGTATTTGCGTTTATAGAGAGAGAAATCAATTGACAAGAGTTTAAAGTCAAAAGATGTGTTTTCAAAATATGTGAATTATGGCTTGTATATATAGGCATAACAATGTATAATCCATGTAGGATAGGATTGCTTGTAGATAATATTGTACTCCAAGTAGGATAATATTTGTTGAGTCCTTGTTTGAATAGGAGTTCATATGAGATAAGATTATAATCCTTGGAGGATTATAATACTCAATGTCCTAATTTGAATAAGATTGAGTAAACTGCAATCTGCACGTGCGCCGGTGAGGAGTCTCCTCGGCTTGTATTGCTAGCTCGACTTTAAACACGCCGAGGAGGAGAGTAATGAATATGGGGAATCCCATTTCCTTCTTATTGATAACCGAGGAGGGCTCCTCGTCTTCAAGGGGAGCCTTACTTGACCTTGGAGGGATGCCTTCCCCGGTCTAGCTGATGATGCTTCACCGGCATAGAGCTTTTATTGGGCCTTCGTCATTATACGCCTGCTATGTCTATGCCGACATAGGAAAAATGACGAGAAGGCAAATCGAGGAAGGTAGGGAAAATCACTCCCTTCGTCGTATATGAGATTTGTATGAATGATATTTTGTGCCCAATCCATTGGACTTTGCCCGACCACAAATCCACGTTCGTAACTCAATTTATACCGTTCAATGATATATTTTGATAATACAAGTCTCGAATTACATCAAATCATTTATTATCAAATTGTACTCCCTCTGTTTCAAAATATTTGTCCCATTTGACTTTTTTGTTGAACTTTGACCACAAATATATGACAATTTAATTATGTTCATGAAATTCCTATTGATTCACCATTAATAATATTATCAACAAAAACTTTTAGAATTTTATGAACATGATTAATCTATCATAAATTTGTGGTCAAAGTTCAAAAAAAAATTAAATAGAAAAAACATTTTGAGACGGAGGGAGTATATATTTGTAACCCAAATTTTATAAACTTTCTAACTCAGCATTGCTATGAATAGCTTAATAGTCGACGCCGCAGTTATGTTAACAATTCCAAAGTAGTTGAGTTAGGTGTTTCTTTGAAATTCAGTCTCTTTGTGACCGCTTTCTCTTTTATGGCCTATTGGCTGTACATTTGTACAAATTTTAATTATTATTACCATCTCTGTCTCAATTTTTTTTTTTATTTGACTATACACACGTTCATTAAAAAAAAATTTGTGAGTATAAATAGTAAAATAAGAAAAAAAATTGATAGAAAATAATAAGGCCAAAATCTTGTAAAAAATTAGTTTTTTCGTAACATAAAAAAAAAATTAGGTTTAAAGCACTACGTCTAACTAATAAAAGTGATGGACAGTTCTGAAAACTAGTGTTTTTATAACATTTTGAAAAAAATAATTTTTTACAAGAGTTACTCAAATAATAAGTGGATTGTTATTTCACATTATCAATTTGACAAAATCTGGGGAGAAACGCGTTTCTCCGTCGCGTATGGAGAAACGGGGCTTGGTTTGTCGCGCGACATACTTAGCCACAACAACTGGATATCACTTCCTCAGTTTCTGGATATCCAGAACATTGCATATGGATATCCAGAAGCTTTGAAAAGGATATCCAGAAACCAAAATATTTTTTCTGGATATCCTTTCCAAAGCTTCTGGATATCCATATTCAATGTTCTGGATATCCAGAAGCTTTGGAAAGGATATCCAGAAAAAATATTTTAGTTTCTGGATATCCTTTTCAAAGCTTCTGGATATCCATATTCAATGTTCTGGATATCCAGAAGCTTTGAATAGGATATCCAGAAACTGGCTATGTATGTCGCGCGACAAACCAAGCCCCGTTTCTCCATAAAGAACGGAGAAATGCGTTTCAAAGCAGACCTACTCTATCAATTTTAGAAATAAACCAAGCTAAGAACCTTTAAACTTAAACAACAGACTAAAAGAGATAATAGAAATATTAAATTGACGAGACGAGACGAGACGAAACGAAACGAAACGAAACGAAGGCCAAGCCAAGCCAGTAGTAGGCAAGGAGATGGGTTAAAACTTAAAAACTCTTGTTGGAGTTACTGTATTAGTTGAACTTCGAAAGTATTGTACTTGTACACCTGCCTCCTAAACAATTCAGAGTATTTTTGCATCTTTTCTTTTCTGCTGTGATAATCTATAGTATAAATTAAACCCCTCCGTGAACAGTTCTATGAACAGTTTCGGAGGGGTTTTTCCCTATTTTGCTCTCACTATATAGTCTGTTTCCTATTTTGCCCTTAATTTGTGCTAAGACTTTGGGTTTGGGCTAAGAGTGGGCTTTAGGAAGGTTTACTTAAATTAATTAAGTAACTGATTTTTTTATTTTTTTTTTAATTAAAAAAAAATTAATTTGAAAAAAAAAAAAAAAAAACACACTCGTGTCCTTGGACACGGGCATATGTACTAGTAATTTAAATTGTTGGTTATCTCACAAGTTTTAGTAAATTTTGATTTTACTCATTTTAGCAAACAAAAAAAATTACTTTTTTTCACCAATTGGGCGTAGCAAAAAATATATTGGGGGTTAATAATAAAAAATATTATTTTTTTTGTTCTAAAATAAACGTCCAAAAAAATTAGATTTTGATTAAAAGTAAATTTGGACATTTTTCTAAACATTCATTTACAAAACAACTATCACCATGTTTGGTATTGCTAGAAATTAAAGACTAGTATAAATAGGGGAAGTCAGAATATTGGTCCAACTATTCAATTTAGAAATAAATATTCACCAAAGCACTGTCAGAGACTTGTCAGTTCATGTTATTTATCTTAACATGGACTTAATCATAGTAATAAAATTAGCCAGATAATAATAATTGGTCTCCAAAGTAGTAAAATTAAGTCTCACCCACCCTCAATAGCGTTGAGGTTCGATTCTTCTCCTCGTCTTCATTCTTCTGGTCCTCGTCTTCTGGTGTGAGACATCGTCAAAAATAAAAAATACTCCATTTGTCCCAAAATATTTGTAGCTCTAGCACCTTTCGCACAAAATTTGGATCCTTAATTGTTGCTTGCAAGGACATGTTACATTTGCAAGACCAATATTCTGTTAAGTTAATCTGTAGAGCCGCAAATGGAGCGGCTGATTGTTTGTCTAGGATTGCACTTTACTACCATGCTAATTCTACCTTGTGGGATGAGTCTCCATCGTTTGTGGAAAGTCATCTCATACATTATGGTTCGTGTGCTTAATAAAAATGTTTCTTTTCTTTCAAAATAAAATAAAATTATGCTTTGAATATTTTAATTACTTAGGCAATTAAATGTTTTTACAAAGACAGTTATTTAATCATAAATATGGATAGTTTAGACAAAATGTGTTAAAGTTTTATGAAAAAATGTAAAACAGTAAGTATTTTTGAACGAAAGGAGTAATTAGATCATACACATTTCATTTCGAATGAATGACAAATCTATATCCATGCAATCGTACTATCACACTTTTTTCGGTCTATATAATGTACTAAGAAATGATAGCATATACTCCCTCCGTCCGACAAAACATTACCTCTTTACTGTTGAGAACGGAAAATAAGGAATAATGTTATTAAAGTAGGTATTGTGAGTGGAAGGAGAGAGAATGAGTGAAGAGAATAGTAAATTTGAAAATTGTTGTGAGTATGACAAGTGAGTCTCATGAATAAAGAAGTATTAAAAAATTTTCTTTTCAGGAAAGTGAAACTTTAAAGTGGGACGCCCAAAATAATAAAATGGGTAATGTTTTATGGGACGGAGGGAGTATGCAATTTACTTTTTTGATTTGTTACAAATAAATTTCGTACTACTTAATCACACTTTAATTTAATGACAAAAATATGCAACTTATAATCACATTTAATGAATTATTAGTAACCCGATAAAAAAGTACATCTCATTATGTTATTAAAGGAAAGTATGTTACATTTGGTTTTATTGAGGGTATAATAAAGGATTTGTAATTATTCCGTTTCATAATCCACTAAATTGTTCCTCCAACTAATCATAATACATGCTCCCGTTCGAAAAAAAAAAGGGCATTTTTGTGTCTTTGTACGAGAATTAAGAAAAGTGATGTAGAAAAGAGAAAAAGTGTATAGTGAAATAAATATTGTGAGTGAAATGTGATGTAGGAAAGAAAAAGTGGGGTAGGGATTAGTTAGTGGATATTTATTGTGAGAGTATGATAAGTGGGTCCCACAAATAAAGAAGTAATAAAAAAATTTCCATTTTTGGGTTATGCCCTTTCAAATGGGACGCCCAAAAAGGAAATTTGTGTCCTTTCGAGCGGGTCGGAGGGAGTACTAAGTCTAAAACATGAAATTCATCATCAACTAATCATCATATGTATCTTAACTATGTTTTGTACCCTCTTTAGGTTGAGGATTTGAAATAGAACTAGGAACAGTCAATTTTAGTTCAAGGTTCACAAAATAATTAGGCAAATTATGCGGCTGATCATCTGCTATTTTCGTATCTGACATGACTTGTTCATCCCCACCTCGACTCGGGATCGCTTGAGTTCTTGATGTAGATGATGTTTCACTTGTACCAGAAACCGCAATACGATTAATCTGACATATATACTGATTTAAACTGTGGTTATTTGGATCGATACCCATTTTTATAAGCTTTCTCTTTAAGTGAGAGTTCCAGTGATTCTTCACTTCGTTGTCAGTTCGTCCAGGCAATCTCCCAGCAATTAGTGACCACCTATAACAATAATAATTCAAGTTTATTACTTCATCAGTAAATACAGTTTATTATAATACGTTGCATACGTAGGTCGATTGGCCAATATAATACAAGTTCCATTTTCAACTACTGAGATCGGTTTTGTAACACCAGATTGTTTTTTTTTTTTTTTTAAACGAAATTAACAAAGGGAAAATATTAATGTATGTATAGCACACTGAGCGTACCGGTTGCCTAGTAATGCATGAAGCCTGATGATAAGATCATCTTCATCTTCAGAAAAGTTTCCCCTTTTAAGATCTGGCCTAAGATAGTTTGTCCATCTTAACCTGCAACTTTTTCCACAGCGTTGTAGCCCTGATATATTGATCAAATAGAAAACAAAAATAAAATTAAAGCTTAGGTTGAGAAAAAATATATTTAGAAAAATAATATAAAATAGAATGGCAGAACTACGGAGAAAGTTGAGGTTAGAAAAATGAAACCTGCAGCCTGGGGTATGGTTCTCCAGCAACGTTCGCCGTGCTCTCGAATGTAATCTATAAGCTTCTGATCTTCTTGCTTAGTCCATGTTCCTTTGTTCATATCTTCCTTATGATCAAAACTAGCCGTAGGTTTCCTCATTTCTTTTTTCAAAGTGTTCTTAGATCTTTGTTAGGTGTTTGTATGTTGTAAGGTGTGTTGTAACTGTATAGGAGAGAGAGAGAGAAAGAGAGAGATCTAGAGAGAGAGAGAGAGAGAGAGAGAGAGAGAGAGTAGCAGAACATGGTAGATGTGAAGGGTAAGGGTAATATATATGTAAAGGCTTTAGTTCTTTGTATGTGAAGGAAGGTTGACTTTGACTGGTGGATTTGACCATGCATGGACGAGTACAATAATGGTAGTTTGCTGCCTTACCTAATAGATACATCTCCCTATCTACTCACTTAGTACCTTGCGCACTTTCCTCTTCTCGAGCCATTCTTGTTTCTAATTTTAACTCATTCTAACTAAATTTAAATGAATACATAAATGTTAGAACAGGAGAGGAGCCTAACTTGTGTATTAATTAAGTTATCAACAGATTTAAAAACTTGAGCTCTCGAATAAAAGTTCAACAATGTATATTACGTCTTCACACTTCAAATTTATCAGAATTTGAGCTCTAATACTATGTAAAGTTATCCAACTATATACTCCATCTAAAAGCTTAAACCATCGTTTACACGCTATACCAAACATTATCACAAGTGTACAAGTAAAATATACTACTCCATCTTACAATGTCAAGTAATGTACAAACTTGTAAAACACATTTTTTCTAGAATGTTGACAAGTTAAATATACTAACATTATTATGAGACAGATTGAATTAAAAGTTAAGTGGGACAACAGATTCGGACTCATATACGTATAGCAACAACCAGTCATACAGTATATCGTTAGTTGTCTAGCTGACACATGAATCCGGGCGACTAGCGAAAAGATAAAAAATACTAACATGTTTTGATCATGTTGACTGATAGTTTTCATTATTTGTGCAAATTAGCAGCTAATAAAAATAATCGTGTAAGAATTTGGTAAGAGAAGAAGAAAACAATGTTGAAGTTGGGTAACTATGTCCGTTATCTTCGTTATCTCCATTACCTCTTCCTCATCTCCTAATCTCCAAGTCACAGAAAAATCCTTGCCTAATATTACTTCTTGCCTAATATTATTCCTTGCTTAATATTAGGCCATTATTTGTATAGTAAGAGATCATGTATATCACAATAGACGATCACGTCAATCACTAATAGGAATTTCCTTATTTGCTTAGACCTAGGACTCTCTTGTACCCCGTGTATATATATTGTTGATGTATCAATGAAAACTTAAGCTGCTGATTATTTTACATGGTATCAGAGCTGGTTACACTCAATCAAAACATCAGAAAAATTCATACACAATGACCACTGCTCCTGATGCTAGTGTGTCCAAAGTTACCATCGTGGATGTAATGTCACCATACTACATCCACGCGTCAGATAATCCCGGCCAAATCTTCATCAGCGAGATCCTCCGCAACGCGAATTATGGCGACCGGAAGAACGAGATGGCCAACGCATTGTTCGCCAAGAACAAGATTGGGTTCGTCGATGGATCGATTGCGAAACCGGCAGAAACATCACCTAAATTGATACTTTGGAAGCGCTGCAACGCTATGGTGAAAGGATGGCTTAACAGCACCATGGACAAAGAGATAAGGAGCTGCGTGAAATATGCTGAGACGGCAAAGGAGATATGGGAGGACCTTGAAGAACACCTTGGGAAGGAGAGTGTACCGCGAACTTATGATCTGAAACGGGCATTAACGCTAACCAGACAGGAGGGACTCTCGGTCTCATCGTACTATACGAAGTTGAAGGGAATTTGGGATGAGATACAATCAATATCTCCATTACCAAAGTGTGTGTGTGTGTGTGTGTGAAAACTGCACATGTGATGTTTCAAGGAAACTGCAGACATTGAGCGAAAGGGAGAAGTTGTATGAGTTCCTTATGGGACTTGACAAATCGTTTGGGATAGTAAAGACCCAAATACTGAGTACCAAACCGGCAATAAATCTCGGCATGGCTTACCACTTAGTGGCTGAAGACGAAGCACAAAGGCACGTCTCAAACAGCCGAAAACCACTGTTGAAGCAGCTGCACTTTAAGCCGCTACACTATAGACTATGGCTCCAAGACAAGCCGTGGACAATTATGAAAGGGGAGGCTACGAGAGGAGATCAGGAAGGCGTGAAAGACCTAAATGCAGCCATTGTGAAAAAACTGGGCATACGAAAGAAAATTGCTACGAGTTGGTGGGATACCCTGCAGATTGGGGAAGGGTACCGCGGCCAAGCAATGATAGGAGAAACCAAAGACCAAGAGGACCTAGAGCATCACAAGTGAGGGAGGCGGAGGAGATCGAGCAGAAGCATTCCTCGGAACAAAGCCCTATTGCAGGACTCAATTGTGAGCAATACGCCAAATTCCTGGAGTTCTTTGGTGGTGAGAAGATAACTTCTAACGCTCCAACAAATTCCCCGAGTGTAAATATGGCGGGTAAGACAATGATAAAAAATTCTTGGATAATTGATTCTGGTGCCACGGAGCATATTACTTGTGATGCAGGAACACTTGAGAAGCAACGACGTTTCTCTGAGGGACTCACTTGGGTTCATCTTGAAGGATTCGAACTCAACTAAGTACAGCCGATTGTCCTTTGCCACTTGATCTCCTTTAAAGTATCTAAGGATACTTTGCCAAACTTGCTGGGTAGTCTCATAATTCTGTACTTGTTTGTATAGCCTATCATCTAGACCAGAGGTCAGACTTTGCGCGATGGCCCAAAAGGCTCCTGCCATGGCCCCTTCCCAACCATCTGTACCAGTCACCAAAGAGAAGAAAAATAAGGGAAATGCCCCAATGGTTACTCAAGGACCCTCGAAAAGAACCTAAAGCAGATTGAAGGCAACTTTCAACAAGGGAAAATCCAACACCCCCTCTGATCCCATTGATGTCTTGGAGGACTCTCTCAGCGTCGTTTGCCCATGTTTCAGATGAGGATTATCAAGCAGAAAAAGAGAAGGACCAGTCAGAGGATAGCCTTGAAAAATGGCTTGAGAAAGTCCAACCAGCGAAGAGTAGCTAGGCTAGGGGCTACCTATCCTTACACAAAATTAAAAGATAAAACAGTCTCTCAGTCAACCTTCGTAGGTTCTACTCCCTCCGTCTCGGCCGAAGTGTCTCAAAATGGGTTCGGCTCAGGAATTAAGGAAAGTGATGTAGGAAAGAGAAAAAGTTTAAATGTTGTGAGTATGAAAAATTAAATAGGAGAGAGAATGAGTGGGAGGAATAGTTAGGAGAGAGAATGTTGTGAGTGTAAAAGTAAAGTAGGAGAGAGAATGAGTGGGTGTAATAGTAATAAAAACTTTTCTTTTTTGGGTTGAGACATTTTAAATGGGACGCCCAAAATAGAAAGTTGAGACACTTGGAGCGGGACGGAGGGAGTAGTACTTTCCTCTTTCAATCAAGTCCTCCTCGAACATTGTAGTTAATCTTAAATCTTCTATAAAAGAGTCTTTTTCTTTTCTTGCTAGACTTAAGACATTATTCACACAGCTACATTACATTTAATGAAATGGTTTTATTTTATATGATCACTTGCATTGCTCAACAAATAATCTCTCGAAATAATCAACGTTCTGATTAATCGGTGTGAGAAAGTCAACCAATGCTCTCCCCATACACTTTCATTACCTCACAAAAGCCTTCATCAAGCCATACGCTTCCCAAATCGTGTCCTCACCATCACCTTGACCAAGTCAACGACGGCGGCAACATCAAGGAACAACAAAAGATCACTCAACATCGAAAGACTAACCACACGTCGACAAACAACCTAGGAGCTTGCCATCACCCTCATGTGCATCAAGAAAGTTCAAGCGGGGGTCTGCCATCGTCCTCAAGTGCTTCAAAAAAAAAGCCTAAGCAAGAGCTTCAAAAAAAAAAAAAAAGAAGAAGAAGAAAAAGAAGAGGCCAAGGACCCAGCATCGCCAATCAGAAAGCTTGACAGATAGGCAAAATCAAAGCTCGAAGAACAGATGGTGTCGATAACAATGAAGCTGTTAAAGCAAAGGCAGAAGCATATCGTAAGTCCTTAAGCTAGATCCAAATTCTTTCTCTCCCGATAAAAGATGACTATCAAGAAGCAACATAATATTGAAGCAGCCGTCCAAAACGACTGATCAAGGAATCATCTCAAGGCATGTGCCTCATCATCCAACCTTCTCATCCGAGCCTTTCCACTAGAGGAACCACAAATCTCATTTCCCAAAGTCATACAAAGTTCAGCCAAACTACGGCGACCTGAGCTCCTCACAATGAGGGGAACGTAGGCAACCAGAAATGGTTCGGTCATAAACACCTTCAAATCCCATAAACTCGGTCTCTGACCTCCTCTATACACAGACCTTTCTTTCACACATAGCCAACTTTGCTCTGCGACACTGGTTGACTTTCTCCTCATGATTAATCAAAATGTTTATTCATATCGAGATTAGTGGTTGAATAACCCGAACATTAATAAAGGGTTTTAAGCAATCTTGTGATCATTGTAAATAAAACAAGTTTTCAGATGTCTTGACAAGTCTTCTTTTTCTACATCTTAGGAAAGATAGTGCTAAACACTGATTTTCTGTCAGCAGGGGTTTCCATACACTTTTACAAACCTTTCTACTCTTTACTCTCTCAAAAGAGTCAAACCCAAAGCTAGTTCTTGTGCCTATATCGAATGAGGCCATCAAAATAACACAAAATCGGGATCTATTCCCACCTTTCGAAAAATATGTCCCTACATGTATAAATTTCTAAAATTCTTTTCTTTCACACCTTCTTGCGGTTGACTGATTGACTAAGGAAAACAAGAAAGTAAGTATGAAAGGATAGGTTTTCCCTCTTCTGCTACAATTTGCATTAGGGTTGCATTGAAACTCTTCAAGGTTGGGGTTTCATCAAGCCATTTCCTTAGATTGGGGCCTCTGTAGTCATTTTGGATCCGCATCGGGTTCTTCACTAGGTCCCTAGATGGATTCAGTCTTAGTCAGATTAACCTCAGGATCACCTTTGCAGTACCAATCAGATTGGGACTTTTGCTAGGTCATAAGATTGGGGCTCCACCAAGTCACTTCTTCAAAATCTAGACTTCGCCTACTCAATTCATCAAACTGGGGCTTTGCCAAGCAAAGGGAAGTTCTGTTTGTTGAAAGCCTGCCACGAGCAAATTCTTTGGTGTCAGGATCTGGGCTTAATCATGACTTTAAGTCCAACGTTGGAAGTCGAGTCTACAAGACCCCTTCGCACCAATCAGAATGAGAATCTTTTCTTGAAACTAGGATGGGCTTCACGCTTCATAACGTAATGCTTCAACGGATTGGGGCTGCATTATGTGCATTTTGAGATCAGTCATGGTCAACCAACCAGTTTGGTTCTATAATCAATACATTTGGGCCTTCCCCATGATAATTTGTAAAGTCGGGGGGCTTCGCAAGTCATTTGAAGAAAGTTTCGCTCATGGATTCCTCGAGGTCGCTTCAAACACGACTCTTTCTTTGGATGACCAGTCAGTTCGGTGCTTCGCCGTTATCTTGGACCAAACCATCAGTCGAAGCCCTGCCAAGTCATCTATTCAAGTAGGGGCTTTACCCATGAAGGGATATTTCCTCGCCTTAATAGAACCTGGGGATTTGCCAAGATTTTCCCTCAAACCAGGGGCTTCGCTAAGTCACGTCTACCCTCAGAAGAGAGGTTTGGTCACTTTGACAATTGCTTTAGTCTTTGGTTCTAAAAACCTGTCAGCATTAGCTTCAAGTGCCAGAGTTTGAGAAAGGAACTTTAATCAAAACCCGAGGTTTAAACCCGATCTCAGCCCAAGAGGGAATTCTAGTCCACATGATACCTTTTGGCAGCATTGACAGCATCTCAGAAACAACAGCAGTTCAGTCCGCACCCAAGGGATACAACCCCACCTTCTCAAAACCTGCATAAAAATCATTCCCCAAACACATTTCATATACATCCTGGCCCAATTTCCGCCACATTTCCACACAAAAAAAATCGCCCCGAGGCTCAAGTAGCGTGCAAAGTAGTAATGTTAACAACAAATAATTCCCGTTATCTCCAAATAGAATAATGCTTTCTCCCAAAATGGTCCGTTATCTTCAAATGGAATAACGTTTTCCCCCAAAAATTTCCGTTATCACTAAATGGAATAACGTTTTCTCCCAAAATTTCCCGTTATTTCCAAATGGAATAACGTTTTCTCCAAAATTTTCCGTTATCTCCAAATGGAATAACGTTCTCTCCCAAAATTCTCCGTTATCTCCAAATGGGATATCGTTAGGGCTGTTACACGAACCGAGCCGGCTTGTGCTCGGTTCGAAAAAAGCTCGAGTTCGAGTGGGCTCGAGGTGAACTCGAGCTCGAACCGATTTTCAAGCTCGTCATTTTTTTCGAGCCGGCTCGTGTTATATATATATATATATATATATATAAGTCGAAGCTTCGAGCTCGGCTCGTTAAAAGCTCGTTTGATTTCAGATTTTTTTCAAAAAATAAGTCGAAGCTCGAGCTCGACTCGTTAAAAGCTCGTTTGATTTCAGATTTTTTTCAAAAAATAAGTCGAAGCTCGAGCTCGGCTCGTTAAAAACTCGTTTGATTTCAGATTTTTTTCAAAAAATAAGTCGAAGCTCGAGTTCGGCTCGTTAAAAGCTCGTTTGATTTTAGATTTTTTTCAAAAAATAAGTCGAAGCTCGAGCTCGGCTCGTTAAAACTCGAGTTCGAGCAGCTCGCGAAAAGCTCGCGAGCCAGCTCGCGAAAAGCTCGAAACTTGATTCGAGCCGAGCTCGAACATGCATTCTGGGCTCGAGCTCGAGAAAAGCTCGAGCTCGATATTTTTTATTCAAGCTCGAGCTCGAAACTTCAAAGCTCAGCTCGGCTCGTTTACAGCCCTAGATAACGTCTCCTCCGGAAAATCTCCGTTATTGCCAAATGGGATAACGTCTCCTCCGGAAAAGTCTCCGTTATCGCCAAATGGGATAACGTCTCCTCCGGGAAACCTTCCGTTATCGCCAAATGGGATAACGTCTCCTTTGGAAAATCTCCGTTATCGCCAAATGGGATAACGTCTCCTCCGAGAAATTCTCCGTTATCGCCAAATGGGATAACGTCTCTTCCAGGAAATCCTTCGTTATCGCCAAATGTGATAACGTCTCCTCCGGGAAATCTTCATTATCGCCAAATGGGATAACGTCTCCTCCGGGAAATCTCCGTTTTCGCCAAATGGGATAACGTCTCCTCCGGGAAATCTCCGTTATCGCCAAAATGGGATAACATCTCTTACCAGAAATCTCTGTTATCTCCAAATGGGATAACGTCTCCTCCGGGAAATCTCCGTTATCGCCAAATGGGATAACGTCTCCTCCGGGAAATCTCCGTTATCGCCAAATGGGATAACGCCTCCTCCGGGAAATCCTCCGTTATCGCCAAATGGGATAACGTCTCCTCCGAGAAATCTTCCATTATCGCCAAATGGGATAACGTCTCCTCCGGGAAATACTCCGCTATCGCCAAATGGGATAACGTCTCCTCTGGGAAATCTCCGTTATCGCCAAATGGGATAACGTAAGGTGACAGCCTCCGAATTGTCAAAATCAAGCTTTAGCTACCTCTATCTCCGTGATAGTGACGTAAGCTATAGCTTCTTAAGGTGACAGCCTCCGAATTGTCAAAATCAAGCTTTAGCTACCTCCATCTCTGCGATAGCGACGTAAGCTATAGCTTCTCAAGGTGACAACCTCCGAATTGTCAAAATCAAGCTTTAGCTACCTCCATCTTCGCGATAGCGACGTAAGATATATCTTCTTAAGGTGACAGCCTCCTAATTGTCAAAATTCAAGCTTTAGCTACCTCTATATTCGCGATAGTGACGTAAGCTTCAGCTTCTTCAGGTGACAACCTCCGAATTGTCGAAAAGCCCAGGATCCTAGACATGTTCCTAACTGTATAGCAAGATCCTGAACTACGATCACGGCTTGATTCCTCCCAAATACGTAGGTAGCCTTTCAAAAGGTCCAGCCATCCGACCACATTAGTCACCCCCTTCCTTCATCATTCCTTAGTGGTGCGTGAGCCTTTCAAAAGGTCCAACCATTCGACCACATTGGTCACTTCCTTCATTTGGCATATCCCCAGCAGGACCAGCCATTTGACCTCTTAGGTCACTTCCTTTCCATCTTCATAGCAAGGGACCAGTTTCTCTTCACCATTCTCTAGTGGATTTCGAACTACGATCATGGCTTGATTCCTCCGGGATACGTAGGTAGCCTACTTTAGGTTCAGCCAATCCGTCACATATGACACCCTTTCCCCAGTAGACCCAGAACTACGATCATGGCTTGATTCCCCCGGGATACGTAGGTAGCCTTCCAAAGGTTCAGCTACTCGACCTCCTTGGTCACCCAATCCCAATCCATCTCGACAGTTTGCCAGATTGGATTATTTTATCGATAACCCCACTTGCCTTGCAAGTACCGTTGCCGAGAGGCTTCTGTAAGTACCCAAATCTGGCTCATGCCTTCCGGTTAAGTTTCCTGGCAATTCCCCAAACTTTCATAAAGTTTAGGGGCAATTCAGGAACTTTTCCAAACTTTCCAAGGGAGGAAGGACCTGCTAGGAATTAAAATTCCAAGCAGGACCTCGCTGGAACGAAGCCTTTAGCTGCCACCTTGCATGAATCTAAAAACATGCTGACACGACAGATGATAACGCCGGGCAGCTTCTTTTGCCGCAGATTAACGCCGGACGGCTTCTTTAGGAAGCACACTGCAGCCTATAAATAGAGGCCTCATATACCCATTTTAGATAAGAATTTTCAAGCACTGTTACTCTGCCAAATTCACACCACGAATTTCCAGAAACTAAAAACACTCAAAACTCATCTCCCTCATACACAAATCCCTTCGTAATCTATTCCTAATTAGGAAAATTCCCTTGGGAGATAGAGAGAACCACCATTGGTAATCTCTCCTTCCTTTCCCCTTGATATACTCTCATTATATTGCTTTACTTATTGTTTGCCATTTATATTTCCATTACTTGTCATTTATATTGATTTATTGCCCTAAAGTTCCTATCTTTGCAATGTAAATCATCATATCCCCCTTTCCCCCACACAACTGATTCATTGGGGATCCTCTCCCAAGGATGAACAAGGGTCCACAAGTGTCTTTTTCTAGGGAAGATCCACCACATGATGATGTGATGTCCCTTTATCTTTTTACATAAAAATGCAATCTTTATTTCCATTATGTCATCCCCCTCCCTTGATCTAGCTTTCCAAGGATTGTCCACCTTATGAGGTCTTAAAGGACATATGAAATGTCATAAAGATCATCTCTTTTACTTCATGTCTCTAGTTTAATAATGTTCATTGCGTTATTTACCTTAAAAATACAATCTTTACTTTAAATGTCATTTCCCCCATGTCCCTTAAAGATGGATCTCTCTTCGAGGATTGTCTAATAGCCTTTTAAGGCACGAAAGACATAGGATGAGTGCAAAGATCCAATCTTTATACCCCTTCCCCTAGTCCCCTTGGTTCTTGGAGCATTCCGTGGTGTGGATCGGTGTAAAGACTTCATCTTTACATAGTTTCCACCATTAAAAAGCCATAATCGTAGTCCCTTTAGAAGCGGACGGATGTTAGTCCTGACATCTCCGATAATCACTTGAGACGAACATAAATGTCCCTACGAATATTTATCGTCTCAAGATGTAGGATTGATGGGTAAAGACTCCTCCTTTTCTAAAGAGTCTCATTCTTGGACTTAAAAGGTGTCCCTCTCTCGATCACATGTGACCAAGTCCTCAAAGAATGTTGGTTTAAGACATACCAAGGCTCTTACGCCTACCATGGTTGATTAATCCAACGGGAGGGTAAAAAGGTCCCGTAATGATGATCACAAGTCCAAAATGAGCACGGGATCAAAATCCCGAAAACATCAAATCCAATGAATCCCGAGCTATAACCTACTTATATGGTTTATATGTCCGACAGATAAACTTGGCACATTCCCTTCTCTTTTTAAATCACATACACACACGAGCACACAAACAAGTACAAACTTCGGATCTAGGAAGACTTGCTTTTGCAAGGCTCCTTGGGTGAACGTAATACGTTCTTCCCAAGGAGTAACTTAACCTCCGAACCCTTATCCTTTTTTTCAAAGTTTTGAGGAAATCAAAATGGCGTGGCGACTCCATTTTTCAATAAAACCGGTGTCTTCAAACTGAGGTGAACGGTGACCCTATTAAACAGTTCAATCACCGAGGGCCCACATTCACACATATAGAATCTGCAATAAAGAGGTAGATGAGAAAGTATGTTTGTTTATTTATAACATAAACAACCATTTGGGATGGAAGTTTGGCATTGACAATTTGTCTTATACGGGTAGCTTATAACTCCATAGAATTACTGCAACAAGACAAGTTGAACAACTGAACTGAGGCAGTATCAAATCAACTGTAAACGTAATTCTTGGGAACTTTCACACACACCTAGTCCGTGAATGATGAGTATGCTGCTAGTTAGTATTCCTTGCCTTCCAATCAGCAATTTGTAAAAAATTAGTTTCGGAATTGTGAGAATCCTTGGGAACTGAGGCAGTATCAAATCAATTGTAAACGTAATTCTTGGGAACTTTCACACAAAACTGAACTAAAGCAGTATCAAATCAACTGTAAACGGAAATTTTAACTTAACTAACCTCAGAAAAGGGAATTACTTTCAGAATTGTGAGAATCCTCCTCTGCAATTTGAGAAAATCAGCAATTTGTAAAAAAATAGGGTACAATTGGGCAAAAATGACTCAAATCATAGAAGGAGAGAGAGAGAGAGAGAAAGTGAGAGATTGAGTGAGATGCTTACCAAAGGATTCCCAACCAGCAGTAGCAACGAGATCGAACGAACAGAGAGACGGAGACCTAGATAGCACCCAAAACCATAATAAAAGCTAGAGATGCATGGAGTGGGCGTGAGAGAGAAAGAAAGCGAGAGAGAGAGATGCTTACCTTCCAATCGCGGAGATAAT
This sequence comes from Adenophora triphylla var. japonica, assembly GCA_022495995.1. Classification (NCBI taxonomy): domain Eukaryota; kingdom Viridiplantae; phylum Streptophyta; class Magnoliopsida; order Asterales; family Campanulaceae; genus Adenophora; species Adenophora triphylla. The sequence goes on along the minus strand of JAFEMH010000824.1, from coordinate 529,116 downwards.
CGACCTAGCAGACGGAATCCTGGAGGGAATCAATAGAGATTGAATCCCCACAGCCACAATTTTTCCCGCGATTGAATCCCCAAAGCCATTGAGAATCGAAGACCTAGCAGACGACGGAAAGTAAGAGAGTTTCCGTGAAAGTCTCAAAACATATCTCTAAAATACTGATGGAATCAATCGCGGGAAAAATTTTGGCTTCAAACTTTTAAGATAGTATCACAACAATTGGTACATGTAGAAGTTAAAGTGTCCTAAAAAAACTTATATTTGGGAGGGTGTAAGTACCCCAATCTGGGTCGTTAATGTTCCGTCAGCCCAAATTAATGATTTATGATCATTTAGGGGCATTTTGGACATTATTTTGACAATTTGAATGATGAAGGACCTCTCAGGAATAAAAAAATAGACAAATACCTCGCTGGAAATTTGTCATTTCCAATAAAAAGAGAATATTGACCAAGAGCAAAATGCCAAAACAGCTTTCTTCACAGGATCAGGCACGCTGCTGGGGTCATCCGCGCAGACAAGATTGCACCTACAATCTTGTCCACGCGGATAAGATTGTCATCAAGACAACCTATAAATACAACCCTTCTCCCTCAGTTTAGAAAGGGAGAAAAAACCCAAAAAATATGAAAACCTACTATTATGCTGTCAAAATCCATTCCCAAATAGCCATTCACACCTTCACAACTCAAAATCCAACACCAAATCCATCCCAAACCACTCTTAAGCCTTGAAATCTCTCAAACCCTAAACAACAAACCAAGAATCATTGGTAAACCCTCACCTCCCTTACTCAAATCTCCTTCATTCATGCATACATTTTATATATGAATGATGTAGCCTTGTTTATTTACTTACTTGCTCATCCCCTTCCCCTTTTGTCCCAAAGATCCAAGAGGATCTCCATGGAATTCATTTCCATGGATGATCTTCTAAGGTGATCCACATTTTCCTTTACTTTTATGTTATTTCCCACTCCCCTTTTTTACATTATTTGGTACTTGCTTGCTTGACCTAGAAGATTGTCATCTTGGAGTTCATCTCCATGGATGACCACTTTAAATGGTCCATACTTCCTAATTTCATGCCTCTTCACATTTCTAGTCTTTACTTGCTTTCTTGACCTAAATATTGTCATCTTGGAGTCAATCTCTATAGATGATCATTTCAAATGGTCCACATCATTTATTTCCTTGCAAATCCCCCTCCCTAGTCTAAGATGCTCACCTTGGAACACTTTCCTTGGATGAAAATCATCTAGACTTATAAAATAGGTCACACAAGATGTAGGAGATACACTTGAGTATAGATCTCAAGGATGGTCATCTTATGACCACCTTAGAGATCTTCCTCTAAAGTTGATACATCTTGACCTATCCCTTGTTCAAATTTACTTTCATGTCAAATTCCCCTTTCCCTTTAGCAAATGAAATGCTCACAGAGTCCTAACGTACCCCCGGGATGACTTGATTAAGTGGATTCATCACTTATGACCACTAATCCTAGTCTAGAGAAAGAGAGGACAAGCATGGATGCCGAAACCCAAACACCTCCTTTACTTTCTGTCTTTTCAGTTACAATTTCAGTTAAGTCCTGTAAATCCAGTTAAATTTCTGGAAGTTACAGTGACTAAAATGGAAACTGTAAAAATATTGGCACTGCAGCCCCATCCGCGCGGATGAGATTGCACTACAATCTCCTCCACGCGGATGACATTGTCATATGCAAACAGTCCCTCAGTTTTCTGTTATTTTCAGTTTTATCACTATTTTTAAACTATTTTTCAGTTCAGTCCCTAGAATTCCAGTTATTTTCAGAAAAGTCCTTTCAAATACACACACACACACACAAAAGGTTTCAAGTAAGGAAGACTCCTCGTACGAGGCATTCCGGGTGAACGCCAAACGTTCTTCCCGGAGTGTAACGTGACCTCCGAACTCACTTTCTCTAATATTGGGTATTTTTCAAAGTTTTGGCCCTTAAACTAAAAACAGCGTGGCAACTCCGAAATGATTTTTCAAAGTCAGAAAAGATTTTTCAAACTTCCAAAGCAAAAAGTTTTATCGGGTGGCCTCCCCCCAAAAAAAAGGGGAAAAATCGGATACACATCATCACAGCGGCAATCTGATGGGGAATAAATAAGCTTTTTTTTTTTTTTTTAAATGATACTAAAGTATATAGGCGGGAAACCATTAACCTTCCTGTTAACACCTCCTTATTGGAGCTGGGGATAAATTATGGTATAACAATGTCACGTACTGGTGTCATTTTAAAAAAAGGGGCTTTTGTGGGTCAAACTTCCATCCCAACGCTTGAAACTTTTGTTTTGTGTGTGTATGCATTTTCCCGTTATGCGTTGTTATCGTTTTGACCGTCCCGGAAAAGTCAAATTTTGACTGTCGGATCGATTCTTTTAACCGTTAAACTTTATGTGCTTATGTGCTTACATGTTTTCAAAAAAAAATGTTTTCGAAAATGTTTTCAAAAAAAATAAAAAAATCTTTTGCATGCATCATGCCTTTAAGATACATTTGAAAATTTCTGTTTTTTACTCAAAAAGGAAGATAGACTGCCGCACACTATGCGCACGTCGACCTTACACTGCACACTACGTCCTTAACCCGAGAAATCTCAGTAGCAGCCTGGGAGGCCTTACTACACCTCTCGGTGCGAGCACGGGACGACCCAAATAGCCATTGGTTTACCCTCGTTTCGACCCTGCACTTGTCTGTGACACACTTTTTTCGAGACTCGATTGGTTTTGGTCCGGTCCGTGTCAGACGGTGTCAGTGCATGCCCCGTGTAGGTCAAACCCTAGTCAATGTGCCAAGTCAGGATCCCCCGCTGACCTAACTCAGTCGAAGTCATGCCGGTTTTCCATCATGAACTTTGACCCGATCTTGATTGGGGCTCGGACTTTGACTTTGACCCACACAGCTCATACACCGGCTCCCGGTATGACACCGAGTCATCAAGGATTAAGCTCGATCCATATCTAATTACTGCTTAACCAACGACGAGTCAAGATACCTTGTGGACTTTTATTAGTCAGAGTCATGCCGATTTTCGTCAGGCACTATGACTCGATCTTGACCCTCGACGCTGGCCTTGCCGGTAATTTACATCGAGTGCGCGTTAAGGATTCATGATCCGCCTGACCTTAGGTTCGTTTTCATTTTCGTTCGGTGGGACCCGCTTGCCCTACGGAACCCTTGTTCGGGGTCACAGGTTGAGGGGTCCGCAGACATAGTGATGGGTCCCACTGATCCAGGACTTAGAGTAGTTTAAAGAAAAAAAAAGAGCAATCTTTTACAACCGCTTAGGTTTTAATAAAACACGTTTTAAGTAAACAGAAACAAATAACTGCATGTTGCATGAGCCCTGAGCCCAAACACCTACCCTTTTTCTTCAACCCCCAAAGTCTGAACCTCCCTTGTATCTTCCTTCCATTGCACCTCGCAAGTCTAGGGTACGGACACCGGGTCACCGTCTGGCTAGTTGGGAAGAATCAAGCGCATCGTCAGCTTCACCGTTCACTTCAACTTCGATTTTCAGAATGTCTGCATCAGCTGGTAACAATGGGGACAATACCACTCCGCCTTTCGGGATCCCTCGGACAGACCGGCATTGGATCCAGTTGGTCGAACAAATGAGACTGCGACAGGAAGCACAGATGAATAGCCTTCTGGAGGCTATTAGGAGCCATGGTTTGATTGCCAGTCCCAATCCCGACGGTACTTTCACCGTGGAAGAAGAGGAGGACCCTAATCTCACTCTCGGTCACCCCGAGTATGTCAGAATGCCACCACCAGCCTCCTATGCGACTACTGCCAGAACCCCTGCCTCTCGGTCTGCAGGTCAGTCGGTCCCTAAGAAACAGCTCAAAATGCCGCCATCACATTTTGATCTAAAACAGCAGTCAGGGATGGGTCAGTTCGGTTTTTTTCAGAAGCAGTCAAATGTTCCTCCTCAGAATAGCACCCACCGGACAAATCCCAGTGCTTCCCGAGCTGTCCAAACTGATATCAGCAATGGAAATGCGACTTTGCCTCCAGGAAGCTTCTGAACAATGAAGGAAGTATGGTTAGCCGTCAAGGCTCTCGAGGAACGTCAGAACGAGCAACAGGCCTGGATCGAGGAAGCCACAAGCCATTTCGGGACCTTGACAATTCCCCAGCTGACTGGAGCTCCCCTAAAGGACAAATACGTGCCTGCTCCCCCAGTTTCTAATGCCTCCTGTTACCCCTCGGGATCCAATCATTTGCTTCCAGGCAAACCCAGTAATCAGCATATCGAGGCCCCAGACCCACAACCAGCTGTCGAACATATTTGGTGGGATGTCTGCGACTGTCCCGATTGCCTCGAGAGAGACTACCAAGATGAAATCGGTGAAGACTGTCCTCCAAAGAAAAGAACAAAGCCCTCTTCCCAACAAAAGTTGAAGGCAAGATATAAAGCTGGTGATCCCGCAGTGGGAACCCTCGGAGAGCCATCCGGAAAATTTGATTACTATGTCATCTATTCCAGTAAATCCCCTCAATCCAGCTCAACTCAAAACCGCTCCAGCGCAGCTCAGCCTGAGGCTCCAATCCCACCACGAGCTGTCGAACACATTTGGTGGGATGTCTATGACTGCCCAGACTGTCTCGAGAGGGACTATCAAGATGAGATAAACGAGGACCGTCCTACCAAGAAGAAGAAAGCTTCCTCTCAGCAAAAGCTGAAAGAAAGGTTTGAAGCCGGTGATACCAGTGTAGGGACGCTTGGGGAACCATCAGAAAAATTCGACTACTACGTCCTCTACCCTAATGAACCTAAGCCACGACACAGATAACTGCGCAATATTGAGGCTCGCTATCAATGAGGAGTAGCTGTGATAGGGCCTACCCATCCTTAAGTGAAAATGTTAAAATAGTCTTTTTGTCAACCTTCGTAGGCTCTAGTATTTTCTTTTCACCTAAGTCCTTCATGGGCATCTGCTATTGTAATCCACTATGTATGAGTCTTCTTTCTTTTCTCGCCAGACTCGAGACACTGTTTTGTATTTAATGAAATGGTCTTATTTCAAATGATCACTCGTATTGCTCAATGCTTGAACTACGACGGACTGAGCTCCTCACAACGAGGGGAACGTAGGCAACCAGAAATGGTCCGGTCATAAATGCATTTCAAACTGATGAAGGATTTTGGGCAGTCTTGTAATCATTTTTGATAAAACATGTTCCCAGATGTCTCGGCGAGTCTTCTCTTTCTACAACATAGAGAAAGTAGAGCTAAACACTGATTTCTGTTAGCAAGGGCTTCCATACACCTTTCCATGACCATGCTCTCTCAAAAGAGCCAAGTCTCGAAATGAGTTCTTTTGCGCCTTCAGCAAATGAGGCCATCTTCAAAAAAATAAAAAATAAATGCGTGCCCTTGCAAGTATGCACCTCCAATAATCTCTTTTGTCCAGTTGACTAATTTTCTAAAGAAAATAAAGGAAATGTAAAAGGATGGGTTGCCCCCTTTGCTACATGGTAATTCGATCCTCGGAAGATGCCCTAGCTCTTTGGGCCATCCAAGGAACAACTACACAATCCCAGGATCTGAAACCCGTAACTTGGGAAGAAATTTGGAAGGCCGCCCAGTCAGAAACCAGTAATACTCAATATCCCCAAGCTCAGCCCCTCACCATTGCTAAGCTCCGGGAAACTTGTAAAAAAATCAGTCAGAACCGGTGGCCAGTTGCTAAGCAAGCTCCTCCGTTAACCTTAGCAACATTAAAAGAGTCCTGTAAAGAGGCGACAAATAAGCCAGGGAGAAGTGAACCTGTTGACCAGATCCGGGCAGATCCATCAGGGTAATCCCAAGACAGAAAAGAAGTCAGCAGATCAAGCACCCAGGGAGAACCGTAACCCTTATGCCAAGACAGCTGAAACTCCTGACCCCGAGAAAGAGGATCCTGTACTCACTCAGTTGAAGCAGACTCAAGCCAACATATCTCTGTGGTCCTTACTCACCTCATCTTATCCCCACAAGCTAAAATTGGAGGAAAGTTTGGCCCACACACTGGTCCCTATTGATGCTACCCCTGACGACGTGGTGCAATTAATTGGGAACATCCACTATGGAAACATAGTCACCTTCACAGACCTAGATCTCCCCAGTTCGGAGCTGATTATAATGAGCCTCTCTTCATCACGGTCCAATTGGATGAACGACGCCTCCCTCGGGTCCTAATTGACAATGGGTCCGAAATGAACATCCTCCCAACAAAGATCATGAGCCTGCTAAGCATCAAGCCCACAGATCTGAAGCCTTCCTCCCTCACAGTCAAGGCCTATGACTCAAAGTATCGTACACTACTTGGGGCTGCTACTTTAAATCTGTGGTTCGGCAAGAAAATGATACCCGTAGAATTCCAAGTCATTGATATCCCAATCACCTTTAATGCTCTGTTGGGAAGACCTTGGCTGCACCAAGTTAATGGGGCCGCTTCGAGCCTTCATCAGTGTGTAAAGTTCGTTTCAAATGGGGATCTGACAGCCATTTATGGAGACCTAGTCACTTTGGAAGGCATTGACATGGGTGGAATACCCATCCTGGAGATCAAACATGATGAGGATAGTTTCATGCTGACTGGCTTCACAGTCTAGTCTCCTAAAGCCCAAGTTTGCAACGTGGATCTGACTGTCACCCGGGACAAGATCCCTCCTGATATGAGGATGATGAGAAAGATGAATTATCTGCCTGGTCTGGGTCTCGGGAAATGCCTACAAGGGACTCACAAGGTCATTGAGGTGAAGGAACAGAAAACTCGCCATGGCCTGGGATATGAGCCGACTTCAGAGGAGATTGCAAAAGAGAAAGAAATTGCTCGAAAAAGAAAGGAAGCTGCTGCAAAAAGGGCCCCTTTCAACGGCCCTAAATCTCCCCCTTTCAGTCTTGACATGACTGACTACTTCATAAAGGGCGCTCCACAGCTGGACAATTCCGCCGTCAAAGAGCCCACTCCTACAGAAGGCTGGCTGAAACTATAGGATGACCTCAGTAAGTTCAGGGGAACCATAGCCAACCCCGTCCGAAGAATGTTTCTCGATCTACCTTAGATACCCGGGGCTACTACCACCATGAAGAGCAAGTACACTTTCAAAGGGGTACCAGAGCTGGTAAAGCAGTTTGAGAAGCTCAACGAAGTCATTTCGACTGCCGAGGAGGCCACAATAGCTGAGTTTGAACTGGTCGTGCCAAAGGACAAGACTCCAGAATTCTCCCTAGATGAATGGGATGGTCCCGTCATGCAGCAGATGTTTGGGGAAGAAGTGCACATTCCAGACCTGATCGACTGGGGTTCAGTGAAAGAAATGATCGAAGTAATTAAAGCAGGAGGACAGAAGCCGTTAGATCCCCGAGCCATGGTCACGCAGTCTACCATGCCCTTGAAGAATTAGGAAACTCTCTCCGGTTCGTTCGCGAGCAAAGAAGAAATGGTCACGAAGCTTGGATTGGTTCCCCGTCCCCTTGTGTCCACCTACCTCAAGTCCTCTGAGTCTCTTGTCATCGAATTCGAGTCCCTAGAGTTGTCTGATGGCCTTACGCCAGAAGACTATTAAATTGTAGCCAATGCTGTACTTCCTTTTACTCTTAATGAAATGATCGACCTTTCCGAGTATCCCCTGATCGCCACTTTAACTAATGATAAATTAATTAACAACTTAAAAATGGTTTATAATGATTCACTAGATAAAGATGCAGACACACTAAACGAACAATACATTAAAGAAATATTTAAGCAGGTTGTTGAGAAAGAGAAAAACCGAGCCCAAGCTGCCGAGGAGGTTTTGACTCGTGTGAATATGGAAACTGCAGAAGAGACTAAAGAGATGCAAATTGGCAGTTTCTTCGACGGGCCCGAACAAGCAACTCTGACGAAACTACTCAGGGAATTTGTGGACGTGTTTGCATGGTCTTACAAGGATATGCCCGGCCTTGATCCTCCCATAGTGGAGCATCGGATACCGTTAGATCCAGAAGTCAAGCCAGTCAAACAGAAGCTGAGAAAGATCAAACCTGAGTGGTTGTTACAAGTAAAGGAAGAAATTGAGAAGATGCTCAAAGCAGGATTCATCCGGGTCATTGAGTACCCCACCTGGCTCTCCAACATCATAACAGTCACCAAGGCTAACGGAAAAGTCCGATGCTGCGTGGATTTCAGAGATCTCAACAAAGTCAGCCCAAAGGATGACTTCCCCCTGCCAAACATTGACATGCTGGTAGATACCACAGCCAATTACAAGGTCAAGTCTTTCGTTGACGATTTCGCCGGCTACAACCAGATCAAAATGGCCAAAGAGGACCAGGCTAAGACAGCTTTCACTACTCCCTGGGGGACATATTGCTATACAGTCATGCCATTTGGTCTGAAGTATGCTGGGGCTACCTATCAGAGGGCTGCCACCGCCCTGTTCCACGACATGATTCATAAAGAAATAGAGGTCTACGTGGATGACATGATAGTCCACTCCAAAGGATCCGATGACCCGGATGAATCCTTCGGCATCAAACGAGGTAAAGTGTTGGGGTACATGGTAACTGAATAGGGAATCGAAGTGGACCCGCAGAAGATCAAAGCCATAGTTGAGATGAAGCCGCCTCGAACGCTGACAGAGGTTAAATCTTTTATGGGAAGGCTGCAGTACATAAGCAGCTTCGTGAATCAACTGACCTCCATCTGTGAGCCCATCTTTAAGCTGATGAAGAAGAGAACATCCACTGAATTAAACCCAGAATGCCAGTTTGCTTTTGAAAAGATCAAGGCATACCTTGTAAACCCTCCAATCCTTTGCCCCCCCCCACATCGGCAAAAGCCACTACTGCTATACCTGACTGTCACAGACACAACAATTGGGGCTATGCTGGCACAGGAGAAGAAAGACTCCAAAGTTGAAAGCACCATCTATTTTGTGAACAGAAAGCTACAAGGCAGCGAACTCAACTACTCAGTTTGCGAGAAGACCTGCGCAGGTCTAGTATGGGTAGTGGGAAAGTTGAAGCACTACGTGCAGTCTCACTCAGTACCCTTGGTCTCGAAACTGGACCCCATCAAGTACTTGTTCGACAAGCCCTCCCTCTCCATGAGATTGGCAAAGTGGTCGTTCTTTCTGGCCGAATACGACATCACTTATGTGACGAGGAAATCCGTGAAAGGACGAGTAATGGCAAACCAGCTAGCTGACTTCCCAAGTGATGAATGCCAAGGACCTGAACCTCAATTCCCTGATGATGGAATTTTCGCTCTAGAAGGAGAAAATTGCTGGCAACTCTTCTTTGACGGGGCAGCTAACAAACGGGGGAATGGGATAGGAATGCTCCTGGTCGACCTCACTGATGAACATACTCCCATGGCCGTAAATCTCAACTTCGAGGTCATTAACAATACCGCTAAGTATGAATCCTGCATAGCTAGATTTGAGGCAGCCTTGGAAAGGAACATCAAGGAGTTGGAAGTATACGGTGACTCTGCTCTCATCATCAACCAAGTATCCAACAAGTGGAAAACAATTGATCCGGGTCTGCAAAAGTATCACACCTATATGGAAGACCTCGCAACCCATTTTAAGGAGGTCAGCTTCCACTACCTGCTCAAAGACCGCAACAGGTTCGCAGATGCCCTGGCAACACTAGCCTCCCTTGTCGAAATACCCGAAGGAAAATCAGTCAAACTCTTCAAGGTTGGGAGAAGAGAAAACCCATCCTACTGCTTTGAGATTGAAGCAGAGAGGGAACCAGTAGATGACCCGTGGTATGCTCAAATCTACCAATACTTAAAAAATGGTGAAGGCTCCTTAAAAAATGAAGACGGGGAATACAAAGAAGGGATCAAGGAAAAAAGTATGATGGATCTGAAACGACTGGCTTCCCACTACGTCCTTCTGGAGATACGCTGTACAAAAAGCGCTACCGAGGTCCCCTCTTACGCTGTATCAGCAAACAAAGGGCTGCCGAGCTAATGAACAAAGTACATGGTGATACCTGTGGCCCCCACATGAATGCTCGAGCCTTAATGCAGGTCATCCTGAGAATGGGCTATTTTTGGATCTCTATGGAAACGGATTGCATCCAGTTCGTGAGAAGCTACGACAAATGTCAGCGCTATTCAAATCTTAACCATTTGCCTCCACACGACCTCTACTGCATGAAAACCCTTGGCCTTTTGTTACCTGGGGAATCAACGTCATCGGCAAGGTTACACCACCAGGAAGCAACGATCACGAGTTCGTCCTGGCAGCCATAGACTATTTCACCAATTGGGTCGAGGCCAAGTCTTACAAAGTCCTCAATTCCAAGAAGGTAGCCCTCTTTATCAAAGAAAACATCATGTGCAGATACGGATTGCCTGTTGAAGTGATTTTCGATAATGGTTCTCATTTCGAGGGGGAATGCGACAGATTGTTGGCAGAATTCAAAATAACTCGTCACAAGTCATCCCCTTATCGGCCCCAAACCAATGGTGCTGTTGAAGCGGCAAACAAGACTATAGAAAACATCATCAGGATGATGGTTGTTCGAGTGGCCAGACAAGCTCCTCCTTGCCCTCTGGGGATACAGAACGTCCGTTAGAACTGCCAAAGGGGAAACACCATTTGCCCTCACTTACGGAATGGAGGCTGTTCTCCCAATCGAATTGGAAATTCCCTCGCTCCACGTGTTATTGGAAAATCAGATCAACAAAGTCGAATGGCTCCAGAGTCGCCACGAAGAGTTGACCTTGCTAGATGAACGTCGTCTAAAAGCCATGGAACACACCCGGGCTTACCAAGCAAGAATGGCCAGAGCCTTTGACAAGAAAGTGAAACATCGGAACATCCGAGAAGGCAACCTTGTGTTAAAAGAGAAGCCTCCGACTCACACCAATCCACTTGGCAAATGGGAGCCCGTCGGGGTCGGACCCTATGTAGTTCAGAAAATCTTTTCTGGGGGAGCCATACAACTCGCATACTTAGATGGAAATCCCTTCGTGCATCCAGTGAACGGAGACAAGCTCTGCAGATACTATGCCTAAAGATCGAGTCATTTCCCCTCAAAGGTGCTAAAAGAGTAATACCCAACTAGGTTGAAAACCCGAAAGGGTGGCCTAGGTAAAAAATAGGGTTGCACTTCTCTCGTCCCTCTCTACCTACCGCTTCTAAAAAAAAAAAGATCAACAAATTCATAGGGTCGAACTACGGAGACCTGAGCCCCTTAGTCCACTTGTAAGAGGGGAATGTAGGCAGCCGGAAACGATACAGTCTAAAATATAAATAAACATCAAATTTTGTCATCAACACAATGATCACATCACATCTGCGTCTCAAAAAACTCTAATGCAATTCACCTACTCATTACAGTTAAAAACTTCTTGATGAGTTCAAGCCCGATCTACTCTTAAACTCACAACTGAGCTAAAAGAAAAGACATAAAAAATACATAATTAAAAACTAATGTGCCTGCAAGGACGATCGATGGATACTCAAGGGTCTAGCCACTAGTGCCAGCATCTCCCTCTGTCCTCCTCCATCTCCTCCCGCCATGCCTTGTGTTCTTCCTAGGCACGGGAATGATGTCCGTCCTCCTCCTCCTCCCTAGCTCTGGCATGGGGACCGGGTCCATCAAGCCTGCCTCTATCAAAGCTCTGGTCGCCTGGGCTTCATCTCTAATCTCCTGCCTCCTGGGTAGCATCATAGGAACCCTATCTCTCTGACTTTCCACTCTCATCTCATAGTCAAACATATCATCTTCACTCCTGTCATATGGTCTAGCCCTCACCTCAGCTCTCTTTAATACTAACACGGGGACATCTTCTGGTCCCACCATGGCCTCATGCCTCCTCATAAGAGCCACCTGAGTCTCCCCCATGTGTCCCTCATACCAATCAAAGTACCAAGTGGACAGATAAATACGCTCCGGACGCCTGAGAAGGACCATAGGAGGAAAGGCATGATACCTCCATACTCGAGATAAGAGGGAAAATACAGATGGATCATCCATAGAAACAGACATCACCATCCGGGTGGCAATATCATCGCAGCCCTTCAAAGGTACCTACTCCATCTCGAACTGCCTGAGAACTAAAGCTGGAATGTAGAAGGTAGACCAACTGAGCCCCGGAAGCATGACTACCTGAGATCCCTCCTGAAGCGTCCTCCTAGTCTCTATCTGCCAGTGCGGAATCCACCATCGGATGTCCTGGGTACCACGCTGAGCAATCCAGTGCTCCCACGAGGCCTGATCCTCGATCTCAACTGTAACTCCCCTCCTGGCAAAAGTCCATGCCCAGAATGCAATTGGAGCCTACCGCAGGACCCCCAGCCTCTCCATCAGCCACATCGACAACAAAAACGGGCTTCCTCCGTGCATGTACCGCTTCCCGGTAGCCAAGCGGTCAATAGCGTGAAGGGTCTCTCCCAAGATCAAGGGAACTATATCCCGACCCAACAAACAGTGCGCAACAACATCTAACAGAGACCGGTGGCACATCCCAAAGGAACAAACCATGAACAGGGACCCGATTGCACAAAGAACAAAGGCATCCCAATAACAATCACCAACAACACCCAAGCTCCTAAACCTATCTGGGAGACTAGAAATGTCAAAATAGTTGGGTCCTCGAATCATACCTCGGGCTTCCTCCGGAGAGATTTGAAGGAGGCCAGACAGTTTGTTGGCAAAGGACATTCCTCCGGGCAAGGGAAGTGCAACCTCTTCCACCTCGGGTCCTCCAAGTAATGCCCTGAAATCTTTGATGGTGGGAACCACCTCGTTGTAGGAGAAGCAAAAGACATGCCTCCGAGTGTCCCAGAATGCAACAGAAGCCCTCATCAAGTCATAATCTGGAACAAGCTCCTTAAGAGACCATAAATACTTGATCTTGTATCTCTCTTCAAATAAATCCCTATTCCCATGCATGACCTCCCGAGACCATTCCTTGAACTTGTCAAAGAAGATCATTTGCAACTCTTTTGGCAATTTAGGAGAATTCTTCATTTTTTCCATGGCTTTATATGGTTTTGGGTCGTGACTTCAGAAAGAACAGAGAAGAAGATGAAGTTGAGTGATGAAAACCAAGTCTGAGGTGAAATTTAAATAACCCTGCCAGGTGCTGCCCTTGTTCGCACGGATGAGATTTCAGCCTCAATCTCATCCACGCGGATAAGATTGTTCCCCAGTCCAAAAACTTTTTTGACAACAATTAAAACTGCTGGCCCAAATGAGGAAATCCTTCCCCAAACGGCCAAACATGAAAATATGCCCATTCCCCATGATTTTCATTCAAAATCCTAACAAAGATCCCTCTTTTGTCCCCATAAAACACAAAACCGGGCTAATGCAACTTGCAATCAGTATAGGATTAACAAAACAAAAATACAAGAATATATAGCGAAACAAAATGTATTAACCTAGTTATTACATTCCAAAAATAGAAAAATAATGCGCATCAAATGTATATATGTTCTCTGCCCTAACAAGTACACTCAGTCGGAATCACTATCCGAATCGAGAATGGGATCTTCCTCCCTAGCAATCTCCTTGCCGCGCCTCCGCACATTCCGTCGAGCCGTGCTCGGCCCCTCCACCGCTGCCTCCGGGAATGACATCCCCGGCTCTATATCGTCCTCCTCAGCATCAGAGTATCGGTCCTCAGGATCAGTCAGCATGCCTCGATACGGCACACCAATATCCGCAAAGAAGTCGTACCCGAAGGAGAAGGCGTCAAAACTCTGGCCGTATGTACCCTGGGTCTGTAAGGGAGTCCCATAATCTCCCTGCGGCTCAAAAGCGCCGTAACCACCGCCGTGTGAAGAGGAGCCCTCGCCGGTCCTGCCCTGTACGAAGCCCGGTCCCTCCATGCCTCCGAAGATGATATGATCCCGGGAGAGCTCCACGCTCCTGTCCATATAGCCAGAAGGAGAAGCGTCCGTCGACCCCCTAGGCTGAGTGCGAGGAGTCTCCATAGACCTCCTGCCTGGCATAGTCTCACTGGCAGGAATGGGGGACCTCTCCCGCATAGAGGCACTAGATCCCAGCCGCGCCGCCCTCTCCGAGCCCCGAGCATTCCCTCGCATCACGAGGTTGCGAATAAACTTCTTCGCCCTAATAACCTGGCGAAAAAGTCGATCTACAACCCGGGACGAGTACTGCAAAGAAGAAACAGAAGCATTAAAAACAGTCGAAGCAATGACGAAAGAAGTACAATGCCTAAATAACCAGAATGCGATCAGCACATGCCTGAGCATTCGGTCGAGGCCGAAATGCTCGCGGCGTCACCACTGGGAGAGGTATCTGTGCCCTCAGCCTAACCCCCTTCTGGGTATACAAAAAGTCAGCCCGAGGGATCCTCACAACCGAATTCCCCTCCCTCGCCAGCACCTGAGGCGTCCTCAGCCTGCGCACCACGAACACCTGATAGGGCTCCTGAGTAACGTACTCCAGGGCAGGCCGCCCACCTCTGAACCAATCCCAGTTCGCTAACCCCTCCCGGGGAAACATCATGTCAGCTGGAGCTGGAGGCTCAGCCGGTACCAAAGCAGCCAACCCTAGATCATGCTGCCTCGTCACCCTCTCCCCCAAATAGTAAACATCGCAGGTGAGTCCTCGCAGGATCCACCTCTGGCTCGTCCAGCGCTCAGCGCCACCCAGATGGTCCACCTCAAACCGGTTCCAAGGGTAAAAATTAACCCTATCACTAGCCTCCGCCTTCAAAAATGGCACCATGTCACTGTACAGCATCTTTATCCTAGTCCGGCTAGTCCTCTTCACCCCGGCGTCCTTCGTCCACCAAAGCATCACCGGGTATGCAAAAGCCTCCCCCTGGACATGGTCCCATAAGGCGCAGCCAAAAATCTCCAAGGCCCAAACCTGCATCCAACAAAGGAAACCCGTCAAAAAACCAAAAGTGCATACTGTAAGTGTCCCAATCTGAACCGCCAATATTCCTTCAGCCCAATTTAATGACTTCCACGTCGAATGGACAATCAAGGGCATTTTGGTCATTTCCTAAGGCAATTTAAACAAAAAGGGCCTTAAAGAAATATCAAAAATCGGTCAAAAAACCGGATTGGAAGAGTCATTTCCAAGAAATTGACTTACTTTACATTAAATGCAAGCAACAAAATCGCTGCAGAGTCGTGCACGCCTACATTACCATCCGCACGGACGAAAATGAGGACCTCGCCCTATCTCGCGCGGACATGTTTGTAACCTAAAATCTGCCTATAAATTAAATCATTCTCTCTCAGTTTAAGAAGACACGAACTCAAACCCTTACTGTTATATTCGAAAAATACCCAGAAAACAGTTTATACACCAAACAAAAACACAAAATTCCAACACAAATCTTGATCAAATTCAAGTCCCAAACACAAATCCAAGGAAGATAGGGTACAACCATTGGTAAACCCTCCTTCTCCTTACCTTAATCTCCCACATCCATGCATACATCTCACATTTTAAAGATGTAAATTGCTCATTGTTCATCTCTTGTTCTAGATCCAAGAGGACCTCTATGGAGTTCATCTCCATGGATGATTCTCTACAAGGATCTACATTCTCTTAGTTAATTGTCCTCCTCTTCTTACATTAACTAGTTGTTACTTGGTCTCTTGACCTAAAGTGTGGTCACCTTGGAGTTCATCTCCTTGGATGATCACACTAAATGGTCTATATTTTTATTTTCACCTTCTTCTTGTGATATTAGTCTTTACTTGGCCTAAAATGTAGTCACCTTGGAATAAATTTTCATGGATGACCATTTTAAAAGGTCTAAATTGTCTTTACTTCCTTAAAAATGTTTTTCCTAACCTAAGATCTTCACCTTGGAGCAATTTCCATGGATGAAGATCATTAAGGTTCTTAGGTTGTAAAAAGGGTGAAGTTGATACATTGAGTTCAAGGATTTCAAGGATGGTCATCCTAATGACCACCTTAGAAATTCACTCTAAAGTTGATACACCCTTAACCTAAAGTTAATTTTCATACATTAATCTTTGTTTTATGTTAAATCTCCCCATCCCAAGTAAATGAAATGCTTTCAAGTCCTAATGCACCCTAAGGATGGCTTGATATAGTAGATCACCACTAATCATGTTTAGTGATCACTAATCAAAGCCTAAGAAAAGTAGGGACAAGCATGGATGCCAAATTCAAAAATGTTTTCTTATCATTTTCTGGTGTCAACTCCAGTTCTGATTCTGTAACTCCAGTTTACATTCTGGAATTTACAGAATCAGACTGGAAAGCTGCAAAAAAGAATATTTGCTGTCCCATCCGCGCGGACAGGAATGACTCTCGCTCTGATCCGCACGGACCAGAATGTAAGGGACTGACATTTTGTTTTTCATTCATTTTTCACTCACAGAAGCACATTGTTTTGGTAAATTTCAGTCCAGTAAAGTCAAAACTTCTTTTCCAGAAAATTCTTCTTGCAAAACACACACACACACAAATGGTTTTAAATTAGGAAGACTCGTTTTACGAGGCATTCCGGGTGAACCCTAACGTTCTTCCCGAAATGTAACGTGACCTCCGAACTCATTTTCTCTAATTTTGGGCATTTTTCAAAGTTTTGGCCCTTAAACTAAAAACGGCGTGGCGACTCCGTTTGATTTTTCAAAAAAAAATGAAAATCGCGTGGCATCATCACAGTGGCGACTCTGCTGGGGAGGAATTAAAAATAAGCTTTATCTTTTTAAAAAAATTTAAAAAAAAAAAGAAAAGCTTTTGTGGGTCAAACTTCCGTCCCGACATTTGAAACCATTTGTACTGTGTGTGTTGGTTTTGCACATTTCGTGTTGTTTTGACTGTCCCGGAAGAATCGATATCTTGACTGTCGGAATCATTTCCTTAACTGTTTGAATTATGTGCTTATGTGTTTATCTGTTTCAAAAAAAAAAAATTCAAAAAAATTTTCAAAAAAAAATTCATAAAAAATTTTTCAAAAAAAAAATTTCCAAAAAAAAAATTAAAAAAAAAATCATTTTCAAAATTTTTGCATGCATCGTACTCTTTAAGACACATGTGAAAATCTCTATTTTACTCAGAAAAAGAAGATAGACTGTCCGCACACTACGCGCACTTGGCCTTACACTGCACACTACGTCCTTAACCCGGAAATCTCAAGAGCAGCCCGTTTGGCCTTATTACGCCTCTCGGTGCGAGCATGGGACTACCCAAACATCCCTTGGAGCCTCGTGTCGACCATGCACTTGTCCGTGACACACTTTGTCCGAGACCCGATTGGTTTTTAGTCTGGTCCGTGTCGTGCCCTGTCTGTGTATACACCTTGCCAGTCAAGTCTTAGTCGGCATGCCAAGTCAATATCTTTCGGGGACCCTAATCAGTCGAAGTCCTGCCGGTTTTCCGTCACGAACTTTGACCAGATCTTGACTGGCGCCTTGATTTTGACTTTGACCAGCACAACTTATGCACCGACCCCCGGCACGACACTGAGTCATCAAGGATTAACGATTATGCCATGTCTAATTACAGCTTAACTGACGACGGGTCAGGATCAGATACGGAAGTTTATCAGTCCAAACCATGCCGACTTTCCGTCGAACCCTCGAACACGATCTTGACCTTTGACGTCAGCTTTGTCCGTAATTTACATCGAATGCTCGTTAAGACTAGATTACCCGCCAGACTTTAGGATCGTTTTTCTTTTCGGTCGGTGGGACCTGCTTACCCTACGGAACCCTTGTTCGGGGTTACAGGTTGAGGGTCCGCAGGCGTAGTGATGGGCCCCACTGATCCAGGAATCAGAGTAGTTTGAGAAAAAGAAGAGCAATCTTTTCCAACCGCTTAGGTTTAATAAAATACGTTTTAAGTAAACAAGAACAAATAACTGCATGTTGCATGAGCCCAAAGCCCAAACACTTACCCTCCTCCATTCCCAAATATCTGAACCCTCGTGTCTTTCCCCCGCAGCTCCCCACAAAGCTTGGTTTCGGGCACCGGGCCACCGTTTGATCAGTTGGGAAGAGTCAAGCGCATCATCAGCCTTCACCCTTTGTTTTCACTCCCGGTTTCCCGTAATGTCTCGCATCAGCTCTGCAACGATGGGGCCAACATCACTCCGCCTCCCGAGACTCCTCAAACGTAACATCAAGTGGAATCGCTTAATCGTATGAGATTGCGACGCAGCTACGTATTAATAGCCTTAGGCGGAAGCCATCGGGCCAGCCTGTTCACGGCTCGCCGCCGCCCCAATCCCGATGGCACCTTCTCACCGTAGAAGAAGAGTGAGGGACCCCAATCCCACTCGCCGCCCGACTACTCCAGATGCCGCCACCTAACCTCTCTATGGTACTACTACCGTAACCCATGCCTCGGTCTGGCTCGGGGTCGCCCAGCTTCTCCGCCTAATAGACATCAGACCCACTAGCCTGGCCGTGACTGACCTGCCTCTCATAGCTTCCTCAGCTGGGGCAAAATCACGACGAAATGCTCTTCTCATGGCCGGGGGTACCTTGGAATGCCACGCCTAATTGGGATCCCCCCGCCTCTCGGCCCATCGGGAAACTTCAAGCCGGACCTTCACAACAACAGCTCGTAGAGCCGAACAGCTTTGGGAATGCTACCACAGCTTTGGGTTCGGACAACAATGTGTAAGCCCCTCCTCGAATGATGCTACCACCGCTCTCCCTAACACAACCTTCCACAAACCCATTTCTCACTCAGGATCAATGGGCAACCAAGTCCCTAATCCGGGGCCATCAAAATCTCCCGGACCACAATACCTCTCTACATAGCAGGACCCCCGCCACGCCCGGGCATACGCGCTCAACAACCAGTGGACACTGCCCTCGCACATAGCTCTGCTTCCATGAGCCTCACCTCGAAAAACCTGCTACCCGGCTACACTCTGGGCCCGCCTCGGCTTTGCCGCCCTCGATTGAAAGCCTGGGTCAACAAGAAGCCACAAGGTTCTATCCCTCTACCCAGTGCTCCTACTCACGCCCCCCATGTGGCACGCGCTGTGACGTGTTTACCTACGCCCTGACCGATCTTCCATTCCATCCACCGGGCCTACCGCGCTAGTGGTAACTCCCTCTCCGGGGCCTGCCACATCGGGTTCCGAACGCTACGGCTCCACCACAAGACCCTCACCTCGGCCTCGGTTCATGGAGCAACACAAGGAAATGAAAGTACGATTACAGACACGAATGATGACCGCTAAGAAATGCCCGCCTCTCCGGCCTACTCGACCCGTGACTCATTGTTCCCCCTGCCCCACAAGTTTGTGATGCCTAATTCCGGGACCTCGTTTGATGGGACCGCATGCCCGAAAACTCATTCGGGACACGTATACCTCAAGTAACGAATGGCGTCAAAGTGGTGCACTGGTCCAACCGCCATCTGTCGACTATTTCACCTTCTCTTTTGGAAATCTAGTGCTCTAAAAATGGTTCTTCCGCTTGCAAAACCTGAGGCCGTAGGCTGCTATGGGACTGCATCACCAAGTACTTCTCACAAAGAGAAGTACAAAGCTAATTTGGAATGGGAAACAACAGGAAGTTGATTTACTGACAACCGCAATAACCGTGCAGTCATTCCGATGAATGTTTGGGATTTTTTACAAGCTGGTGGAATCTCGAAACTTAGCGAGATGGCCATCCCTCCTTCCGAAGAGGAACAAGCTTGGACATCTTCCGCCGCACCGAAACGCATTTGGAGAACCTCCCTCAGCCTCACTTCCCTACTGCGACTTACGGGCCATGGTTAACTCTCATGCGGCTAAATTTGAAAAGGCTTACAATCAATAAATGGCCGCGGCCGCACCTCAAGCATGTACAGATACAGTAGCTCCTCCTCCAACACTATTCTGCTACCGAAGGTAAAGAGGTGATCAACTACGCAAGGGCAGAATATGTGAATGTAATAACGCAACTCATTTTGCTCCCAGGAAACCAGCTGAGCCCAAACCTCGGGTCATGAACCTCGAAAGCTTCTTGGATGCCTCTCGAATGACATCCTTTTAGAGGATCGTAAAGGCGAAAGAAGGCTTGTCATGACCTTTTTAGAGAATTTACAACCCAGAATCCGAATGCTCCCGTAGAGAATTTTTTGGAACTACCCAAGATACCCGGGGCTACCTACTACCATGGAGAGCGAGTACACTTTTCAAAGGCATGCCAAGCCTAGTAGAGCAGCTCGTAAGCGTGTTACCACCGTGGTATCGAGCGCGCCCAAGAAAGGTCCAAAGTCCGAGTTCGAGCCGACAATGCCCAAAGCCAAAGCCGCAGAATTCCCTTCGCATGATCGGGATGGCCCTATATGCAACGATTATTCGGGAAGAGGTCAGTGCCATATCTGCTCAACTTTGGTTCATTCAAAGAGATGGTAACAATGATTGAGGAAGGAGGACAAAAACAGTGCAATTACCGAGTCATGAGGCCCCTGACAGCAATGCCACTGAAGAATTGGGAAATTCTCTCGGGTCCGGCCGCAACCAAGGAGGAAATGATCACCAAGCTTGGATTGGTCCCCTGTCCCCTTGTGTCAACCTATGTAAAGTCCTCTGAGTCTCTCATTGTCGAGTTCGAGTCTCTAGAGTCGTCCGATGGCCTTACGCCTGAAGACTACGAAGTTGTAGCCAATGCTGTATTCCCCTTTGTTCTTAATGAAATGATGGACCTTTCGAGTATCCTCGATTGCCACTCTAACTAATGATAAATTAACTAATAACCTAAAAACAGTTAATAATGATTCATTAGATAAAGAAGCAGACACATTAAATGAACAATATATTGAAGAAATCTTTAAGCAGGTTGTTCGGAAAGAGGAAAATCGAGCCCAAGCTGCCGAAGAGGTTTTGACAAGTGTGAATTTGGAAACTGCGGAAGAGCCTAAAGAGACGCAGATTGGTAGTTTCTTCGAAGGAACCGAAGATGATACTTTGATTGAGCTGCTAAGAGAATTTGTGGATGTGTTTGCATGGTCCTACAAGGATATGCCTGGCCTCGACCCTTCCATAGTTGAACACCGAATACCGCTCGACCCGGAAGTCAAGCCAGTAAAGCAAAGGCTGAGAAGAATTAAGCCCGAATGGTCTCTGTAGGTGAAGGAGGAGATAGAAAAGATGCTCAGAGCAGGGTTCATCAGGGTCATTGAATATCCGACATGGCTTTTCAACATAGTGACGGTGACCAATGCCAACGGGAAGATCCGATGCTGCGTGGACTTCAGAGATCTAAACAAGGCTAGTCCAAAAGACAATTTTCCCCTACCAAACATTGACATGCTGGTGGATACCACGGCCAATTATGAGGTCAAATCCTTCGTTGATGGTTTTGCCGACTACAACCAAATCAAAATGGCAGAGGAAGACCAAGCCAAGACAGCCTTCACCACCCCTTGGGGCACGTACTGCTACACGGTTATGCCATTCGGACTGAAGAACGCCGGGGCTACCTACCAGAGGGAAGCTACAGCCTTGTTCCATGACATGATCCACAAAGAAAATGAGGTCTATGTGGACGATATGATAATACATTCCAAAGGATCCAATGGCCAATACTTCATTGATCTGAGAAAATTCTTTGGCCGCCTCCGAGACCACAGCATGAGACTAAATCCAGCCAAATGCACCTTCGATGTAAGACGAGGCAAGGTGCTAGGATATATGGTGATGGAACGGGGAATCAAAGTAGATCCCCAGAAAATCAAGGCCATAGTCGAAATGAAGCCACCGCGAACGCTCACAGAAGTACCACACTTACATGGAAGAGCTAGTGACTCAGTTCAAGGAGATCATCTTTCATTACTTGCCTAGGGATCGCAACAGATTCGCAGATGCTCTGGCAACACTAGCCTCTCTCGTTGAAATACCTGAAGGAAAGTCTGTCAAGCCATTCAGAGTCGGGAGAAGAGAAAACCCCGCTTATTGCTTTGAAATCGAAGTAGAGGCCGAACTGGCCAATGACCCCTGGTATACCCAAATTTATCAGTACTTGAAGAATGGCAAAGCCTCTTTCAAAAATGAAGATGGGGAATACAAAGAGGGAATCAAAGCGAAAAACCTCTCAGCCCTGAAACGACTCGCCTCCCACTATGTCCTTTTGGGAGATATGCTGTACAAAAAGCGTTACCAAGGCCCCCTCCTGAGGTGTATCAGCAAGCAAGAGGCTACTGAACTCATGAAAGAAACACATGGTGGTACATGTGTCCCCCACATGAATGCTCGGGCTCTAATGCAAATCATACTGAGAATGGGGTACTTTTGGATCTCCATAGAAACTGACTGCATCCAGTTCGTCAGAAGCTGCGACAAATGCCAGTGGTACTCGAACCTCAACCATTTTCCTCCACATGAGCTCTACTTCATGACAACCCCTTGGCCTTTCGTCACTTGGGGAATTGATGTCATAGGCAAAATCACACCATCAGGCAGCAACGGCCACAAATTCGTCCTGATAGCAGTGGACTATTTCACCAAATGGGTTGAAGCCAAATCCTACAAAGTCCTCAACTCAAACAAAGTGGCCCTCTTCATCAAAGAGAACATCATATGCAGATACGGGTTGCCAGCCGAAATCATCTCAGATAATGGATCCCACTTTGAAGGGGAATGCGACACAGTAGCGGGAATCGAGAATAACCCGTCACAAGTCATCTCCCTACAGGCCTCAAACTAACGGAGCTGTCGAGGCAGCAAACAAGACCTTGGAAAACATCATTCGGAAAATGGCTGTCCGAGGCAGAGATTGGCCTGACAAGCTTCACCTTGCTCTTTGGGGATACAGAACATCCGTCAGAACTGCAACCGGGGAAACACCGTTTGCTCTCACCTACGGAATGGAAGCCGTACTCCCAATCGAGCTAGAGATTCCCTCACTCCGTGTGCTGTTGGAAAGCCAGATCAACGAGGTCGAATGGCTTCAGAGTTGCCATGACGAATTGGCCCTGCTAGATGAACGCCGATTGAGAGCCATGGAACATATCCGAGCTTACCAAGGAAGAATGGCCAGAGCCTTCGATAAGAAAGTAAAACATCGGGAAATCAGGGAAGATGACCTCGTTTTGAAAGAGAAACCCCCAGTCCGCATCAACCCGCTTGGCAAATGGGAGCCTGTCTGGGTCAGACCATATGTCGTTCAGAAAATCTTCTCCGGAGGAGCCATGCAACTCGCAGACCTCGACGGAAACCCTTTCGTACACCCAGTGAATGGCGACAAGCTGCGCAGATACTACGCATGAAATACTGAGTCATCTCCAAAAAAAATAATAATAATAAAAAAAGAGAGTGCTAAAAGAGTAATACCCAACTAGGTTGAAAACCCGAAAGGGCGGCCTAGGAAAACGACAGGGTTGCACCGAAAAAAAAAAAAAAAAAAAAAGTGCTAAAAGAGTAATACCCAACTAGGTTGAAAACCCGAAAGGGCGGACTAGGTAAAAGACATACGAATAGAATCAAAGTACCTTGCTATGGCAAGCCCACCCAAAACTATCTGAATGGTCTCAAGTGTTTTAATCATGAATTGGCATAAAGAACTTAAAAGTTAAATGAAGGTTCTTTAAAGTAGATTATAAGCACATCGGCAAAGATAGTCATAACTGTGCATCAGGTAAGTTCCCAGGAAGATAGGTGAGCCACAAGGACTACTTAAGTACCAAATCTCTCCTTCGACAGAACTTTTCTAGACATGCACAATCAGAAATCAGCTCTGATTTGCAACATAATCAACACTTTGAATAAATAATCAGTTTCCTTTTAAATTTTGCATAATATGACTTGTTCCTCATAAACAATCATAAACCAAAATTTCAATGTTTCAATCTAAACATTTAGGAAATTGTAATGCAATGTTTCAACTAAACATCTAAAATTCTTAACACGTAAGAACACATAATTCATGCATCACAATAATTAATAAAATCATATTTTAATTAACTAAGCATGCATAAACAATGAATTAATCTAGCATAGCCCTATAAACTTAATTTCTAGAAATTTATAGCATCTAGGTTAATACATAAACATATCAGATTGTAAACACATTCACAGATTAGCAGGATTGTTCAACAATTTGATTATGCCCAGATTGGGCTTGATTTGTCGCACGACTGAGAGAAGCCATCAGCCCAACTCTGTCGCGTGACACTGGCATACTATGTCGCGTGACATAGACATACTATGTCGCGTGACACTTAGTTGTCAGATTGCAGATTTGCAGAATTCAATCAATTCTAAATCACAGAGCAATTAAATCATGCAAACAACTTTTAACAGATTTAATTCAATATCAATAGAACACGATTTAGGCATATTGTTTCAAAAACAATCAATCTATCGCATACATAACATGCAAAAGAACATATAAACAATTTATATCACTTTTCTAGCATGTTAATTCAAACTTAATCATACGAACGGGGCTCTGATACCACTGTTGGGTTTTATGGGTCCATGCGCAGCGGAATTAAGCATCTAAATAACACAAAACCCAAGAACCTAGGATCCGTTCTATATAATTATGTTTGAATTCCTATGAGATAGAAATAACCAACCTTGAACGCTTTCCGTTCTTGAGCTATCGAACGATTTAATAATGTGATTTCGAATCACAAACTTCGTTCTTCAGATTGCTTGAACTCTAGGCCTTGATCGTTGAACGAGCGAAGACCCTCTTTCGGTATCCACACCTTTGAATGAACCAAGAATGACTTCTTG
Source organism: Adenophora triphylla var. japonica (assembly GCA_022495995.1). Taxonomy (NCBI): domain Eukaryota; kingdom Viridiplantae; phylum Streptophyta; class Magnoliopsida; order Asterales; family Campanulaceae; genus Adenophora; species Adenophora triphylla. Next base: position 504,422 of record JAFEMH010000824.1, on the reverse strand, counting down.
AAGATTGCTAGATCTCTGTAGCGATGCATGAATTTTTCAAAACATCTCCGAGTCGCCACTTTTTATTTATTGATGAAAAACAATAAGAAAAACCTTTTTGATATTTTCAAGAGATTCAAGGGGGGGTTAAGTTATGGAATGGGTAGGTCAAGGAGCATCCATTCCACCCAATTCGAAGATTGGTCTTGCTAATTGGGTGTTATTAATCTAATCAATCTAAAGAACAATAAGAAGAAATAAATAAACCTTAATTAATTTATTAATTAGGAATGCCGGATTGTATGCTTCGAGATCGCCTTCATGAATTAAAGGGACTCTAGGCTAATCCTTTTGATGGGATTACACTACTCTAAAATCAATAGAGGGATTGAGAAGAGAAACAAAAGTTTTAGGATGATTACCTTTTTGAGAAGAGATTCGGACAGAGTTTTGACTCAAGTTTAGAGTCGAACCTTGATGCGGATAGAGTTTTGCCTCAATCCTTGATTCGAATCTTGATGTTTGTTGATCAACAAGGTTGACAAACAAACTTTAGGTGATTTAGGGTGATTTTGTAGGAATCTTTCAGGGAGAGAAACCAATAAAATGTGTGTGTTATGTGTTTTCAATCGGGGATCGGGGACCTCCAACCTAGAATTCTGGACCTCCGAAATACTGAAAGTCATAAAGTATTTATAGGGGTTTAAGAGGTGGATGAATGACTTGGTCACCAAGTTTAGGAGACTCAAGTGGATTGGGACTCCTCCCAAGGAAGCTTCCAGAATCCTCTAGTCAGTAGAGACCCGGATTAGATGATATTTATCAAGAAAAGAGGTTGAAACGGAGAAGGAAAGTGATTCTGCACATCCTGCCGAGGGGTTGTCTCACGCGAGACACGTATGTCCCGTGCGAGACAACTTGTCGATTGACTATTTTGTCCTCTTCAGTAATTCTGTTTGTCAGTTAGGTCCAAAACTAACGAGGTTCGTTAGAAACTTAACGAAACATGACAAAACTGATATGCTTTCATCAAAACATAAAAGTGAGACGAAGAGTAGTGTAATCATGTAATTATGAGTTCAGAATGGGGTGTCTACAGAGTCCCTCACCGACATGTCTTATGAAAGAAGAAGTGTCGTCGATAGAAAAGACATCATTCTGAACGCTGGGATGGTCGTGCTGCACGGCTGCCTACGTATCTCTATCGGAGAATCAGACCAAAATTTAGTTCGACTCCAAAACACGAAAAGGTTGCTTTAGGTATTTTGAAAATCATTTTTTTCAAACCGAGGAGATTTTATTTTTGAAAAGGCAAATTCATACTGAGGAATCAAATCATGACCCAATTCTGAATATACCTGTCTATGTGAAGTTTCGCCTGTTTGGGCTCCGAACCTGCGGGGAAAGATGTTAGAAAACAAAGGTTTACCTATCCGGTCCTTTGCATTCGAACGATTTGTCTTTTGAGAATGAAGTGAGGTGACGATCCTGGCGATTCGGGATCGAGCTTTTGTTGAGGTGACGATCCTGGCGATTCAAGACCGAGCTTTTGTTTAGGTGAGTATTTGACATACTAACCTTAAATGCTTGACACACCTAATTGGTGACGATCCTGGCGATTCGGGATCGAGCTTTTGTGTTGGTGAGTACTCGACATACTACCTGTAGATGCTTGACACACCTAATTGGTGACGATCCTGGCGATTCAAGACCGAGCTTTTGTTGGTGACGATCCTGGCGATTCAAGACCGGGCTTTTTGTTGGTGAGTACTCGACATACTACCTGTAGATGCTTGACACACCTAATTGGTGACGATCCTGGCGATTCAAGATCGGGCTTTTGTGTTGGTGAGTACTCGACATACTACCTGTAGATGCTTAACACACCTAATTGGTGACGATCTTGGCGATTCAAGACCGAGCTTTTTGTTTTGGTGAGTACTTGACATACTACCTGTAGATGCTTGACACACCTAATTGGTGACGATCTTGGTGATTCAAGACCGAGCTTTTTGTTTTGGTGAGTACTTGACATACTACCTGTAGATGCTTGACACACCTAATTGGTGACGATCTTGGCGATTGAAATTATCCGGGATTTCGCGTGGACGCGAAACGCGGTTGTCTTTCGTGGAGGGTTGGTGTCTGAGACCTCGCTTCATGGGAAGGAAAATGAGGAGTCGCCACGCGATTTTGTATTTTGAGCCCAAACGTTGAGAAACGGCTTTAGTGAAATGGTGTCGTTTTTATTGGTAGCAAAAACTTAGGAAAAGGCTTTGAAAACAGGGGATCATTTTTAATGGTAGCAAAAACGAGTAAAAAGCTAATTGGTACCAGAGATTGTTAGGTTCGGAGGTCACATTACGTTTCGGGAGTCTTTCTACCTTTCTCGAAAATCGTGTGTGTGTGTGTGTTTTGAAATGGGGCTTGAATGACAAGGTTAATCTTGGTTTGAATGTCAAACGTTGATTAGGTGACTTTGTTTGAAAAGGCGAGCGTTTGAATGACAAACGTCATTTTTTGAGACGGTAATGAGCATTTGCGTGGCAAACGTCGATTTTGAGTTTGAAATGAGCGTTTGCGTGGCAAACGTCGATTTTGAGCTTTTTGAAAGAGAGTTCGAAGGACGAACTCCGGTTTTGAACCGGGCATTACATTGTTAACGATTTTTACGGGAAAATGCGTATTAAATATTTTTGAATGTCAAAAGTCGGCTTTTAGTTTGAAGATGAGCGTTTGGATGCCAAACGTCATTTCACGCGTTTTGAAAGAGAGTTCGAAGGACGAACTCCGGTTTTGAACCGGGCATTACATTGTTAACGATTTTTACGGGAAAAAGCGTATTAAATGACATGCAATCAACGAATCGGGTTGCGACTCGGACTTTGAAAAGTAAATACTATCACGATCCAAACGGGTCGGACTTGTAAATGACAGTATTTAAATGCGGTATCGACGGAATCGAACGATCCGGAGTTGTAAATGATGATCGACGAGCCAAAATGACTCGGAATTATAAATGACGTTCAACGGATCAAATGGTCCGAAATTGTCAATAACAGAAAAATAAATGACAATCGACGGATCGATCGATCCGGAATGGTAAATGACATAAAAAGTAAACGAAACGGGGTCGGAACGCCGTTTTAACCCGTGATTACTTCTCTTACGGAAAGAGAAGAGGATCGAGGGGCTAAAACGTATCGGACCCCGTTAGACGGAGGCGTCTATATTTCAAAGACGTTGTTTGAAGCGGTTGTAGCGACTGGCGCGTAAACCGAGATGAAATCAGAGATTAGAGAGAGGGAGTTATACCTATGGCTAGGGTCGACTCCTTTGGCTCGGGGGTGTATACGGGATATGGAAAGTAGTTTGGAACGGTGTTTCGGAGTGGTAAGGGGCGTATTTGATCGAAATACGAAAGTTTCACGCGAATCGAGACGAAACTGGAGCTCGGGAAGGGGTGAAACTGGTTTGGGCCGTGGGGTTTATGAAAATGGAGAGTAAAAATGTTGTCTTTTTGGCTTTGACAGCAACTTCTATTTATAGGTGAAATTTCAGTAGGAGTCCGGTCGGACTTAGACTGAAATCCAGGGGGTTTTGTGAAACTTTGGGAATTTGAGGGACTTGCTGGCAATTTCTAAAAGTCTGCAAAGGGAGTCCGGCCGGACTTAGACTGTATACCAGAGGTATTTTAGTCTTTTCACTTTGAATATGATTGAAGGGTGACTAGAGGGAGGTGGCATGCGTGCCAAGTGTCCCTGTGAGTCACCAGCCATGTGGGAGTTCGTTCCCGGGTCTCGGTTTTATCCCTTTTTTAAAATAACAGTCCGAAAAAGGTCCGAAATGCCCCCGAAAAGTGCCAGAAAGTGCATTTACAAGGAAATCCGTACTTTTACGTGAGATGACGGAAATGCCCCCGGAAAGTGTCAGGAGACGGAAATGTAACTGGAATGTCTGGAGACATGGTTGAGCGTTTGAATGTCAAACGTCAACGAGGATTGAATTTAACGTCAGGAGACGGAAATGTAACTGGAATGTCCGGAGACATGGTTGAGCGTTTGAATGTCAAACGTCAACGAGGATTGAATTTAACGTCAGGAGACGGAAATGTAACTGGAATGTCCGGAGACATGGTTGAGCGTTTGAATGTCAAACGTCAACGAGGATTGAATTTAACGTCAGGAGACGGGCATTAGTGAAAACTAACTGGGAATTTAACGTCTGGAGATGAGCGTTAGTGAAAACTAACTGGGAATTTAACGTCTGGAGACGGGCATTAGTGAAAACTAACTGAGAATTTAACGTCTGGAGACGAGCGTTAGTGAAAACTAACTGGGAATTTAACGTCTGGAGACGGGCGTTAGTGAAAACTAACTGGGAATTTAACGTCTGGAGACGGGCGTTAGTGTAACTGGAATGTCCGGAGACATGATTGAGCATTTGAATGTCAAACGTCAAAAGAGGATTGGATTTAACGTCTGGAGACGGACGTTAGTGAAAACTAACTGAGAATTTAACGTTTGGAGACGAGCGTTAGTGAAGACTAACTGGGAATTTAATGTCTGGAGACGGGGGTTAGTGAAAACTAACTGAGAATTTAACGTCTGGAGATGAGCGTTAGTGAAAACTAACTGGGAATTTAACGTCTGGAGACGAGCGTTAGTGAAGACTAACTGGGAATTTACCGTCTGGAGACGAGCGTTAGTGAAAACTAACTGGGAATTTAACGTCTGGAGACCAGCGTTAGTGAAGACTAACTGGGAATTTAACGTCTTGAGACGAGCGTTAGTGAAAACTAACTGAGAATTTAACGTCTGGAGACGAGCGTTAGTGAAAACTAACTGAGAATTTAACGTCTGGAGACGGAATCGTAACTGGAATGTCCGGAGACATGGTTGAGCGTTTGAATGTCAAACGTCAACTGAGGATTGAATTTAACGTCTGGAGACGGAACTGCAACTGGAATGTCCGGAGACATGATTGAGCATTTGAATGTCAAACGTCAAATGAGGATTGAATTTAACGTCTGGAGACGGGTATTGCAGATTATTTGGCTGGGTCTTTGAGGATGACCGCGGAGCGCCTGGCTCGAGGGTTCATTTGGTTCGCGTTGTCAGCGACTTTGTTCCTGACTTCTGACACATCCTGTCACTTCCCTCTGCTCGGGTCGCTGACAAACTTATATGCTGTAAGGGGGTATGTATGGGGGGAGGCTGGACTGGCCGAGCTCTACCATTCCCTGGACAGATTCTCGCGGGGAGAGGAGAACTCCCTGAGCTATTTCTCGCATGCTTTGGATGTAAGTTTACGTCTTTTTCTCTTCCTTGTCTCATTTTTGTACTCGTATGTATCTGCTTTGTAGCTGACATAACTTTCCATTTGCTTGACAGGTCTGGTGCTATGAGGTGTTCGATCCTCAAGACGGTGGGACATTAGGGAGGCGTATCGACCCCTGTTCCCTGCCATGCTGGTTTGGCAGAAAAGGGCGAAGAAGGCGGTCTCGTCGAGGGTGGGCACTCGGCTGACGTACGAGGAGGTGTCCCAGGCACTGAACCGGGAGTTCTCTGAGAGGATCCAGCTGACCTGGTGGAGTCGGTTCCATACTGTCGCGGTTCAGGTTGCTAGTGAGGTTACGCGGCGGAGGAAGCTCCTGGTAGTACTTCATTGTGACGCTATGTATCTGGGGGAGAGAGTGACCCGTCAGCATGGCCCGGGGTCACTTCCGCTGGTGCCGGTGGATCCGCCTCTACGCATGCAACATCCTCTGTCGATGCCGATGGATGAGTTGGAGAGGTATAGACAGGGCGTGTTCTATACCGAGTACATCATAGCGGGGGCCGACTATGAGACTTTCTTGAGGATGAGGCTGAGGAACCCACAGGTGCAGGACAGGGAGGGCGATGGCCCTGGATATCCCCGTGATCTCCCGCTCCTACGCGCTAGGCTGGCGTATGAGGGGCTGGACGGTTCGCGCAGGCGATTGGTGATCCCGCTCCCAGATGAGCCGAGATCTCGGTATAGGGTGGACCCCAACACTTCGGTGAGAACTTTTATTTGTTTTCTGCATCCTCAAACACCATTCTGCAAATGTTGCATCTGTACTTTCTGCTTGCCTTCTGATGACTTTCCTGGTTTGCAGGTGTCTGGCCGTACGTACAACGAGGCTATGAGACTGGTGGACGGGTGGTCCGCCTACGCTAGGAGGCTCGTGGCGTTCATGAGGTGCAGTTCCCGGAGGAGCGTGGACGTTCGTGAGCCGAGGCCGCCTAGGCCGAGAGGTTCGCCTGCTCCCACGGCTGGTGGGGAGGACTTTGTACAGGGATTTAGCCATTTTGCGGCGGAACGGATGGGTTTGGAGCTCATCCCTCTTCGCACTCGGGGCACCAGAGGGGAGAGTCCTCGAGTTCGCAGACGCCGAGGAGGCCTTTCGCGTATTCCCGCCTGGTGGAATTCGGCGACTTCTTGTTTGCGACGGATCCGGCAGCTGCGGAGCAGTGCGTCGAGTGCTCGGATGACGAGCAGGACTCGGAGTAGTCCTTCCTTTACTGCTTTCCCTCTTTTTTTTTAGAATGTATGTATCGTCTGGAACGATTTGATTTGAACTGTACTTGAAAAAAAGGCGTCCGTGGGGCGAAAACTATATTTCGCACATTTATTCTGTGATCACCTTCTGTTATTTTTGGCAAATAAGGAAGTAGGTTAATCAAAAATAAATAAAATAAAACATGCATTAAAAATTGAACGGGTCAAAATTTATGCCTATATGCACTGATAATTAATTAATTGCACTGTTGCACGAGCCCGGGGCGGAAGGGATATTGACATTGGTTAAATGAAACTAGGGGCAGCACGCAGGTTCATAAGGCATGAACAGGGCGTTGTTTGGAATTGCTTCCAATTTAGGAGCAGCTGGCTGCAGAGTTGACCAAGTCAACTGCAAGGGGAGTCCGGCCGGACTGAGAGTGAATTTCCAGAGTCTTTTAAATTGCAGTTTCAGCTTTGCAATTTGTTAAGAACTGCGCATTCACCTCTGATCAGTTAGCTGAATTCTCTCAAATTTATAAGGTTTCCTTCATTTTCCATGGCTCCCTTTCCTAAGCTATCGTCTCGGATGCAAGAGAGATATTTGGACAGTTTCCAGTCGTGGGTACGGAACCACACGAGGCAAAATAAGGGGTTTTTCGAAGGCTGTTACGGAATGAAATCTGTTTGGGCTTTGAAGGAGCTTATGCCAGATTGGGATCTTTTGAGAGCCGCGACTCGTTTCTGGGATGTACGGAGGAATGTGTACAGCTTTTCGTACAACGAAATCACTCCTACATTCGAAGATTTCCGGGCCATTCTGGGAGGACCTGAGACTGAACAGCTAGTTCTTCCGTATGCTGGTGGCGTGGCCACTGTTGAGAAGCTAGTGTCTTTGCTTGGTATCTCGGCTGGAGAAGCATACGGGATGCGTGCGAATGCGATTATGTTGACATTTCCGGACTGCCCGATAGATTTGCCAGAGCTGAGGGGAGCGTCTTCGCGTGGGACGCGTTTGCTCTGTGCGCGATCGCTTCTCTGTTCACATTCACGTCCCTGGTGTAAGTACCCCAATCTGGATCGCTCTCCATCCAAGCATACGACAAAACCAGGGGCAAACTTCCGGAGGTCATAACTCCTTCATACGAACTCCGATTGAGACGTGCCATATATGGTTGGAAAGCTCTCAAAGAGAACTAGCTTGCCATCACAATTACAAAATGTGGAAAAGCATGGAAGTCCGTACGGACCTCTTTGCTCCTAGATATCATAATTGCAAAATCCACTTAAAGTCCACGAGATTCCCTCAAATCCCGGAGAACATCATTACCCCCCCTACATGGTTGGTCCGTACGGACCTCTTTGCATGCCTATATGGTCCGTACGGACCTCTTTGCAGAAGGGACATAATCATCTCAGAAATCCTCATCATTCCCTGAAATCGAGGAAAACCAAAAAACTAGATTACCTAGAAGGTCCGTACAGACCTTCTTACAGTTTTCTGGCACTATAAATAGAGGGTTCCCCCTCCCTCATTTACACACAATTCCCTCTTCTCTCCTCTCCCCCCAGCCTTCAGGCTCCCCTCTAAGACCCTTCGGGGCAATCCCGGCCCCTTTCGGATCCTTCCGAGGCCTTCCGAGCTCCCTTGCGGTGCTCCGAAGCCTCTCCGAGCGCTCCCGCGACGCTCCCGCACTGCCCCGAGGTACTCTGAGGCCCCTCGTGGTACTCCGAGGCCTTGCCTGGTCTTTCCCAAGGTGTCCCGGCTCTTTCCGAGTCAAACCGGTAGCTTGAACGCACGCCGAAACTCTGCCCGAGTGACTCCTGCCATCCCAACGCACGCCGAAACTCTGCCCGAGTAATCCCTGCAATCCCAACGCACGCCGAACCTCTGCCCGAACGCAACCTACAATCTCAACTCACGTCGAAACTCTGTCCGCAGACAACCGGCCTCTCCCGAAGCAATCCCGGTCCGTGCCGGAACACTATTCCATCCTCAAACACTATTCCCCAGCGGAAGACTGACACGAACCAACATTGGTAAGGCTTCCTTCCATTACTATTTCAATACATTTCAATACGTAGTGTACAATATAGACATCCAATACAGGATGCATTTTTAAAAGCGCACACACACACACACAACAGTTAAAGAATATTAGGGGTATCCGGAAGACTCGTTTTTACGAGGCGACTCAGGTGAGCTCTAAGATTCTAATATTCTCTTCCCGAGGAGTCATCTGACCTCCGAACTCAAAATCTCATCACATAAAAACAGTTTATTTCTAAACTGATGCCCTTTTCAATGTTTTGGGCTTAATAAAAACGGCGTGGCGACTCTACAATTGCGAAAACAACGGCGAGACACCTCCAACACGCTAAAACGGAATAAGCCAGATGCCGGGGCGCGATTTCGCTGCCTCTCGGATCCGGGCGACTTCCGAAAGCGACAAATGTGAGATGCCGGGGCCCGCGCGCGAGGCGGATCCGGGTAATTTCAGTTGGCGACTCCGCTGGGGATATTTTGTTTTAAAAACTTTTAAACAAAATAAAAGATTTTTAAAACAGTGATGAGGGTCAAACTTTCATTTTACCCCTTTCTTTAACTGTTGTGTGTGTGTGCATGTGCTTTACTTTTTTTTTTATTTTACAAAAAAATAAAAATACAAAAAAAAATGCATCAATATACATCTGTGCATATATTTAAAATTCTTCAAAAACTTACATTTTACTCGGAAAAAGAATTTTAGAGACCGCACACTACTCGCCTTCTTGCCTCGGTTACACCGCACACTACTCGCTCTTGCCTCGGTTACACCGCACGCTACGCGCCTTCTTTGCCTCGGTTACACTGCACACTACAACCCTCAACCCGGGTGGTCTCGGTTGCGATCCGTTTGGTCTTCCTAGGCCTCTCGGATGCGCACGGGATCATTCCAAACATCCCATCCTAGCCAAGCGTCAACCACACGTTTGAGTCTTGAGTCACACTCTGTCCGGACTCGGTTGGTTTTACCCGGTCCGTGTCATACGGCTGGATACATATACCATGCCGGCCATTTTTGAGTCAAGGCTCGGAACTCAAGATCCCTTGCGCAAGCAAAGCGATGAAAGGTCATGCTAAAATCTTGACGATCTTGATTTCGAAGCTACACCCAGACGATGTTAGTCCGGATATACATCCATGCTCACATGACACCATGTCATCATGCCTTTGATACGTTAGCCATGACGATATGACCCAGCCAACGCCTAACGTCACAGATCCCTTGCGCAAGCAAGGTAAAGAGAAGGTCATGCCAGAACTCTTGACCTGATCTTGACTCAGTGGCCGGCTCGGTTCACTATTCACATGGCTAACGCATCAAAACGAACATGACAGGCTCGGTCCTTAGGTTCGATTTTTCTTTTAGGCCGGTGAAAACCGCTTGCCCTATAGGACCCTCGCAGGGGCATCCACCACAGGATGTCGAAATACGGGTGCAAAACGAGGGGCTTATAGCCGCACAGATGGTCTCCACTGACCCAGGATCTAGCATAGTTGCGAAAAAGAAGAGCAATCTTTTCCAACCTACATAGGACTCTGAGAAAACATGTTTTAAGTAAATTAAAACAACAAAAAAAAATAATAAATATAAAAGAAGCAGAAACCGCATGCCACGTGAGCTTTCCCCCTTTTATCCCGAGAGGCCATTCCTGTGTCTAAACCTTGCCCGTCACCCCCTCCAGCGAACCGAGAGTGGTTGAGAATACTCGGGAGCCGCCTTTTCAGTATCGAGGTCACAAGGTCCGACAGCCCTTCCAGTTCAACGGTCCGCACCGTCCGCTACTCCCCCATGACGGGATCAACAGATAACAGTGAGGGAAACGGAACCCCGCCACTAAGGAACCTCCAGACAATGGAGGAGGTGCTATGAGCCTTTGAAACCATCAAGAAGCGCCAAGAAGAGTAGCAAGCCTGGATCGTAGACACCTTGCGTCTTCGAGGAACCGTTGCAGTTCCCCAAACTGACGGAACCTTTGTTCTCATAGAGGACGAAGACATACCGGCTCCCCCGGTTTCTCAAAGCTATCAGCAGGTCCCGCCTCCGCCACGTTACGAGATCCCGGCAACGCTAAGCAGCTCTCGCTCAAAGCTCCCTGCGGGCGTCAGTCAAGCAGCCCCGGCATGCCCGCCTCAGCACAGTCAGTTTTCCGGCTCTGTACATCAAGCTCAGTACCAATAGCACAGATACGTGCCTGCTCTACCAGATCCCAATGCATCTCGGTATCCCCCAGGGTTCAACCCTTTGCCTCTATACGAGCCTCGAATCCATAATCAGAAGTCCCCATGCCTATCGGGGACAGGCATCAGTGGATATCCCGACATCTCAAGCTTGCCACTGCTGAGTACGCCACTTGGGGCTAATGAATCATTTCCCCAATTCCCAAACACAACCCTTAGCGGACTGGCAATCACGCCCCTAACTTCGGCCTCCGGGGTATGGGTTGGTATACACTCAACTACCTCCCCAAGACTCCCGAATGGCGATCCCGTGGCCCGATCCACCTCCATCTTCGGTTTCTATCCCGAAAATGGTAACCCGCCTCAACTGCCCGATCCCCACATGGCTTGGGCTGATCGAGCAAATGAAGGACATGCAAGGCAAGCTAGCTAGTTCTCGAAAAGACTCCCTCACGCCTCTTGATCCAAGCAAAGTGGTCCCGCTCCCACCAAAATTCAGGATGCCAGAAATGGAGAAGTTTGACGGGACGAAATGCCCAAAAACTCACATTGATACCTATGTCTTGGGTATGAGAGCTAAAGGAGCAACCCCACAGCAAATGGCGGATCACTTCCAGCATTCCCTCAAATCCACGGCATTAAGGTGGTTCCTCAACGTGAAGGCAGAAAACCGCTTCACGTGGGACCAAATCAGTGAAATCTTCCTGGAGAAGTACCGCGCCAACCTTGAATCGGAGACAAACCGCCATGACACCGCAAGCCACCGAACAAAAGGACGACGAGCTGTGGGTGAGTTCTACAAAAGATGGGCCCGGAAGCTAAGCGAGATAATGGATCCGCTTTCCAAAGAAGAGCAAATGGATATCTTTCATTCCTGCCTCAAACCATCTTTGAGGGCCTTGATTAGCCATCACTTCTATCCCGACCTTCGTGCCATGGTCAATGCCGGGACCAAGTTCAAAAAGACGCTGAGCCTACAAAAGACACCAGCCACTCTTGCTTCTTCCTACCGCTACCAGGCAGCCTCGTCAAATTCGACGCCTATTCTAAACATAGGAAAGGAGGCCGCCGGAGCAGTCCACTACATCCAGAACGGAGTCCAAGGAAGCCGCGATCAAGCGCCCGAGAAATAACAATCCTCCCAGGACGCGGCGTTCTCAGCACTTCGACAACCTCGGAATGCCTCTAAGCCAAGTGTTTGAGGCGTTGATGAAGCAGAACATGCTCAAGCCCCTTGAGAATTATCAGCCGAGGAATCCTAACCTAAACGTGGATATGAGCAAGCATTGCGCTTTTCACAACTATCCCGGCCATACCACCGACAATTGCATCATACTAAAACAAGCGATCAGTGATTGAAGAAGGAAAGTTGGAATGCCCACGCGGTCCCAACACAGTCGAAAATCAATTCCTCAACAACAATTGAGGAAAGCATCAGTGAGAAGCCGTTCGACCTTCTCAAGTGCGTCAAAAATGCCATTGAGGAACTGGGTTACCTTCTCATGACCCACGGCCGGCAAAGAAGAAATCGTCACGGAAGCTTGGTCTAACCCAGTCTCTAGAGTCTAGCTTCTAAAATAAAAGACCCCGAGTCTGTCATGTTTAAAGTTTAAGTCTCTCGAGTCGTCGACGGCTTTATGCACTGAAGATTATGTGTTTGTAACAAAAATCGCGCTTCTTTATGCTTCGAATAAAAGATCGAACTTTTTGAGTATCCCCTCATTGCCACTTTAACAAATGATAAATTAACTAACCAAAGCAGTTAATAATGATTCACTTGATAAAGACGCAGACACATTAATGAACAATGCATTAAACAAATCTTTAAGCATGTTGTCAAACGAGAGAAAAATCGGGCCCAATCTGCCGAGAATGTTCTAACCAAAATGAATTTGGGAGCTATTTGAAGAGTCCAAAGAGACGCAAATCAAAGAATCATACGGTCCACCTCGTAGGTTCTAGTCTTTGTTCTCATTCAATCAAGTCCTCCTCGGACATTGTAATTAAGTCTTCAATTTTCCATACGAAAGTTTTCTTTCTTTTCTTGCTAGACTTGAGACATTATTTTGCACCACTGCATTACATTTAATGAAATGGTTTTGTTCTATGTGATCACTTGCATTTGCTCGACAAGTAATTCCACAAATGATTAATGCTTTGATTAATTGGTGTGAGAAAGTCATTCGATAGCTCCCCATACACCTTACCATACCCCACACAAAGGCCTCCATCAAGCCATACACTTTCCAAAACATGTCCCCACCACCACCTTGACCAAGTCAACGACGGCGGGGAACATCAAAGGACAACAAAAGGTCACTCGGCATCAAAAGATTGACCCCATGTCGACAACAATCTAGGGGCTTGCCTTCGCCCTCGTGCGCATCAAGAAAGTTCAAGCGAGGGCTTGCCTTCGCCCTCAAATGCTTCAAAAAAAAGAAGCTCAAGCGAAGCTACAAAAAAAGCTCAAGCAGAAGCGACAAAAAAAAAGCTCAAGCAGAAGCTACAAAAAAAAGAGCTCAAAAAGAAGCTTCACAAAAATAAATGAGGTCAAAGACCCAGAGCCAACGATCAAGAAGCAAGGGAGTCACTGAAAAGACCGTCAAATACGACTTGTCAAGAAATCACCTCAAGGCCCGTGCCTCATCATTCAGCTTTCCGAGCCTTTTCGTCAAAGGCCGCACAAATATTTATGCCCTGGCCCCAAAGCCAAACACGGTTCGGTCCCGAACTACGTCGACCTGAGCTCCTTGTCTCAAGGGGAACGTAGGCAACCAAAAATGGTCCGGTCATAAACACATACAAATCCACAAACCCGGTCTCTTCAATGACCTCTCCTATACACAAACCTTCTTTCACACCAGATCAACTCGATCCTTGATACCGGTTGACTTTCTCCTCGTGATTAATCAAAGCATATCAGGTTTAATTATTGAATAACCCGAACATCAACAAAGGGTTTTAAGCAAACAAGTGATCATTGTGAACAAATCAAGTTTTCAAATGTCTCGACAAGTCTTCTTTTTCTACAAAATAGGACAATAGAGCTAAACACTGATTTTACGTCGTGAGGGCTTCCATACAAGATTTTCGGTACTCATACTCTTTCAAAAGAGTCAAACCCAAAAGCATTTTCTTTGTGCCCACATCAAATAAGGCATTCACACAAAAAGGGGACCCATTCTCACCTTTTCAAAATAAATACGCCCTTGCGAGTGTACATTACGAGTCATTTCTCCCACAAAAGAGAGTCGAACTACGCAGACCTGAGCCTCTCAGTCCGAGGGGAACGTAGGCAGCCTTCATTGGTTCGGTCTAAGGAATACACAAAATTCCAAAAATTGATGCCACCAAGGCTCAGAAAAGAAGCAAACAAGAGATTTTGCGTCTCGACAAAGCTTTAAAAGTAAATCACAAATCATCACAGTTAAAACACTTCTTGATGAATTCAAGCACGGTCTACTCTCAAACTCACAACATGCTAAAAGACAACTTAAAACATTTAACAATCAATGTGTCTGCAATGACGATGAATGGATACTCAGTGTTTCAGAAGGTCATTCCATGCTACTCGCATTTGGCCCTTCATCACTCTTTCCTTTCTTCCCTTGTCCCAAACAAGTCTTCTTTCATTCCACATGAGCGAGTTCTGTCTCCCTCATTTCGAGATCAGGAGTCCTCCTAGTCGTGTCAAACGAACCCGTCGCTCTCAGAGCATTGTTCACCCGTGCCTCGGCTCGGATCTCCTCCCTACTAGTCTGCAAAAAGGGACCTCTCCCCGCCAGTTTGTCAATTCGAGTCCCGTAGTCAAATAAAGCGTCTCCCGTGACACCCTGAGGGTTAACCCAAGCTTCTGCACTCCTAAGGTCGCAGCTGAAATGGCAATCTTGCCCCAGAACCGCTTTGCGCCTGCTCCCCAAAACCAATTGGGTCGGCCCGACATGCTGCTCATCTATGTATTCGGTGGTCAACACTGTTGGGTTTTACGGGTCCATGCGCAGCGGAATTAAGCATTAAAACATAAAACCCAAGAAGCCCTAGGATCCGTTCTATACAATTAATTTAAATTCCTATGAGATAGAATTAAACCAACCTTGAAACGCTTTCCGGTCTTGAGCTATCGAACGATTTTAATTATGTGATATCGAATCACAAACTTCGTTCTTCAACTTGCTTGAACTCTAGGCCTTGATCGATGAACGAGCGAAGACCCTCTTTTGGTATCCACACCTTTGAATGAATCCAAGAACAACTTCTTGATGATTGCTAGATCTAAACCTTGAAGAATATTGAGAGTATTTAATTATGAAGTTTGCTTGAAAAATTTTGGGCGACCTTTTAGGTGCGACGGAACCCTTGTATTTATACTCTGATAGTAAGAATACCTCTCCTAATCGTATTAGGAGAGACAGTGTCAAAACGCGTATGGGCCTATTATGTCGCGCGGTATATTAAGCCATTGGCTTAATATGTCGCGTGACATATATAGCCGAGTTCTTGAAACTCTCAATCATTCTTCCTCACTGGTTTAACCAATTCATTCTAGTTGTGTGTGACCCAATAGGATTACTTTATGTTGGCAATGAGTTCGATCATATCGAACCTCATAAGACATAAGCGGACTCTAGCAAGCCATTATGTCTACCCAAATAATGTAACGTAAGAGTTCACGTTTCCAACGGTGTACTTCCATTTCTCCCTTTGTCTCACGAATGTTATATTGAACACAAGTCATGGTCATTGTCAACTTGTCTAAGTTCAATGCTTTCTCGATTCCTTGAGTATAATGATAATTCCAATCATATTAGGGTACGGCCATACACTTTCATCATTATCACTCATCGAGGGGCCCAAGCAAAACATCTCTCTTTCGAGGGACAAATTCCATCTTGACTTATCATCCTTCCCATCATGAATCCGATCATGCCAAAGATAGCCTTTATGGATATCGTGTTAAGATATCGTTTGACTAAAATCAAACATGACTTTTCATCATATGTAAGGTCATGATAATCTCAGGTCTAGGGACTAAATGAAGTAACCTTATGAGATTTACTTATGACACTTGACCATGTCATAAATCTCATGCGGGTCATGTCCAGTCACTTGTTCTCTAACAAGTACTCATAATTTCAATGTGCATCTCTATGCATATAATCATCACATGATTATCCATTGACAATTATACTAATTATTCTCTTAATAATTAGGGACGCAGATTATTATTAACAAATATACAAAACATATAATAATCAATTTGATAAACATCTCATATAATAATAAATAATGTCAACACATAAGTCTATGAATCATAGGCCTAGGGCATAACACCATGATCTCCCACTGCACTTTTCAGGCCCAATCTACCATGTATCGAATACCCATGGACCTAACATGACCATCATGTTTAGCTTGCGAGAGAGCCTTAGTTAGTGGGTCCGCCACGTTGTCATCAGTGTCTACTCTGCATATCTTAACGTCTTCCCTTTCACATATCTCACGGATAATGTGGAAACGTCGAAGTATGTGTTTGGATCTCTGGTGTGATCTTGGTTCCTTTGCTTGTGCAATGGCACCATTGTTATCACAGTAAAGTTCAATAGGGTCTCTGATGCTTGGAACGACTTCCAAATCACTAATGAACTTCTTGATCCAAACTGCTTCCTTAGCTGCATCGGATGCCGCTATGTACTCAGCTTCGGTTGTAGAATCGACGGTACTTTGTTTGAAACTTTTCCAACTCCACGGTTCCTCCATTAAGCGTAAACAAAAATCCAGACCGCGATTCGAAATCATCTTTGTCGGTTTGGAAGCTAGCATCTGTGTAGCCTTTGACTACAAGATCTTCTTCCATTCCTCCAAAGACCAAGAATGCATCCTTAGTTCTTCGTAAGTACTTAAGAATATTCTTGGCGCTATCCAATGTGGTTCGCCGGGATCCGATTGGTACCTACTCGTCATGCTTAGAGCACACGAGACATCGGGTCTAGTACATAACATAGCATACATGATAGACCCAATTGCCGAAGCATATGGAATACCATTCATTCTTCGCTCATCATTAGTCTTAGGACTTTGATTCTTGCTAAGAGATATACCATGCAACATTGGCAAATTCCCTCTTTTAGAATTTTCCATTTGGAATCTTCTAAGGACTTTGTCAATGTAAGTACTTTGACTTAAACCAATCATCCTCTTGGATCTATCTCTATAGATTTTGATACCAAGGATATATGCGGCTTCGCCCATATCTTTCATTGAAAAACACTTTCCTAACCAAGACTTAACAGTCCGTAGTGCAGAAACGTCATTTCCAATGAGTAAGATATCGTCGACATACAATACTAAAAAGAGTGCTACGCTCCCACTAATTTTCTTGTACACACAAGGTTCATCTTCGTTCTTGATAAAGCCCAACTCCTTGATTGCTTCATCAAAACGTAGATTCCAACTCCTAGAAGCTTGCTTTAATCCATAAATGGATTTACGCAACTTACACACCTTGTTAGAATTTTACGGGTGACAAAACCTTCGGGTTGTATCATGTATACATCCTCAAGTAACTTCCCATTAAGGAAAGCTGTTTTGACATCCATTTGCCATATCTCATAGTCATAATATGCGGCTATGGCAAGTAAAATTCTAATAGACTTAAGCATAGCTACGGGCGAAAAGGTTTCATCATAGTCTATGCCATGAATGCACTATATCCCTTAGCTACTAGCCTAGCCTTATAGTTGTGCACCTTCCCATCCATGTCGGTCTTCTTCTTGAAGACCCATTTGCACCCTATGGTTTTTACACCTTCGGGTGGATCAATCAAGTTCCAAACTTGATTATCGGCCATGGATTGTAATTCGAGACTTCATGGCCTCTTGCCATTTTTCCGAATCGGGAGCGGATATCGCTTCTTGATAGCAAGTGGGTTCATCGTTTCGATTAACTCCACTTCATCACTTTCCGTAACGAGAAATCCATATCTCTCGGGTTCGGATCGTGACCTACCACTTCGGCGAAGAACTTGTGCATCTTGAACCGGTTCCACAACGGTTTGTGAACTTGGTTCGGTTTCTACCATTGGTTCAATGTTGTTTTCGGGTTCTCGAATTTCTTCGAGATCTATTTTACTCCCTTGACTGGCTTCCTTTGCGAAGAAACTCCTTTTCTAAGAAAGTACCATTTCGAGCAACAAACACTTTGTTCTCGTTTCGGTTGAAGAAATAGTATCCTTTGGTTTCCTTAGGATAACCCACGAAAACACATTTATCAGATTTAGGTGCTAGCTTGTCGGAAGTTAACTTCTTGACATATGCATCGCAATCCCAAATCTTCATGAAAGACAAACTAGGTTTTCTTCCATGCCACATCTCATATGGGGTCTTTTGAACCGATTTGGTAGGAACTCTGTTTATAGTGAAAGCGGAGTTTCTAGTGCATGTCCCCAAAAGGATAAAGGAAGCTCAACTTGACTCATCATAGAACGAACCATGTCCAACAAAGTTCTATTCCTCCTTTCAGACACACCATTCCATTGTGGTGTTCCGGGTGGAGAGAGTTCTGAAATGATTCCACAACTCTTAAGATATTTGTCAAATTCTTGGCTCAAATATTCACCACCTCGATCGGATCGAAGTACCTTAATAGTTTTGCCAAGTTGATTTTGTACCTCATTTTGAAATATTCAAAATATCTCAAACGATTCACTCTTATGTTTCATTAGATAAACATATCCAAATCTACTATAATCATCAGTGAATGTTATGAAGTACCGAAATCCTCCCCTAGCATCGCTACTCATAGGCCCACATACATCGGTATGTATGAGTCCTAGTAAGTCGCCCGCCCTTTCACCGGTTTTGGTAAATGGGTCCTTGGTCATCTTGCCAAGTAAACAAGATTCGCATGTCTCATATGATTCATAATCATGTAAGTCCAAAAATCCATCTTTGTGGAGTTTAGAAATGTGTTTCTCGTTTATATGGCCAAGACGACAATGCCATAAGTAAGTGTGGTTTACATCATTGGGTTTAGATCTCTTATTAATGTTATAGACATCATTATCTTGACTTTCAACATCAAGAATATAAAGGCCATTGAATGAAACAGGATCTGAATAATGCATATCACTCTTGTAAATAGAAAATTTCTTATCACGTATAAGAAAATTAAAACCTTCATCATCCAAAGCTGAAATCGAAATAATATTCCTACTTAAAGCTGGAACGTAATAACAATTGTTCAAAACAAGTATTAGTCCACTAGGTAAAGTAACTTCATAAGTTCCTACGGCTAATGCAGCAACTCTTGCTCCATTCCCCACACGTAGGTCCACTTTGCCTTCCTTAAGCATCCTTCTGTTCTTTAGACCCTGCACATTTAGACAAATGTGAGTTCCACATCCGGTATCCAATACCCAAGAACTAGAAGTAGATAGGAATATATCTATAACAAAGATACTTGAAGTTGAAGCAACTCCTTTGCCCTTCTTCAGTGCTTCCTTGTATTTTGCGCAGTTTCTCCTCCAATGTCCAATCTCATTGCAATGGAAGCAGACTGCGTCCTTTTGGGACTTAGGCTTAGCCTCTTTAGGCTTGGAAGCCTCTTTGGGCTTGGCAACCTTTGCCTTAGGATTAGCAACCTTTGCTTTTCCTTTACCCTTGAACCCTTTCCCCTTGTTAACCATTAGCACTTGGTCGGTTTTCTTCTCGACAATATTGGTTTCCGCAGTAGTCAACATTTGAACTAACTCGGAAAGGTTTCTATTCATTCCACCCATGTTATAGTGCATTATGAAATGACTAAAACTTTTAGGTAATGAATTCAATATTATGTTGGTATCCAACTCTTGGCTAATTGGAAAACCAAGCCTTTCAAGATGCTCAATGTGGCCCTTTAACTTGAGAGCATGGGGACCAACAGCTTGTCCTTCACTCATCTTGCATGAGGTCAAGGCCGCAAACCGTGTTGTACCTCTCTTGCCTAGCTTGAACTTGGAACATTTCCATCGGTCGATTGTTTAATTCGACTGTCCCCAAGTGCTCAAGATCCTTCGAAGGTTCTTGCACATGGCGGAGAGCATAAGGCAACCAACATCTCGTAGAGTCACACTTGTGCTTCAGGATATTGTTCCCTTATTGCCCTAGCAAAGATTGGCGACGAGGTTCAGGTGGAATATGTTCATCGAGAACGTATGCTTTCTCCTCTTGTTTGAGAACAATTCTCAAACTACGGATCCAATCCATATAGTTTGTACCATTCTCTTCCAACATTTCCTTCTCAAGGATAGATCGTAGTGAAAAGTGATTATTGTTTGATGCCATTTATTCTACAAAAAGATATACATAAAATATGAACACATATAAGTAAACATATTATATGAGAAGTATAATGCATTTAAATAAATGCTCCCACTAAATTATACACCTTCAAATGCAAATAAGCATAATATACATTTAATGGGCTAAGATCCAACTTTAATTCAATTTCAAGTTTGCTATGGCAAACCGCTCAAAATTAAATTAATTAGGTAGAAAACATCAATCATATCACATATATGACTCTTAGATCTTTTATGAGATCAATTCAAGACATCATATGTCTAGGCATATTTTAATCTCATCTTATGCCTTGGGTCCAAAACCATTTTGATAACCCAATTAAGTTCATTCATATTAAACTTATAGGAACCACCATTTCCTCATCTTGCTCGCATTCGAATAGAATCAAAGCACCTTGCTATGGCAAGCCTACCCAAAACTATCCGAATGGTCTCAAGTGTTTAATCATGAATTGGCATAAAGAACTTAAAAGTTAAATGAAGGTTCTTTAAAGGTAGATTATAAGCATATCATAAAGATAGTCAAAATCATGCACCAGGTAAGTTCCCAGGAAGATAGGTGAGCCACAAGGACTTCTTAAATACCAACTCTTCCTTAGACAGAACTCTCCTAGACATGCATAATTTAGAAATCAACTCTGATTAGGCAACATAATCCCTACCTTTTATAAACAATCAGTTTCCTTTTAAATTTCGCGTATTTATGACTTGTTTCCATAAACAATCATAAGATCCAAAATTTACAATGTCTAAATCTAAACATATTAGGAAACTAAATATCATGTTTCAACTAAACATCTAATTAAAAATTCTTAGCATGTAAGAACAATTAAAACATGCATCGCAATAATTATTAAAATCACATTTTAATCAATTAATCATGCATATCAATGAATCAATCTAGCATGGCATTATAAACTCAATTTTATAACATCCAGATTTTCATATGAACATATCGATTGTAAACACAATCACGAGAATAGCGTAAAATTGAACAAACCGATTCTCGCCCAGCTTTGGCTTATTATGTCGCGTGACAACATCACCAGAGGCTTGATATGTCGCGCGACCTAACAGCCGTATAACCCGAATTCCTCATGGCTCATCATGTCGCGCGACTAAAGTAGCCAAGTAACATGTGATTTCCGATTCGAACCAATACAGATTACAACCAATTAAATCATATAAAACAAATTTTTACAGATTTAATTCAAGATAATTCGAAAACGATTTTCACATTGTTTCACATAAACAATTAAAATTCTATCGCATACAAAACATGCAATAAGCATATAAACAATTTATATCTTAAATCTAGCATGTTAATTCAAACTTAATCATACGAATGGGGCTGCGATACCACTTTGTTGGGTTTTACGGGTCCATGCGCAGGCGGAATTAAGCATTAAAACATAAAACCCAAGAAGCCCTAGGATCCGTTCTATACAATTAATTTAAATTCCTATGAGATAGAATTAAACCAACCTTGAAACGCTTTCCGGTCTTGAGCTATCGAACGATTTTAATTATGTGATATCGAATCACAAACTTCGTTCTTCAACTTGCTTGAACTCTAGGCCTTGATCGATGAACGAGCGAAGACCCTCTTTTGGTATCCACACCTTTGAATGAATCCAAGAACAACTTCTTGATGATTGCTAGATCTAAACCTTGAAGAATATTGAGAGTATTTAATTATGAATTTTGCTTGAAAAATTTTGGCTGACCTTTTAGGTCTGACAGAACCCTTGTATTTATACTACAATAGTAAGAATACCTCTCCTAATCGTATTAGGAGAGACAGGCTGTCAAAACGCGTATGGGCCTATTATGTCGCGCGGTATATTAAGCCATTGGCTTAATATGTCGCGTGACATATATAGCCAGACACTGAAACTCTCAATCATTCTTCCTCCGGTTTAACCAATTCATTCTAGTTGTGTGTGACCCAATAGGATTACTTTATGTTGGAAATGAGTTCGATCATATCGAACCTCATAAGACATAAGCGGACTCTAGCAAGCCATTATGTCTACCCAAATAATGTAATGTAAGAGTTCACGTTTCCAACGGTGTACTTCCATTTCTCCCTTTGTCTCACGATGTTATATTGAACACAAGTCATGGTCATTGTCAACTTGTCTAAGTTCAATGCTTTCTCGATTCCTTGAGTATAATGATAATTCCAATCATATTGGGGTACGGCCATACACTTTCATCATTATCACTCATCGAGGGGCCCAAGCAAAACATCTCTCTTTCGAGGGACAAATTCCATCTTGACTTATCATCCTTCCCATCATGAATCCGATCATGCCAAAGATAGCCTTTATGGATATCGTGTTAAGATATCGTTTGACTAAAATCAAACATGACTTTTCATCATATGTAAGGTCATGATAATCTCAGGTCTAGGGACTAAATGAAGTAACCTTATGAGATTTACTTATGACACTTGACCATGTCATAAATCTCATGCGGGTCATGTCCAGTCACTTGTTCTCTAACAAGTACTCATAATTTCAATGTGCATCTCTATGCATATAATCATCACATGATTATCCATTGACAATTATACTAATTATTCTCTTAATAATTAGGGACGCAGATTATTATTAACAAATATACAAAACATATAATAATCAATTTGATAAACATCTCATATAATAATAAATAATGTCAACACATAAGTCTATGAATCATAGGCCTAGGGCATAACACCAACAAACACAACACTCTCCCGACGTCGAAGGAGCACCACATGAGGGAAAGCGGAATACTTCCATACCCTCAGAAAATACAGAAAGGCATATGGATCTGTCATACAGAATGAAGCTACCTCCACATTGGCAATGTCATCCCAGCCTAGCAAAGGCTCCTGCCTCATCCCGAACTGCCGGGAGACCAGCAACGGAACATAGAAAGAGGACCAAGGCAAACACGGAACTCTGACAACATAGGAACCTTCCTGAAAGGCCCTCCTAGTCTCGATCCCCTAATGCGGAACCCACCAGCGAAGATGATGCATACCAAGATGTGCCATCCATCTCTCCCAAGCAGATTGATCCATGTCCAAGACAAGAGGTCGCCAAGCAAACGTCCTAGGACTAAGAGACGCCGGAGACTCAGGTATGGTTTGAAGCCTCTCTCGCGACCATAATGCAATCAAAGCAGGGGCTTCCCCCGCATGAATCGGTTCTCATCACCAGACGATCCACACTGTGGAAGGTTTCCCCCGGAACCAAAGGAATGATATCCTCGCCCGCCCGACAATGGCCTCGCCACATCCATGTAGCACCGTCACATATCCCGAGGTAGCCAACCCCGAAAAGAGTGGCTATCAAGCACAAAGCGAACGTGTCCCAGAGACATCACTCCCGCCACCGCTCATGAAACTGCCAAAGCCGCTTCGCCCCCAACCGCCGTAAAACTTGCCAAAGTTGCCTTAGCCTCCACTAACCACAAATGCATTCCCACTCATGCGACATGCACAAAAATAATAATAAGCTAGCAACAATTCCTAGGTCAATCTCGGAATCACAAATACGTCATTACATCTTAAAATAAAATACTTTGTCAGGCAAATACAAGTGTTTTATTACGGGTACAAAATGTCTGTTGCTCTACAAAAAAAAAAAACAACGGAAAGAGGGAAAGCAAAAGAGCCCTAATCCGACTCATCATCATCATCCTCCACAAGCGAGAAATCCGGCATCTCGGCGCCTCCGCGGCCCACCTCATCATCTCGCATGCAGGCGTAACCTCGCCCTCACCACAAATCCAGACAAAGGCGTAACCTCGCCCTCACCGCAAGTTCGGACAAGGCGCCACCTCGCCCTCACCGCAAGTTCAGGACAGAGGCGCCACCTCGCCCTCACAAAGCAAGTTCGGACAAAGGCGCCATCGCGTCCTCATCCTTTCGGCGACTTTGGTAAAAACGCCGGCGCATCCACGGCATTTCAAAGAACTTCGGCCGGGCGCCACACGTCCTCAACATTTCAACAACTCGATCGCAGGCGCCCATGCCCTCTAACACTTAAGCAATTCAGCCGAGACGCCACCACGTCCTCTTCATCTCGGCCGAGGCGCCCACGTCCTCAACAATTCAACTTCCTCCTCACAAAGGCGCTCCTCCCCTGCTGGTAAACACAAAGAAAGGTATGTCAATAAACTTCAAACGCAAGACATAGCCGTAATAAATGCTACATAAAAGAAGAATCTCAAAGACGGCATGATGCCTTTCCAAAAATTCCCACAAACAAAGTTCCATACAGATCCACAAAATGCCCATCAAACTCAACTTAGGTCCGTACGCCTTAGAATAGTCTCAACTTAGGGTCATACTCCCGAAACTAAACCCCAACTTAGGTCATACTCCCGAACTAGGTCCCAACTTAGGTCATACTCTGAACTAGGTCCCAATTTAGGTTCATACTCCACGAAACTAAACCCCAACTTAGGTCATACTCCTGAACTAGGTCCCAACTTAGGTCATACTCGTGAACTAGGTCCCAACTTAGGTCATATTCCTGAACTAGGTCCCAACTTAGGTCATACTCCTGAACTAGGTCCCAACTTAGGTAATACTCCTGAACTAGGTCCCAACTTAGGGTCATACTCCTGAACTAGGTCACAACTTAGGTTCATACTCCCGAACTAAGCCTCAACTTAGGTATAGACGCCTTCACACAAACTTCAACTCAGGACATCACCACGTCCACTCCACACAAACTTTAACTCAGGACATCACCCCGTCCACTCACCACAGGCAGCCCGGAAGGCTTTAAACCACTCGGTTTGGAAGACCGTATAAACCTCCCCCATCACTATCTCCAGCCCGAAAGGCTTTAAACCACTCGATCCGGAAGACCGTATAAACCTCCCCCATCACTATCTCCAGCCCGGAAGGCTTTAAACCACTCGGTTCAAAAGACCGTATAAACCTCCCCCATCACTATCTCCAGCACGGAAGGCTTTAAACCACTCGGTCCGGAAGACCGTATAAACCTCCCAAATCACTATCTCCAGCCCGGAAGGCTTTAAACCACTCGATCCGAAAGACCGTATAAATCTCCCAAATCACTATCTCCAGCCCGGAAGGCTTTAAACCACTCGGTCCGGAAGACCGTATAAACCTCCCAAATCACTATCTCCAGCCCGGAAGGCTTTAAACCACCCGATTCGGAAAATCGTAAAATTTCCATCTCAGGACGCCACCACGTCCTCACAGTCGGCCTCGGCGGTCACACGACACTTCAGGGCACCATCACGCCCGCATGCACTCACAATTTCACGACCTCTGAACTACGACCAGGCTTGATTCCCGCTAGGGATACGTAGGAATCCTGTCACAGGGTCCAGCCATCGACCTATACGGTCACCCAGGATGCCTCCACGTCCTTACCACCGACCTATGCGGTCACCCATGACGCCTCCATGTCCTTACCACCGACCGATGCGGTCACCCTGGACGCCTCCACGTCACCCTGGATGCCTCCACGTCCTTACCACCAACCTATGCAGTCACCCAAATGATACCATCACATCCACACACAGAGTCTCAGTTAGAGGACAGATCACGTCCTCGTACACAACACTCACCCCACACGCGAACTACGATTGGCTTGATTCCCACTCAGGGATACGTAGGAATCCTATCAAAGGGGCCAGCCGTCCGACCAACCTGGTCACCTTCTCTCTCAGCACGCGATCCAGATCAGGACCCTTATCTTATCGACGACACCACTTCTTTCATAAGTGACGTCGCCGAGGGGCTTCTGTAAGTACCCCAATCTGGATCGCTCTCCATCCAAGCATACGACAAAACCAGGGGCAAACTTTCGAAGGTCATAACTCTTTCATACGAACTCCGATTGAGACGTGCCATATATGGTTGGAAAGCTCTCAACGAGAACTAGCTTGCCATCACAATTAAAAAATGTGGAAAAGCATGGAAGTCCGTACGGACCTCTTTGCTCCTAGATATCATAATTGCAAAATCCGCTTAAAGTCCACGAGATTCCCTCAAATCCCGGAGAACATCATTACCCCCCCTACATGGTTGGTCCGTACGGACCTCTTTGTATGCCTAGATGGTCCGTACGGACCTCTTTGCAGAGGGGACATAATCATCTCAGAAATCCTCATCATTCCCTGAAATCGAGGAAAACCAAAAAACTAGATTACCTAGAAGGTCCGTACGGACCTTCTTGCAGTTTTCTGGCACTATAAATAGAGGGTTCAGCCTCCCTCATTTACACACAATTCCCTCTTCTCTCCTCTCCCCCAGCCTTCAGGCTCCCCTCTAAGACCCTTCGGGGCAATCCCGGCCCCTTTCGGATCCTTCCGAGGCCTTCCGAGCTCCCTTGTGGTGCTCCGAAGCCTCTCCGAGCGCTCCCGCGATGCTCCCGCGCTGCCACGAGGCACTCTCAAGGTACTCTAAGGCCCCTCATGGTACTCTGAGGCCTTGCCTGGTCTTTCCCAAGGTGTCCCGGCTCTTTCCGAGTCAAACCAGTAGCTTGAACGCACGCCGAAACTCTGCCCGAGTGACTCCTGCCATCCCAACGCACGCCGAAACTCTGCCCGGGTAGTCCCTGCAATCCCAACGCACGCCGAACCTCTGCCCGAACGCAGCCTACAATCTCAACTAACGCCGAAACTCTGTCCGCAGACAACCGGCCTCTCCCGAAGCAATCCCGGTCCGTGCCGAAATACTATTCCATCCTCAAACACTATTCCCCAGCGGAAGATAGACACGAACTAACATTGGTAAGGCTTCCTTCCATTACTATTTCAATACATTTCAATACGTAGTGTACAATGTAGACATCTAATACATCATGCATTTTTAAAAGCACACACACACACACACAACTGTTAAAGAATATTAGGGATATCCGAAAGACTCGTTTTTACGAGGCGACTCGGGTGAGCTCTAAGATTCTAACATTCTCTTCCCGAGGAGTCATCTGACCTCCGAACTCAAAATCTCATCACACAAAAACAGTTTATTTCTAAACTGATGCCCTTTTTCAATGTTTTGGGCTTAATAAAAACGGCGTGGCGACTCTATAATTGCGAAAACAATGGCGAGACACCTCCAACACGCAAAACGGAATAAGCCAGATGCCGGGGAGCAAACGCGCTGCCTCTCGGATCCGAGCAACTTCTGAAAGCGATAAATGCGAGATGCCGGGGCCCGCGCGCGAGCCGGATCTGGGTAATTTCACCTGGGTGTGTGCCATCACAGTGTACTGGACCTGGTGAGGCAGTGTCGGAGCGGGGGAGACATCGTGTCGTTGGTCCTAGGCGAGATGTTCCTAGGCATAGGTCGGATGGCGACCGGTAGCCGATACATGTGGGAAGGGAGTCCCGCTATGCTTACCATGTGGTTGAGGGAGAGACTGCAGATGATGCCTGAGGTGCCAATGTATTGTGACGCTTGGTCTTTCTCTCGACGTCCTCTGGTGATAGGGGGTGATCAGGCTGAGCTGGAGCTCTGGATGGCCAGACTCCGCACGCATCACTTGCGATGGTGGGTTCCCCAGTGGAAGTTACAGACTTGTCGGACCGCTCAGGAGGGTCACTTGGTTTTCAGAGTGCCGGGGCTGTCTCAGACGTCTTTCTACATTCCATCGTTGGTTCTGGGACAGTACGGGCTGGAGCAGGTGCTATTGACGGGTTTAGCTCATGCTGCTACCTTTGAGGTGGGATCTCTGCTGATGGAAGATCCTTCGATGCTATTGCTGCTCACACGGTGGTGGCAATACACGTCCTTTCCTGCCAGGGTTCTCTTTCACCGGAGAGGGGCACCGTTCGTCGACGCAAAGATACGGACTCGGTACGAAGAGTGTATAGGGGAGACACAGATGACTATCTTGTGGAGACAGAGTGAGCTGTTGGGTCGTGACTACCTTGACAGCTTGACCTTGAGGAGGACCAAAGCGGGAGCTAACCCTGGGAATCGTACTGGGAACGACATGGCTGACTATGAGGCCAATGCTGATCGGGAGGCCAATCAAAGCACGGTCATGATGGCTCGAAGCAAGGCAGCTCGAGACAGAGCTAGGGAAAGGGCTGCATTGAATGCTACAGGCTTGACGGAGGCATCGGGAAGGGTCCCTGAGCCAGGTAGAAGGACTACCGGAATATTCCCTGTGAAGGTGAAGAATACTCGCCGTGGGAAAGGGAAGGGGAAGAAGGATGAAGGACCAAGTTCGGGAAACTAGGTTGACCTTGCTGTCCAGAGTATCCACCCATTGTCATTGCAGACACATTAACTGATTAATGTTTTATTGTAGTTTTGCTAGCGTGTAGCGAGTCAAGAGTTGACCGTGCTTGAACTCATCAAAGATTGTTTTAACCGTAATGAATTTGTAGGTTAAATGAAAAGAGTTTTTCGAAACACAAGCAATTGATGCTTATTGTATTATTTTTGTTTTTTAGACCGAACCAATGATGGCTGCCTACGTTCCCCTTTTACAATTGGACTAAGGGGCTCAGGTCACCGTAGTTCGACACTTTTAGGTGAATTTGAGAAAAATGAAGACAAAAGAAGTGCGACCCTATTTTTTACCTGGATCATTAGCGGGAATGTATCCAGTTGGGTATTACTCTTTTAGCACTTTAATTTTACTGAGGGGTGGTGTATGGGGAAGGAGAGTTGACTCGTGCTCTTCCTTAAATGAAGTATCTGCGGAGCTTGCTTCCGTTCACGGGGTTAACGAAAGGGTTTCCGTCCAAGTCTGCTAACTTCATGGCTCCTCCGGAGAAGATTCTTTGTACCACGAACGGTCCTATCCAGGTAGGCTCCCACTTTCCGAGGGGATTGGTCTGCGTATGAGGCTTCTCCTTTAGCACCAAGTCGCCTTCTCTGATGTCTCGGATCTTGACTTTCTTGTCAAATGCTCGGGCCATTCAGCTCTGGTAGGCTCGAGTGTGTTCCATGGCTTTCAATATGCGCTCGTCGAGTATAGCAAGTTCGTCATGATGGCTCTGTAGCCATTCGACTTCATTGATCCCGTTTTCCAAGAGGACTCGAAGGGATGGAATTTCCAATTCCACGGGAAATATTGCTTCCATTCCGTAGGTAAGTGCGAACGGAGTCTCCCCTGTGGCGGTTCTGACTGATGTTCGGTATCCCCAGAGGGCTAGATGTAGCTCTTCGGGTCCCATTGTCGGATATGATCTCGTTGGGCACTCCGTATCGGCACATGATGTTCTCTCGGATGAACTCGGCCACCTTCTTAGAATTCAGTACCTTGTACGATCTGGCTTCTACCCATTTGGTGAAGTAGTCGACTACGACTAGAATGAACTCGTGACCATTGCTCCCTGGTGGAGTGATCTTGCCGATGACGTTGATTCCCCATGTGGCGAAAGGCCATGGTATAGTCATGCAATAGAGTTCATGAGGAGGGATGTGATTGAGGTTGGAGAACCGTTGACATTTGCCGCAGCTTCGGACGAACTGGATGCAGTCTGTTTCCATCGATATCCAATAGTATCCCATACGAAGAATGATCTGTGTCAATGCTCGGGCGTTCATGTGCGGACCGCAGGTTCCGTTGTGAACTTCGTTCATTAGCTCGCTGGCTTTTTCTTTGTTTACACACCGAAGGAGTGGTCCTTGGTGGCGCTTCTTGTACAACATATCCTCCAGAATGACGAAATGGGATGCCAGGCGTTTTAATGCCATCATGTTTTTGGCTTTGATCCCTTCTTTGTATTTTCCATCTTCATTTGTGAAGGAAGCTTCTCCGTTTTGGAGGTACTGGTAAATTTGATTGTACCAGGGTTCGTCGATCGTTTCTCTTTTTATTTCGATCTCACAGCAATAGGCGGGTGTTTCCCGTCTGCCTATTCTGAGGGGTTTTACTTCTTTCCCATCGGGAATTTCGACAAGAGAGGCGAGGGTTGCCAGGGCGTCTGCGAAGCGGTTCCTGTCTCTTGGTAAATAATGAAAAGAGATGTCCTTGAACTAAGCAATGAGCTCCTCCATGTACGTGTGGTACTTCTGGAGGCCAGAATCTACTGTCTTCCATTTGTTGGACACTTGATTGATGATCAATGCTGAGTCTTCGTATATATCCAGTTCTGAGATGTTGCGCTCGAGGGCGGCTTCCAGACCGGCTGCACAGGCTTCGTATTCTGCTGCATTGTTGGTTGTTTCAAAATTTAACTTGATGGCTATGGGAGTATGCTCGTCCTTGGGATCGACAAGGAGCATTCCAATACCATTCCCCTTCTTGTTGGCTGCCCCATCGAAGAAGAGTTGCCAGCGGTTTGCGCTATCGAGTGAAAAGATTCCGTCATCCGGAAATTGCGGATCAGGACCCTTGGGCTCACTGCTTGGGAAGTCGGCCAGCTGATCTGCCATGACTCTGACCTTTGTTGATTTTCTGACCATGTACTTGATGTCGAACTCAGCCAAGAAGAATGACCACTTCGCTAGTCGCATTGACAGGGACGGCTTGTCAAAGAGATATCGGACGGGGTCCATTTTGGAGACCAGGAGCACTAAATGTGACTGCATGTAGTGTTTCAGTTTCCCGACTACCCATACCAAGGCGGTACAAGTTTTCTCTAATGCTGAGTAGCTGAGTTCACTTCCTTGAAGCTTCCGGCTTACGAAGTAGATTGCATGCTCAACCTTGGAATCTTTCTGTTCTTGTGCCAGCATTGCTCCGATTGACGTGTACATTACTTGTCGGATACAGGAGTAGTGGCTTGTCTTCATGTGGCGGGCACAGAATTGGGGGATTCACTAAGTAGGTCTTGATCTTCTCAAAAGCTGTTTGGCACTTGGAGTCCCATTTGATGTCGGCATTCTTCTTCATCAGTTTGAACATGGGCTCGCAGAGAGATGTCAAATGGTTGATGAAGCGACTGATGTACTGAAGTCTTCCCATAAAACTTTTTACCTCTGTCAAAGTTTGAGGCGGCTTCATGTCGATGATGGCCTTGATTTTCTTGGGATCGGCTTCGATACCCCTTTCTGTAACCATGTACCCCAGTACCTTGCCGCGCTTGACGCCGAAGGTGCACTTCGCAGGGTTCAATCTCATGGAGTGCTTCCTGAGTCTGTTGAAGAACTTTCTCAGATCTGTCATGTGCTGCATGTCTGATCCTCTGGAGTGGATGATCATGTCGTCGACATATACTTCGATTTCCTTGTGAATCATGTCATGGAAGAGGGTTGTTGCAGCCCGCTGGTAAGTAGCCCCAGCGTTCTTCAGACCGAACGGCATGACCGTGTAGCAGTATGTCCCCCACGGAGTGGTGAAGGCAGTCTTGGCTTGATCCTCCTCAGACATCTTGATCTGGTTGTATCCAGCGAACCATCCATGAAGGACTTTACTTCGAAATTTGCCGTGGTTTCGACCAGCATGTCGATGTTAGGCGGCGGGAAATCATCTTTAGGGCTGGCCTTGTTGAGATCCCGGAAATTCACAGAGCATCTGACCTTTCCATTGGCCTTGGTGACCGTCACGATGTTGGAGAGCCAAGTCGGGTACTCAATCACTCTGATGAAACCAACTCGGAGCATTTTCTCAATTTCTTCTTTAACTTGCAAGGACCACTCTGGCTTGATCTTACGCAGCTTCTGTTTGACAGGCTTGGATTCGGGATCCAGGGGAATTCTGTGCTCCACGATCGAGGGATCGAGTCCTGGCATGTCCTGGTATGACTAGGCGAACACGTCAACATACTCCCGGAGGAGGTCTATCAGGGCTTCTTTTTCTCGCACGGCGAAGAAACCGCCCACCCGTGTCTCTTTAGGCTCTTGCACTGACCCCAGGTTCACTTTGGTCATAACCTCTTCGGCAGCTTGGACCCGGTTGTCCTCTTGGTCAACTACACGCTCGAGAATTTCTCTAATGTATTGTTCGTTTAATGTGTCTGCTTCTTTATCAATTGAGTTATTAACGTCTTTTAAGTTGTTTGTTAACTTATCAGTTGTTAAAGTGGCAATGAGAGGATACTCCGAAAGGTCAGACTTTTCATTGAACAAGAACGGAAATACATGGTTGGCTACATTATCATAGTCCTCCGGCGTAAGGCCGTTGGACGACTCAGAGGACTGGACTTTTATAAGGACTGACTCAGAGGGTTTGAGACCGGGTTTAGGGAGATGTGGGTGTGGACCCAGCTTGTCTTCCAGTTCTGTCTGACTTGCCCTTGGTCCGGTGAAAGTTACCCGCTTCTTCGGTGGCATTCTGGATGCTTGATGAGGGTGCGGGATCGAGAGGATTGGCTTCGCCGTCCCAATCATGGCGATCATGCTTGCTGAGCCTGTGTCAATCAGGTTCGGCACCTCCATGACTTCTTCAAAAAGACTCTGTAGAGCTGGTCCACTGAGAGCGTCTTCTATAAATTCTGGTTCCTTCTGCTTTGGAGCTACTGTCTCGAATCTGGCCTCGGCGAGTGATCCGAACAATCTGTTTCCCATGAAGAGTACCCTGAGCTGCTCCTCCAAGTCTTGGATTCCCTTGAATGTGTACTCGTGCTGGACTGTGGTGGCAGTTGGTCCAGGTAGAGCCGTGATGTCGAGGAACGCTCCCCTTATCGGATTGGCCTTGAGTCCTCTGAAACGCTTGAGGTCCCGTGCTAGCTTTTCCATCCTTTCTGTAGTCTCTGCGCTGACTATCCCTGCTTCTTTCTCATCTTCATCAGTTCCTGTAATAACCCAAAAATTTTCGAGGATTATTTGGAAAATTTTTAAATTTTCAATTAGGCTTTTAGAGGGACTAATAATTATATTGAAGTCCTAGGAATTATATTTGTGGGTTAAATTGTTTAGATGAGTTGGGCTTTGATATTGGACTTAGGTTTAGTAGAACCCTTTTATAAATACTCATTTTTAATAATTGTTTTTGTAATTAAATTGTTTCTTTAAATTAAATTATTTGAATTACCTTTTAAATAAAATGATTGAAAGTAATGGGCTTGAGTTATTATTGGACTAGAAATTTTGGACTTGTTTTAATTGGACTTGGGCTATTTTGGGTTTAGGTTTAGAAAACCCATCTATATATACATCTCTTTTAATACCTAGGGTTAATTATTATTTTATAAACCAAGAAAAAGAAATAGTGAGAGAGGGGCGGCAGAAGAAGAGCACCGACCGAGAGAGAGAAGAAGAAAGAAGAACCGTGGCTTGTGGCTTTGGAGAAGCTTGACTTTGTTTGTGGAACCAAACTAAAACCAAGGTAAAGAATTCGTTCGTCTCATAATTATTGTTCTTAAATTTAAAGCCTAGAAACCCTAGAAAAATCTTGAGATTAATTAAGGTTTGTTTTATGATATTAGGGATTAATTAAGAATGATCCAATGATATTTTGATAAAGGATTTTAAATTGAAAACCTAATATTGATTAGGGTTTGGGTATGTAATCAAAGGAATTAACATAAGGTATTGCATGTATTTATGAGAGTGAGAAATTAGGGTTCGTACCATAACATAATTTATTTATTTGGGTTGGATCTAAAGTATTATGTTGGACCGGAAGGAGTATTTATTAAAAATGGTGTTAAGTGTGTGTGTGTGCGTGAACTGTATATGAGAAACAGTGTGTGTGTGTGTGTATGAAATAGTGTGTGTGCGTGTGTACGTGTGAGTGTGTGTAATAATAGGATTTTGTGTGTGTGCTGTAAAAGGTGTAATTAGTGTGTGTAAATGTGTTTTTGATTAAAGTAAAGGGAATAAAAATGTTAGAAATCTAAGGGTAGTTTGGGTAAACCTTAGGGGTGTTTTGGTATTTATGTGAAGGATATTTTGGGAAACTCTAGAAGTGGAAAGCAACTTGAGACGGAATTAAATAGAATTAACTCATAAGTTAGTGAAGTAAAATAAAGTTAAGTTGAGACGGAGTATTAAGTAGTTAATCCGTACTTAACGGATATTATTTATTTGTGTAGATCCGATCGGAGTTAGCAATTGTTCGAGTACAAATAATCGATGTAAGGGATTATACATCTTTAAGTTAATTGATTTCCGCTCCGTTTCATTGTTTAGGCTTCCGCATATTTCTTGGCGATGTACGTTCATTTGATACGTTAAAGCTGACCTCGCGTCAGTATTTGTTTTGACTCCCTCGATTACCGTTATTTGCTAATCTTTTGTTATTCGTTTGCTATATCGTCCTTTTGGTTTCGTAAATACAGAATTTTATTGTTATTGTGAAAGTTCGTATTCTGTATAAAAATGAGTTTTGATATGATATGATTTTGTTCCATTAATGATCACTAAGTTAGACAACCTGCTTCGGCGGGGTATATTGATATTTTGGCCTTCGGGCAAACTTAGGACTCTGCGGAGTCAACCTTTGTGCCCTTTGTGGGATTTCGAACCCTTTGTGGGTATTAGTGCTCTTTGTGGGCTTTTGTTCCCTTTGTGGGTATTAGTGCTCTTTGTGGGCTTTTGTTCCCTTTATGGGATTTTGGTTTGATAAGGTCAGTGGACCACTTATGTGATCATGATGTCTGTGAATGATTTGATTATCTACGGTGGTATGGGGCGGTTGTAGATGATTAGATCATTCGAGTCAACTTTGTTCGGCTTATCGAGTCCTTTGAATTTCTTATAATACAGTGAGTGGTTTAGTTAGTTAAAGCCTGGTATGGGACGGTTTAAATAAGTAAATCATTCGAGTCAATTTGAATCGATTTCGTCATCATTTGGAACTCCAAAATATTTGTCAACTCAGTTTGTGAAACCATTGAGATTTTGAAAGACATGTGATTTGAGAATTTGTTAAATAATGACTTCGAATTTGTACTTCGTTATGTCTTCGATTGTTATTTGAAATTTGTATCGTTTGTTATTTCTTCAGGTCAACTCCTCCTTAGTAACCGGAGGGGTTGTATATGAACTTACTGGGCATTGTTCGCTCACCCTTTCATCTTCTTTTCTTCCAGATTTCATATAGGAAGAATGTGAAACGGTTCGGGAGCACTTCGTAAGGAGTTCAAGGATCGTTCTAGTTTATTCATTTTTAGACTCTTTAGTTAGTTATTTCAGTTATTTGAAAGTTGTGAGACTTTAAAGATTGTGTTAAGCTAGTGGATTGTACTAGCCGTTGAAAGTGTTACCGTTATCAGCATTTAAGTTATTTTAAATTGTGGTTAGTGTTTGAATTATGGTTTTAGTAGCCGTTGGAGGTTATTTTATTATCAATTAAGTATTATTATTGTTGTGAAAATTCGGGGTCGTTACAGTTGGTATCAGAGCTTTGGCTTTAGATCTTTGGGAGTTTAGGATGTATGAGGATAAGTTTGATTTGATCTTTTAGATCTTTGGGAGTTTAGGATGTATGAGAATAAGTTTGATTTGGGCCTTTAGATCTTTGGGAGTTTAGGATGTATGAGGATAAGTTTGATTTGAGCCTTTATATCCTTGGGAGTTTAGAATGTGTGAGGATAAGTTTGATTTGAGTTTTTAGATCTTTGGGAGTTTAGGATTTGTGAGAATAAGTTTGATCTGAGTATTAGATTTGACCTCAGTGTCATTCTTGAAGTATTTAGTGTAGATTGATATGATAAGATTAGTTGCTTCATCGGATTATGAAAGTTTAGAGGACTAAACTTCTTTTAAGGGGGTAAGAATGTAATAACCCAAAAATTTTCGAGGATTATTTGGAAAATTTTTAAATTTTCAATTAGGCTTTTAGAGGGACTAATAATTATATTGAAGTCCTAGGAATTATATTGTGGGTTAAATTGTTTAGATGAGTTGGGCTTTGATATTGAGCTTAGGTTTAGTAGAACCCTTTTATAAATACTCATTTTTAATAATTGTTTTTGTAATTAAATTGTTTCTTTAAATTAAATTATTTGAATTACCTTTTAAATAAAATGATTGAAAGTAATGGGCTTGAGTTATTATTGGACTAGAAATTTTGGACTTGTTTTAATTGGACTTGGGCTACTTTGGGTTTAGGTTTAAAAAAACCCATCTATATATACATATCTTTTAATACCTAGGGTTAATTATTATTTTATAAACCAAGAAAAAGAAATAGTGAGAGAGGGGCGGCAGAAGAAGAGCACCAGCCGAGAGAGAGAAGAAGAAAGAAGAACCGTGGCTTGTGGCTTTGGAGAAGCTTGACTTTGTTTGTGGAACCAAACTAAAACCAAGGTAAAGAATTCGTTCGTCTCATAATTATTGTTCTTAAATTTAAAGCCTAGAAACCCTAGAAAAATCTTGAGATTAATTAAGGTTTGTTTTATGATATTAGGGATTAATTAAGAATGATCCAATGATATTTTGATAAAGGATTTTAAATTGAAAACCTAATATTGATTAGGGTTTGGGTATGTAATCAAAGGAATTAACATAAGGTATTGCATGTATTTATGAGAGTGAGAAATTAGGGTTCGTACCATAATATAATTTATTTATTTGGGTTGGATCTAAAGTATTATGTTGGACCGGAGGGAGTATTTATTAAAAATGGTGTTAAGTGTGTGTGTGTGTGTGCGTGAACTGTATATGAGAAACAGTGTGTGTGTGTGTGTGTGAAACAGTGTGTGTGCGTGTGTATTGTGTACCGTGTGAGTGTGTGTAATAATAGGATTTTGTGTGTGTGCTGTAAAAGGTGTAATTAGTGTGTGTAAATATGTTTTTGATTAAAGTAAAGGGAATAAAAATGTTAGAAATCTAAGGGTAGTTTGGGTAAACCTTAGGGGTGTTTTGGTATTTATGTGAAGGATATTTTGGAAAACTCTAGAAGTGGAAAGCAACTTGAGACGGAGTTAAATAGAATTAACTCATAAGTTAGTGAAGTAAAATAAAATTAAGTTGGGACGGAGTATTAAGTAGTTAATCCGTACTTAACGGATATTATTTATTTGTGTAGATTCGATCGGAGTTAGCAATTGTTCGAGTACAAATAATCGATGTAAGGGATTATACATCTTTAAGTTAATTGATTTCCGCTCCGTTTCATTGTTTAGGCTTTCGCATATTTCTTGGCGATGTACGTTCATTTGATACGTTAAAGCTGACCTCGCGTCAGTATTTGTTTTGACTCCCTCGGTTACCGTTATTTGCTAATCTTTTGTTATTCGTTTGCTATATCGTCCTTTTGGTTTCGTAAATACAGAATTTTATTGTTATTGTGAAAGTTCGTATTCTGTATAAAAATGAGTTTTGATATGATATGATTTTGTTCCATTAATGATCACTAAGTTAGACAACCTACTTCGGCGGGGTATATTGATATTTTGGCCTTCGGACAAACTTAGGACTCTGCGGAGTCAACCTTTGTGCCCTTTGTGGGATTTCGAACCCTTTGTGGGTATTAGTGCTCTTTGTGGGCTTTTGTTCCCTTTGTGGGTATTAGTGCTCTTTGTGGGCTTTTGTTCCCTTTGTGGGTATTAGTGCTCTTTGTGGGCTTTTGTTCCCTTTATGGGATTTTGGTTTGATAAGGTCAGTGGACCACTTATGTGATCATGATGTCTGTGAATGATTTGATTATCTACAGCTGGTATGGGACAGTTGTAGATGATTAGATCATTCGAGTCAACTTTGTTCAGCTTATCAGTCCTTTGAATTTCTTATAATCTGTGAGTGGTTTAGTTAGTTAAAGCTGGTATGGGACAGTTTTAAATAAGTAAATCATTCGAGTCAATTTGAATCGATTTCGTCATCATTTGGAACTCCAAAATATTTGTCAACTCAGTTTGTGAAACCATTGAGATTTTGAAAGACATGTGATTTTAGAATTTGTTAAATAATGACTTCGAATTTGTACTTCGTTATGTCTTCGATTGTTATTTGAAATTTGTATCGTTTGTTATTTCTTCAGGTCAACTCCTCCTTAGTAACCGGAGGGGTTGTATATGAACTTATTGGGCATTGTTCGCTCACCCTTTCATCTTCTTTTCTTCCAGATTTCATATAGGAAGAATGTGAAACGGTTCGGGAGCACTTCGTAAGGAGTTCAAGGATCGTTCTAGTTTATTCATTTTTAGACTCTTTAGTTAGTTATTTCAGTTATTTGAAAGTTGTGAGACTTTAAAGATTGTGTTAAGCTAGTGGATTGTACTAGCCGTTGAAAGTGTTACCGTTATCAGCATTTAAGTTATTTTAAATTGTGGTTAGTATTTGAATTATGGTTTTAGTAGCCGTTGGAGGTTATTTTATTATCAAT
This sequence comes from Adenophora triphylla var. japonica, assembly GCA_022495995.1. Taxonomy (NCBI): domain Eukaryota; kingdom Viridiplantae; phylum Streptophyta; class Magnoliopsida; order Asterales; family Campanulaceae; genus Adenophora; species Adenophora triphylla. The sequence goes on along the minus strand of JAFEMH010000824.1, from coordinate 466,201 downwards.
TAAGTATTATTATTGTTGTGAAAATTCGGGGTCGTTACAGTTCCTTTGTCACCGTCCCTCGGTTCATGTCGGTTCCCTGTCGGTCCCCTCGGTTACTTTGTTGGTTCCCTGTCGGTCCCCTCGGTTACTGCATTGGTTCATTGTCGGTCCCCTCAGTTCTGCTGTTGGTTCCCTTGGTGAAGTAATGAGCGAGGTCGAAACTGTAAGGTCGGAGATTGGGTGTGCCGTCGAAGGTTCCCCTTTTACGGGCTGCTGCCTTAGTGCGGGCGAGCCTTTTGTTCTCCCTGATGTCAGCCGGTGTTGGCACGTAGCCAAGCCCCTGGACCTTGGTGTGGTCCTTGACTTCGATGACTTGGTGTTGGCCTTGTAACCTTTTGCCGAGCCCCAGTCCTGGGATGAAGTTCATGAGTTTCATCATCTTCATGGCAGGAGCGATCTTATCTTGAAATAGTGGAAGGTCCACATTGCATATTTGGATCTTGGAGGTCTCCAGAGTGAATCTAGTTAATACCATGTCGTCATTATGCTTGATTTCTAATACTGGAATTTCGTTGGTGTTGGTCCCCTCGGTGGTGACGCTGTCGCCGTAGACTGTGGTTAGCTCGTTGCCTTGTATGAACTTGAGGCACTGATGAAGGGTGGATGCCAAGCCATTGATTTAATACAGCCAGGGACGTCCCAGGATGGCTGTGAAATGATTGGAATGTCCAACACTTGGAATTCGGTGGGGATCATCCGCTTGCCGAACCAAATGTTTAGAGTAGCAACCCCGAGAACTGTACGGGAAGTAGAGTCATAGGCCTTGACAGTGTGGACTGAAGGCTTCAGATCTGTGGGCTTGATGTCAAGCAGGTCCATCATCTTGGCGGGCAAGACATTCATTCCGGAACCTCCGTCTACCAACACACGGGGAAGGTGACGCTCGTCCAGCTGGACTGTGATGTAAAGCGGCTCATTGTGATCAGCCCCAAATTTTGGAAGGTCCAAATCTGTGAAGGTGATAATGTTACCATAGTGGATGTTGCCAATCATCTGAATGACTTCGTCAGGGGTTGCGTCCACGGGGACCATGGTACGGGCCAGGCTTTCCTCTAGCTTGAGCTTGTGAGGATAAGAGGATGTGAGCAGGGACCAGAGGGAAATGTTCGCCTGGGTTTGCTTGAGCTGAGTGAGGATCGGGTCCTCTTTCACGGAACTTGTGTCTTCGGGCGACCCAGGTTGCGGTTACGGCTTCGCGAGCTTTTTAGTGGCCTTAGGTGGTAATGCATGGATTTGACCCGATCGGGTTAGAACGGCCGACATCGAGGTTTGGTTCCTTCGAACAGCCGCCCGAGTTGAGCCATAGTTAGAGGAGGATTCCTCGTAGCATACGGCCATATGTCTTCCCTCAACTCATTGACTGTAGATGTGTTCCTGGGAGCTTCGGCAGCTTGACGGATTCTGTCCCAGGATACTGACTTGGGTGCCTCTGCGGGGAGGTAGTTTACGGATTGTCGCAGCTGTTCGAACGTCAGTGCACAACAATGGTTGCTCGAGCGAAGCGTGCGATGCGACCCTCGGGGAGTTTGGAGAGTTCTGGCTCAAGCGAACCGGTCTCCTTGATCTCTTCACGGTATACCGTGCTCCTTTCCTTCTTCTTGAGCATACTCGGGGCATGCAGAGTTGGGTCTGGCGATACTCATGGTTTGCTAATTTTCCTCCGCTCTTAGCCCACATCAACTTTTTTGTAGCAGAGCCTGCATCGAGAGTTAGCGCCTGCGTTTCTTCCCATGTAAGAATAGCCAGTGCTTCTTTGAACTGCGTGCGGCAGTCTAGGTAAACCTCCATCGGGGAGAGCTTTCCCTTCTTCTTTATCTGAGTAGCGGGTATGTCGGAAGGTGAGTACACGGCTTCCCGAACATCTGCCCATGTAACTAGTTCTTTGTCCAGTTGATCGTTTCTGTAAACGAATGCCGCAGTCTGTGGAATTTCCCTGAGTAGTTGCTCGAGACGAATTTCCATCTTCCTCTTGTTTTTGAATAGACCTTCCTCCCTGAGTTGGCCTTTAAGTTTGAGTGCGGAAATGATCCATTTCCATCCTCCCAGGAACCTTGGGATTCCGGTTTTGTTGACTTCATGCCCGGCTTGGAAGAGAATGGTTTCATCGTCTTCGTCGTCGCTTTCGTAGAGAACTTGCTTTCCTCGGGGAGGTAAGCGCTGAGATCTGTTCTGCTGTGCCGTTCCATCTCCTAGGTCATCGGGACCGTTGACCACCCTCGTTTGGCAGAGGGGGTTGTATGAGAACAGACGGTAGTCGAGGAAGTTGTCGTGAGCAAAACCCCTGAGGTCGAATTGGTCTAGAGTGGCCTCTAGCTTTCTGTCTAAAGCTGCTTGAGACACTTTAAGGGCTCGGTCCCTGTCGGTCTTTTGAGCTTGGTTTTCGTCCCAGAGACGGTTTTCTTGAGCGGCTAGTTCCATGAGGGCCTTCCTTGCGAGAACTAAACAATCTCCGTAGGTACGCACCGTCTGGCTAGTGTCCAGGACTGTGATCACATCCAAATCTCTGAATGGCGGAAATACTTGGATGATGTTGACGAAGGAAGTCGGACTGGGACATTCCATGCGGCCTTCCTTCATCTCGGTTACCAAGAAGTTTACCCATATCTGCTTGATTGAACACACGGGAGTGTTGAACTCTGCAATGTTGACAGTCTCGTGATCTCGCTCGATCGCCAAGTCTATCAGAGCTTGTAGTCTGCTGGAGGGATGTCTGAATCTGCGGCCGTGACGACTGGGAGCAGAATCAAACTGGAGCATGTTGATGCTGAGGTGGTCATTTCCCACGTCGGAAGCTGACTCTGTCTTGCGGGGAAGACCTTCACAGATGTTTTCGGGGTGGCTGCCGGAAGCGTTCCCGAGGTTGATTTGATTCGTGACAGGGTGAGGAGCTTTGTCTCCTTCGATGTTTCCCTTGGCCTTGACGGTGCTTGTGGCTTTAAGCTTGACTGACGGCACGGGCCGGTTGCCACTGGGGTTGGTACTCGGAAGTGATGATGAGCTCTGAGCTCGGTTAGCCAGGGCCTCGTTTACCATAACCAGGCAGTCGTCGAGGGTAACTTTGGCGTTGCAGAATCTGACAATAAGGACCGGATCCTTGGTATCATCAGGATATCTAGAATAGACGATGTTGACGAAGTCGTCGTCAGTCACTTGATCAGAGGGATTCTTCGTCGTGTCAACCAGTAACTTCCAATTGTCGGATAGCTGCCTGTACTGGACGTTGAGCTTGACAATTTCCATAGTGTTGGAGCCTTGGTCATAGGTGACCTGATCGGAACGGGTGCCATCCTCGAAATTGAGTATGTGGATGCAGAGGTCTGTTCGCGGGTCTGCCGCGTCCTCGACTCCGGAGAGTCCTGATTCGTCGTCGTCTGATGGCTCAACCCAAACGTAGGGACGTATTGCGTACGGGTGCGTTGCTGGAGCTGCTAGAAAAACATCATGCCCTTTCACTTGGAGAAGAGTGCGGCGGGTAGTTCCTCATGGAGGATATCCCATACGACTTCCATGCATTCATCACGAGTGTGACGGTGCTTGTTGACCTTTATCACGAAAATCTCTTCACTGGCGGGGCGCAGAATTGGCTCGAAGAATGCGACGAATCTCCGGGAGACGGGGGTTTATGTGCCCGCATCATGGCGATGCTCATTGTTTCTTTCCAATACGCCTCCAAATGTTGGAAACGGCAGTTGAACTTGATATATCGGACGCTTCAGTGCACTTTGCTCGAGTACATTGACATAGTTAGCATCTCCGGACTCTGAGGGATTCTGATGAGATTTGCCCCGATAGTCCCTTGGTTGATTTGAAGGAGGTAGCCCCGATACCTGGCTGCGGGCACGCTTGGCTACTGTCTCGGCTTCGTTTCCTATGAGGAAACTGTCCCCTCTGATAACTTTAAGATCTCCTTGCCGGTTAATGAACTTAACGCACTGATGGAGAGTGGAAGCTATGGCTTTCATGTGATGTAGCCAAGGGCGTCCCAACAGAGCTGTGAATTCGGATGGAATGTCCATCACGTGGAATTTTGCTGGCACCATTTGGGTTTCGAACCAGAGTTCCAGAGTCACCATCCCCAGGATGGGACGAGACGTGCTGTCGTAGGCCTAGATAGTCCGAGTAGACGGAATCAGATGGCTTTCGTTGATACGGAGGGCTCGCATCATGCTGAGAGGGAGAACGTTAACGGGTGACCCGTTGTCTACCAATACTCCGGGGAGTGATATGGTGTTGAGCTTGAGAGTAATGTACAGAGCTTCATTGTGCCCCGAGGCATCTCTCGGTAGGTCTTCATCACAGAACGTGATCATACTGCCATACAGTTGGGAATCATAGATCTGGTCTCTATCCGGAGAAGGAGAATCATCAAGCCATCCGTTTCCTATTTTCCTCTTGCGAGGTAAAGCCTTTGCTGGAGCCTCGGGATTGTGTTGAGGCTATTTGTGGCGTTTGCCGCCCTTGGTTAGCACGTTGATCGAGTGCGAATGCCTAGCTGATTTTGATCTTCCTTTGCCAGTCCGGGCTCGGAAGCTGGACAAGTTGAACCTTAGCTGATCCTGCGGGGGTTAGGCTTCTGACTGATAGTGAGATTACCAAGATCTGAGGTATTCCGGTGTCCCAAGGTCTGAACTCTGGTGTCAGCGGGACTTTTCGGCTTTCCCACCCATGTCTGCTCTAAAGCTGCATGGCCTGGAGGAAGAGAGGACTGGCTGGAGTAGAGTACGTAGTATTCGAACTTCCCGGATGGCTCTCTGAGTGTACCCACACTGGTGTCTCTAGCTTCATATCTTTCTCTCAGTTGCTGTTGAGAGGACTTCTTCTTCTATTTCTTCGGAGGATTACTCCGGATCACATCTTGGGACTCGTACTCCAGGAAGGCGGAGCAGTCACAAACATCGTAGCTGATGTGGACACTTGATGAGGATCCGGCTGGAAGAGGCGGAGGGACTGGCTCTGCGGCAATCTTCTTGGGCACCCACTCAATGGAATTCACACTGTTGTTGTTGTTCGAAAAAGGGTTTCCGACTGTGTTGGGCCCACGGGGGCGCTCCAACTTTCCTTCCTCTATCAAGTTCTGGATTTCGTATCGTAACCCCACGCAGTTGTCGGTGGTATGGCCGTGATACTGATGGAAGGCGCAGTACTTGCTCTTGTCAGCGTTGACTATGGGATTCTTGGGTTTGTAATTTGCAACGGGTTTAAGGAGACCTTCCTTGATTAACCCTTCTAGCATCTTGCTTAGTGGCATATCCAGCTTGTCGAAGTGCACGGCAAACTACTTCAAAGTGGAGTTGTTGCTTTGCGGGACTGGGTTTCTGTTGCCCGACTGTTGTCCCTGATGGATGTAGTTGACAGACGTATCTTTCCCTTTGCCGGGGGCCGGTGCGGGATTGAATGCAACTGCCGATCGGTATCTGTATGGCTGTGCAGTAGCCAACTTTTCCTTGAGATCCTTCTCGAACTGTGAGCCGGCATTGACCATGGCCCGGAGATCTGGGAAGAAATGATGACTGATGAGAGTTCTGATGGACGGTCTTAAGCAGGACTTGAAGATCTGCATCTGTTCATCCTTGGAGAGTGGCTCCATGATCTCGGAGAGTTTCCAACTCCACCTCTTGTAGAATTCTCCGACGCTTTCATCCGCTTTCTGCTCAGTGGTGATTAAGTCCTCGCGACTTGTTTCCCACTCTAAGTTGGATTGGTACCGTTCCAGGAAGATGTTACTGATCTGATCCCAGGTGTGGCGATCCGCAGGCTTGACCCTCAGAAACCATCTTAACGCTGAACTTTTGAGCGTATGCTGGAAGTGGTCGGCCATTTGCTGGAGGGTTGCTCCTTTCGCTCTCATGCCGAGAACGTAGGTATCGACATGCATTTGAGGAAATTTGGTTCCATCGAATCGGTCCATCTCCGGCATTCTGAACTTGGCAGGGAGAGGCGTGACCATTCCCGGATCTGTGGATTTGAGCATTTCCTGCTTTGAGCGTTTCCGGCGTGACCATTCCCATCGGGTGCTACCACGTGAGCGGTAGTGATTGGAGGTGGAAGGCTTGATATATGAGAATATATGGGGGCCTTTTCTGAACTGTATCGGGGTTTGTCCCCGGTGTTTTGGGATTCGTGTATAGGCAATGGGACGAACCCGGGAGGGTATTGAAGAATATTGGCATCTGTCTGAGATGGTCCAGCGGTGCGCTGGTGGTATTGAGTAATGGGAGTAGCACTGGCTTGGCCAAATATGACAGGGTTGCCCTGAGAGGTGGCAACGTGAAGCCTAGGTCGGCTGTTTCCTTGGTTCGAAGGAATCCCGTAAGTTGGCGGGAGAGGAACCTGGTTGAAGGTCTGAGGAACTGGTTTCGGGGAATCGTCATCCTCGACCAGGACAAAAGTACCGTCTGACTGGGGGATAGCTGCTATACCTCGCTCATTCAGAAGTTGTACCACGAAATTCTGCTGATCTTCTTTCTGCCTCTTGTGAACCTCACAAGCCCGGATGGCTTCTTCCAATGTCACATCTGTTACCGGTGGCGGGGGTCCTTCCTCGTCACGATTTCTCGGTGAGCTAGACATGTTGGAAATTCTAGCTGAGGGAATCGAAGAACTGTCTGATACTGCCGTAACGGTGATTCTGGCGAGGCGCTGACCCGGAAATCTGAACCGCTTTCTGCTCGCTGCAGGGAACGAAAGGCAGGGTTTAGGCTTCGGAAAAGGGGGATTTGGATCGAGGTTTCGGGCTCGTGCAATGTGCAGTTACCGATTAATGTTTACTTAAAACGCATTTTCTCAGAGTCCTAATCGGTTGGAAAAGAGCGAGTCTTCTTTTTCGCAACTAATCCTAGAGCTCTAATCAGTGGATCTCGTCACTACGCTTATAAGCCCCTCGTTTCCATTTGTAGATCATCTTTCTCGGGACGGACTATCCCTAGCGAGGTCTTATAAGGCAAGCGAGTTCCACCGACAAAGGAAAAAGTGAACTTAAGGCTAGCTGATCACGCAAACTTCCAACGTATGTGACGCACGGGCCACAGTCGAAGTCAACGTCCTTAAGTTAAGGCGGGGATCGTGCCAAAATTTCGGCATGACCTCTCCTGACTCGCTTGTGCGAGGGACCTTAGCTTTTGGCGTTGGCCAAGTTGTGGCTGGCACGGTGCATACGGTGAGGTTTGGTGACACGGCGTCACATTGAACCTTCGGGTATATTTTTCGGCAGAGCTCCGCGTCAAAGTCAAGGCTGAAAAGCTCAAGACTTCGGGTCGGGAACGACCTTCGGTCTCAACCTCTCGAGCTTGACTCGTGGCGGAACCCGGCGTAAAAACATACACTTAGGCTTTATGACACGAACTAAGCCAAAAACCAATCGGGGTCTTGGACAAAGTGTGACACAAAGAGTGCATGGCTTACACGGGCTAGGATGGGCTGTTTGGGACGACCCCGTGCGCCCTCGAAAGGTGTCTGGCAGACCAACCGAGGTGCAACTGATAAGGCCATCCCGGGTTACGGGTCATAGTGTGCAGTGTACCGAGGTAGCAAGTGCACGTGGAGTGCGGTGTACCGAGGCAGCAAGTGCGAGTAGTGTGCGGTCACTAAAATTCTTTTTTCTGAGCAAAACAGAGATTTTTCAGAATGTGTCTTAAAGAATTTTGATGCGCAGTTCAAAAGACAGCAATGAAAATCAAACATGAATGGGGATGCACAAACATGGTATGATTTTGAAAAGTTGACAATGTAATGCCTTTGAAAAAAACCGTTCGAGGTTTAAAGTAACACACACACACGAAAACGAGGAAGGGTAAACGAAAGTTTGACCCACGGAAGGCTTTTTTGAAAACAATGGTAGTTTTGAAAAAAGTATCCAATTCCCCAGCGGAGTCGCCAACTAAAATTACCCGGGATTTTGCGCGGACGCGAAACGCGGTTGTCTTTCGCGGAGGGTTGGTGTCTGAGACCTCGCTTCATGGGAAGGAAAATGAGGAGTCGCCACGCGGTTTTATATTTTGAGCCCAAACGTTGAGAAACGGCTTTAGTGAAAATGGTGTCGTTTTTATTGGTAGCAAAAACTTAGGAAAAGGCTTTGAAAACAAGGGATCATTTTTATTGGTAGCAAAAACGAGTAAAAAGCTAATTGGTACCAGAGATTGTTAGGTTCGGAGGCCACATTACGTTTCGGGAAGAGTATTACGAGATCACCCGAAACGCCTCGTATGACGAGTCTTTCTACCTTTCTCGAAAACCGTGTGTGTGTGTGTGTGTTTTGAAATGGGGGCTTGAATGACAAGCTTAATCTTGGTTTGAATGTCAAACGTTGATTAGGTGACTTTGTTTGAAAAGGCGAGCGTTTGAATGACAAACGTCGTTTTTTGAGACGAAAATGAGCGTTTGCGTGGCAAACATCGATTTTGAGTTTGAAATGAGCGTTTGCGTGGAAAACGTCGATTTTGAGCTTTTTGAAAGAGAGTTCGAAGGACAAACTCCGGTTTTGAACCGGGCATTACATTGTTAACGATTTTTACGGGAAAAAGCGTATTAAATTTTTTTGAATTTCAAAAGTCGGCTTTTACTTTGAAGATGAGCGTTTGGATGCCAAATGTCATTTCGCGCGTTTTGAAAGAGAGTTCGAAGGATGAACTCCGGTTTTGAACCGGGCATTACATTTTTAACGATTTTTACGGGAAAAAGCGTATTAAATGACATGCAATCAACGAATCGGGTTGCGACTCGGACTTTGAAAAGTAAATACTATCACGATCCAAACGGGTCTGACTTGTAAATGACAGTATTTAAATGCGGCATCGACGGAATCGAACGATCCGAAGTTGTAAATGACGATCGACGAGCCAAAACGGCTCGGAATTGTAAATGACGTTCAACGGATCAAACGGTCCGGAATTGTAAATAACAGAAAAATAAATGACAATCGACGGATCGATCGATCCGGAATGGTAAATGACATAAAAAGTAAACGGAACGGGGTCGGAACGCCGTTTTAACCCGTGATTACTTCTCTTACGGGAAGAGAAGAGGATCGAGGGGCTAAAACGTATCGGACCCCGTTAGACGGAGGCGTCTACATTTCAAAGACGTTGTTCGAAGCGGTTGTAGCGACTGGCGCGTAAACCGAGACGAAACGAGAGATTAGAGAGAGGGAGTTATACCTATGGCTAGGGTCGACTCCTTTGGCTCGGGGGTGTATACGGGATACGGAAAGTAGTTTGGAACGGTGTTTCGGAGTGGTGAGGGGCGTATTTGATCGAAATACGGAAGTTTCACGCGAATCGAGACGAAACGGGAGCTCGGGAAGGGGTGAAACTGGTTTGGGCCGTGGGGTTTGTGAAAATGGAGAGTAAAAATGTTGTCTTTTTGGCTTTGACAGCAACTTCTATTTATAGGTGAATTTTCAGTAGGAGTCCGGCCGGACTTAGACTGAAATCCAGGGGGTTTTGTGAAACTTTGGGAATTTGAGGGACTTGCTGGCAATTTCTAAAAGTCTGCAAAGGGAGTCCGGCCGGACTGAGACTGTATACCAGGGGTATTTTAGTCTTTTCACTTTGAATTTGATTGAAGGGTGACTAGAGGGAGGTGGCATGCGTGCCAAGTGTCCCTGTGAGTCACCAGCCATGTGGGAGTTCGTTCCCGGGTCCCGGTTTTGTCCGTTTTTTAAAATAACAGTCCGGAAAATGTCCGAAACGCCCCCGGAAAGTGCCGGAAAGTGCGTTTTTCAAGGAAAGCCGTACTTTTACGTGCGATGACGCGTGTCAAGTACGTTTCGACGTCGGGATGCACGGGGCAGTCCCGGGACGTCTCGTTGGCATGGCAACGGGGAGCTTAACGAGTTCCGGTTAACTTTCTGACGGATTTTAACGATCCGGATTTGGGTACTTACAGCAATTCAAGACCGAGCTTTTTTGTTGAAATATGCTTGACGCATGGCACTTGACGTGATGGATGCTTGACGCGAGAAAGATGCTTGACGCTTTAAGAGATGCTCGACGCACTTAATTGGATGCATTGATAGATGGTAAGCGAAATCCAAACACTCAACATGTTTGATCTGAAAGTAGGCACTTGACGTGCTTTTATGCACTTTAATTCCTGCAAGAGGGTTTAGTGAAAGCATTTGCATAACAACATATATTCACTTAAGCATTTGTCTGTTCAAGATGATCAATGTGCACTTGACTCCAAGAATCAGCGGGGAGAATGAGTTCTATTATGTGAAAGTTGGAAATTGTTTGTGTGATTTTTGGTTCTAGAAGACCAACTTGTGAGGTCCATCTAAAGATTGAATGAGACAATCGTCTAATAGGATTCCGTTGAGATAACCCAAGTTCAACGCTAAGGTTCGGGATACTTTAGGATTTTTTTTTTTGTTGTCGAAGGACTTTTTCATCGTCAAGCCCCTAAGTTTTTTTCATGTGATGATCATTGACTGACCAAGGTCTAAACCACTCCAATGGCTTTTGCTATGCAGAACTTATGCTGCTTAATTCAAAGAACTTATTTTCCAAGGCTTCTCTTGATACTAAGCCCCAAGACTTCTTGTATGCTGCAGATAACTTTGTGAACAGGCTTGTGAGGCTGCGTGAATTGAAGAAGGATCCCCTCCTTTTTCTCTTTGAATTTTTTTTCTTTAGCGATGCACCCTGGTTTTTGCTTAGACCGCCCTTTCAGGTTTTCAATCTAGCGGGCATCTCTTTTGCGTCTTTTGTTTTTGTGCTCTAACTTTTGCCTAGGCCGCCCTTTACGAGTTTTTCAACCTAGCGAGCCTTTTTTTTTTGAAAAGTACGTTTACTCGAAGGGGACTTAGTTGGAAGAATCTCATTAAGGAGAAAGATGAGATCTTAAGTTTAGTTGAGGAGAGATGGACACTATTTTTTTTGGAAGGTGATCCAAGCATTGACTCTTTTGGGGGAGTATATTCTCTGATGATGAGAGTGAGAAGTAAAAGAGGAAAGCCCCTAATGCAGATTTAATTATTTTAAAGAGTTAAAGTAGGGATTGACTGGGGGAGAAAAGGTTAGGAAGCCCCAACTTTGATGCTTGGATTTCAAGAGTGTGTATGAGAATGGCTAAGAGGAAGCCCCTAGAGTCAACAAAGAACGCTACATGGCTCAAAGGTCTAGAAAAGTTGTTCTACTTTTAATGGACCTTGCATCATCTAGAAATTTCTTAACGAGTTTGAAAAGAAAGCCAATCATTAGCACGACTTAAGGCTAAACATTTTTCTTTATGTATTGATGTTGAAAGTCTTCTTCATTTGCGCGGCCTTTCAGGCTTCATGGTAAGAGGATGTTGAGGAATCCTCTTTTCTTCGTTGGTATTACTTGACTCTTCTTCTTTGTGGGAGAGTCCTTCTTGCCTTTGTTGAAATTCCATCCTTGTTGTGGGGCGATGAAGGCTTGAGAGTTTTTCTTCTTCTTTTTTTTTTTTTTGACTAGGACGATTTGAGGAGTTTCGACCTAGCGAGTTTTTTATTTATTGTTGTACTCTCAAAGCCTTGAATTGAGTAGCCCCACTCTCTTGGGATGAAAGTTGATGGCAGCGCCTTTGGCTTCCTTCGTTTGTTGACAATCGACTTTCAACATGAGTAATGTTTAGCCTTAAGCCTTCTAAGGATAGTTTTCATTTCAAACTTGTTTAGAAGTTTCTATTTTTTCGTGATGATTGAAGGAATCAGGGTCCACTAGGCATGAATCAAATGATACTCATAAAGAAAAACAACTTTTGGGAAATTGTTTAGGATAAAGAGATAACTTTTATTGATAAGAAAATTCGAAACAGACTCGATAGTTCACTTGACACAAACTAGAGATGATAGAGATGGACTAGGATGACAGAACGACTCTTCGAGAACATACTAGGAAGTTGCCCTAATCTATTTTTCTTCTTTTTTTTTTTAAAGGAAAAAGGGAGAGGACAATCGGAGCCCCAAGGTGGTGATGCTTCAGTTGATCTTGCCGGCTTCATACAAGTCTTGGATGGCATCCCTCAAATTATAGCAATTGTTGGTGTCATGACCACTAAACTGATGGTAATCGCAAAATTTGTCGTGGTCCCAATCTTCTCTCATTTTCTTAGGATGATAGTTTTTCATTGGCTTCAATTTTCCTTGGCCTACTAGATCATCGAACATTTCCTTAAGAGTAGTCCCACCAAAATCATGATAGGTACGATTGGTGCTCCCTTTTGTTGGACCATTCTCCCTTTCTGAATTCTTTCTAAGACAGATCAATTCATCAATTCTAAGGCCCGATTTATGGAGTTCGAGGAAACTAGGGAAGTAATTACCGGCAAGCTTCTCTTGGTACTCTTCGCGGAGGCATTGAAGTAGGATGTGAATTTGTTCATCTAGGCTTGGTCTATCAACGATTTCAGTCAGTTTGGCCCTCCATCTTTTGACAAAGTCTGCGAATGATTCATTGTGTTGTTGCTTAGTTTGCTCAAGGTCTCTCCTAGTAGTGCGGTAGGTAGAGTTGTCCTCAAATTGTTCTTCGAAGGTACGACTGGCGAGTGGCCAATCAAGCCTTGTTGAGAGTGGGAGGGTCATGTGCCAATCTCTAGCGGCACCATCAAGGATTTGAGGGAAGCATTGAGCTAGCAGGTTGTCATCGACACCCATAGGTAGCATGGCCCAAGAGTAGGTTTCCAAATGGGATTTTGGACAAGTAGCACCATTGAATTTTGCAATGTCGGGTGTCTTGTACTTTTGAGGAAGCTTTGACATGGATTGACGAAGGGTGTCATAGTCAATAGAGAGCGAGGCTCCCTTGCTCACATCGAGGGATGCAAGTTTCTTTTCTAGCATTGCCATGGTAAGGGGTTCGTTCTTGCTTTTCCCCTTGCTTTCTTTCTTGAAAGCGTAACTCTCATTGTCAGAGGGGGAAGATGATGAGCTAGACTCAAACACCTTTTTCTTGTGTTTGCGGTGGCTTTTAGCCTTCTTAGTGTATGATACTTCATCATTGGAAGAGGTCTCATTCTCTTTCTTCTTTGAGCTTAATTCGGCCAATTTTAGTTTCATTGCTCGGAGTTCGTCAACCATGGATTTCATTTCCCCAGCATGGATTCTCCTTTCAAGTTCTAATTGAGCCTTTGTTTCATCGGATTGGGCTTGTAGCATTTCTTCATATAGAGTCCTTTGATCCTCAATTTCCTTCTTGAGTGCTTCGGAATTCATTGCGTTGGAAAGAAATTGAATTGTTACCGTTGGAGAGGTTAAGGGAGCTTGACGACCTTAGAGATGAACTAGAGATATCCCAAAGAGACGCCTTTTAGAACATTAGTGCCAAATGATCCTAGATGGAGAAAAGGATGACGGTTAAAATTACCTCACGAGTGATTTTTTTGAAGTTTTATTTTTATTAGAGACGGAGTTTTGACTCAAGGAGGGAGCGCACATCGATTATCAATCACAAACACATATTCTGCAAATAAAGTCTCGCGCGAGACACGGTCATCTCGCACGAGACAATCATTCGGAAAGATGGATTTTTCCTCTTTTTATTTCCTAAATTCATGATCGGACGGACAAAGATCCATTTTCTATCTAGCATCCTAGGTAAATCTTGCAAGTATACGTAATTCGAACCAAACCTAGGGACACAGTAATTGACCATTCTTTGTAAAATAAAGCCATGTAAAATCATTTTTTCGAGAAGGATTTTTTTTTCTTTTTAAAGGGACTTCCGAAAGGGTCATTCCGAAGGGACTTTTCTTTTTTCGAAGGGACTTTTCTGAATTCTTTCTCGATAGTCAATTTTACATTAGCTTTATTTTGGTCAAAGACAAGATAAATTACCAAGTCAAATCTGACCGGTCATGGAGTGATCCTAGAAAAATATACTACATGATACGTGGCGATGCAGGGCTGGAAGGCTAGGCTCTCCGCGATATGACAATCTAGGTGGATTGAATACGCGGAGTGGGATGATCCAACTTCGGAGAGACCGGCGACTAGGTGGTTACCGTCATCCGTCCTTAGTGTGGGTCCCGAGTTTATCAAGGGTATGTAGTGCAATGACAGTTATAATATGAGTGCGCGTGTGTGAGAGTCAATCTAGGTGATAGAGAAAAATAGAAAGTTTTTTTTTTTGAAAACTAAAAGAAAAACAGATAGTGGCCGCACCAAGTGGTTGCCTACGTTTCTCCCATATTAGGAAGACTCAGGTCGTCGTAGTTCCATGTAAAAGGATAGAGAAAGAGAATTAAATTAATTTAAATTACAACTCCCGAATCCTCCATGGACCGGACTTTAAATCAAAAAACCAATCGCACGCAGGTATATAGTTCAAGTATAAATCAATTATTCTACCCTGCAAAATAAAATTAATACAAGCAAAATAGAAATAACATATATTTGATTTTTCTGGAATTATTTTGAAGTTTCTGAAACTATTTTTTTTTGTTTTTTTTTTTTGTTTTTAATTTGGGGTCAAGTTTTAAAGAAAAGTCAACTTTTGTGTGGTCAAACGCTGGAAAGAAAAGTTAGCAACCAAACCAAAGTTTAAAGTGTAAACCCTTTCTTTTTTTTTAATGGTCCAACTTTTTTTTTTGAAAAGTCAACAAGGGTTTTGTTTTTTTTTTGTTGCAGTCAACATGGGTAAAAGTCAATAAACCCAAGCCTTTTTCTTTTGAATGCCGCCGCCAAACAGCCAAGTTCTTTGCGAATATTAATCTCGCGCGGGACTACTTTGTCTCGTACTGGACAAGCAATCTGACAGTAAATTTTTTCTTGACGAAAACAGTGCAGAAAAATTTCATAAAATCCAGAAAAATCAAATTTTAAACAGAAAATTGAAAAGATTAATAACACCCAATTGTAACGCAAGTCTAACCCTCTTAATTAATTGTCCCCAGCGGAATCGCCACTGTAGCGATGCATGAATTTTTTAACATCTTGTGAGTCGCCACTTATTATTTATTGATGGAAAACAATAAGAAAAACCTTTTTGATATTTTCAAGAGATTCAAGGGTTCGGGGGTTAAGTTATGGAATGGGTAGGTCAAGGAGCATCCATTCCACCCAATCCGAAGATTGGTCTTGCTAATTGGGTGTTATTAATCTAATCAATCTAAAGAACAATAAGAAAAAATAAATAAACCCTAATTAATTTATTAATTAGGAATGTCGGATTGTATGCTTCGAGATCGCCTTCATGAATTGAAGGGACTCTAGGCTAATCCTTTTGATGGGATTACACTACTCTAAAATCAATAGAGGGATTGAGAAGAGAAACGAAAGTTTTAGGATGATTACCTTTTTGAGAAGAGATTCGGACAGAGGTTCGACTCAAGTTTAGAGTCGAACCTTGATGCGGACAGAGCTTTGCCTCAATTCTTGATTCGAATCTTGATGTTTGTTGATCAACAAGGTTGACAAACAAACTTTAGGTGATTTAGGGTGATTTTGTAGGAATCTTTCAGGAAGAGAAACCAACAAAATGTGTGTGTTATGTGTTTTCGATCGGGGATCGGGGATCGGGGACCTCCAACCTAGAATTCTGGACCTCCGAAATACTGAAAGTCATCAAGTATTTATAGGGGTTTAAGAGGTGGATGAATGACTTGGTCACCAAGTTTAGGAGACTCAAGTGGATTGGGACTCCTCCCAAGGAAGCTTCCAGAATCCTCTAGTCAGTAGAGACCCGGATTAGATGATATTTATCAAGAAAAGAGGTTGAAACGGAGAAGGAAAGTGATTCTGCACATCCTGCCGAGGGGTTGTCTCGCACGAGACACGTATATCCTGTGCGAGACAACTAGTTGGTTGACTATTTTGTCCACTTCAGTTATTTCGTTTGTCAGTTAGGTACAAAACTAACGAGGTTAGTTAGAAACTTAACGAAACATGATGAAACTGATATGCTTTCATCAAAACATAAAAGAGAGACGAACAGTAGTGTAATCATGTAATTATGAGTTCAGAATGGGGTGTCTACAATCTCTTAAACCTATGAAGAATATTGAGAATATATGTTGTGAATTTCTTTTCAGAATTTCGGCTAGCTTTTTAGGGTTGACAGACATTCATATTTATACTACATTAGTATAGTATATGATTCCTAATCAAATTAGGAAACTGTCTGTCAAAACCGCCTTAGGCTTGAAGTGTCGCACGACCAGTCGTGTCCCATGGACAAGTTCTGGCGCACGACCAGACGAGTCATTTGGACAACTTTTGTCACGCGATGACTTATGTCTGATCTGGAATTTCTCAATCATTCTTCCATTGGTTTAATCAATTCATTCTAGTTGTGTGTGACCCAATAGGATTATATTACGTTGGCAATGAGCTCGATCATATCGACTCTCATAAGACATAAGCGGACTCTAGCAAGCCATTATGTCTACCCAAATAATATAACGTAAGAGTTCACGTTTCCAATGGTACACTTCCATTTCTCCCTTTGTCTCACGATGTTATATTGAACACAAGTCATGGTCCACGTTAACTTGTCTTTGTTCAATGCTTTCTCGATCTTGAGTATAATGATAATCCAATCGCATTGGGGTATGTCCATATACTTTCATCATTATCACTCATCGAGGGGCCCAAGCAAAACATCTCTCTTTTGAGGGACAAATTCCATCTTGACTTATCATCCTTCCCATCATGAATTCGATCATGCCAAAATTAGCCTTTATAAATATTGTGTTAAGATATCGTTTGACTAAAATCAAACATGACTTTCATCATATGTAAGGTCATGATAATCTCAGGTCTAGGGACTAAATGAAGTGACCTTATGAGATTTAATTATGACATTTGACCATGACATAAATCTCATACGGGTCAAGTCCAGTCACTTGTTCTCTAACAAGTACCCATAAATTTAATGTGCATCTCTATGCATATAATCATCACATGATTATCCATTAACATTTATACTAATTATTCTCTTAATAATTAGGGACGGAGATTATTATAAATAAATATGCAAAACATCAGTCAGAACCGCCACATGGGAGACTCCTTTCGCACTTACATACGGAATGGAAGCAATGTTACCAGTGGAATTGGAAATTCCATCTCTCCGAGTCCTCTTGGAAAACGGGATCAATGAAGTCGAATGGCTACAGAGCCGTCACGATGAACTTTCTCTACTCGACGAGCGCAGATTGAAAGCCATGGAGCACACTCGAGCCTACCAAAGCAGAATGGCCCGAGCATTTGATAAGAAAGTCAAGGTCCGAGACATCAGAGAAGGCAACTTGGTGCTAAAGGAAAAGCCTCCTACGTAGACCAATCCCCTCGAAAAGTGGGAGCCTACTTAGATAGGCCCGTTCGTGGTACAAAGAATCTTCTCCGGAGGAGCCATGAAGTTAGCAGATTTGGACGGGAACCCTTTTGTTAATCCCGTAAACGAAAGCAAGCTCCGCAGATACTTCGTTTGAGGAAGAGCACGAGTCAACTCTCCTTCCCCATACACCACCCCTCAGTAAAATTAAAGTGCTAAAAGAGTAATATCCAACTGAATACATTCCCGATAATGATCCAGGTAAAAAATAGGGTCGCACTTCTTTTGTCTTTGTTTTTCTCAAATATCACCTAAAGTGTCGAACTACGGTGACCTGAGCCCCTTAGTCCAATTGTAAAAGGGGAACGTAGGCAGCCATCATTGGTTCGGTCTCAAAAACAAAAAAAACAAATAAGCATCAATCGCTTGTGTTTCGAAAAACTCTTTTCAATTAACCTACAAATTCATAACGGTTAAAACAATCTTTGATGAGTTCAAGCACGGTCAACTCTTAACTCGCTACACGCTAGCAAAACTACAATAAAACATTAATCAATTAATGTGTCTGCAATGACAGTGGGTGGATACTCCGGACAGCAAGGTCAACCTAGTCTCCCGTACTTGGTCCTTCATCCTTCTTCCCCTTCCCTTTCCCGCGGCGAGTATTCTTCACCTTCACAGGGAATATTCCCGTAGTCCTTCTACCTGGCTCAGGGACCCTTCCCGACGCCTCCGTCAAACCGGCAGCTGCCAACGCAGCCCTTTCCCTAGCTCTATCTTGATCCGTCTCTCTTCGAGCCATCATGATCGTGCTTTGATCGGCCTCCCGACTAGCATTGGCCTCATAGTCAGCCATGTCGTCCCCAGTACGATTCTGAGGGTTAGCCCCGCTTCGGCTCTCCTCAAAGTCGAGCCGTCAGGGTAATCAAGAACCAACAGCTCACTCCTTTTCCACAAAATGGCCATTTGTGTCTCCCTCATACACTCTTCGTACCAGTTCAGATACTGCATAGACATAACAATGCCCCCTCTCCGGTGAAAGAGAACCCTGGCAGAAAAGGACGTGTATTGCCACAACCGCATGAGAAGCAATAGCGTCGAAGGATCTTCCATCGAAAGAGATCCCACCTCGAAGGTAGCAGCATGACCCAAACCCGTCAGTGGCACCTGCTCCAGCACGTATTGTCGCAGCACCAAGGATGGAATGTAGAAAGCAGTCAGGGACAACCCTGGTACTCTGACAACCAAAAGACCCTCCTGAGCGGTCCGACAAGTCTGTAGCTTCCAATGAGGAACCCACCATCGCAAGTGATGCGTGCGGAGTCTGGCCATCCAGAGCTCCAGTTCAGCCTGATCGCCCCCTATCACCAGAGGACGTCGAGAAAAGGACCAAGGGTCACAAGACACTGGCACCTCGGGCACCATCTGTAGTCGCTCCCTCAACCATATAGTGAGCATAGCGGGACTCCCTCCCCACATGAATCGGCTGCCTGTCGCCATCCGACCTATGCCCAGGAACGTCTCGCCCAGGATCAAAGGCACGATGTCTCCCCCGTTAGCACTTTGCCTCACTGTGTCCAAGACATCGTGATGGCACACACCCAGGGATGTGAATGTGAACAAAGTAGCAATTGCGCACAGAGCAAACTCGTCCCACGCATAAACTCTCCCCTCGATACTGGCAAATTTATCGGGCAGCCCCGAAATGTCAACATAATATGTGTTCAGTATTAGCATTCCATATACTTCTTCAGCCGAGAGACCAATCAGAGACACTAACTTCTCAACAGTGGCCATGCCACCCGCCAAGGGAAGAACTAGCTGTTCCATCTCAGGTCCTCCTAATATGGCCTGAAAATCTTCAAACGTGGGAGTAATATCATTGTACGAAAAGCTGTACACGTGCCTCCGTACATCCCAGAAGCAAGCCACGCCTCTCAAAAGATCCCAATCCAGCATGAGCTCCTTTAAAGCCCAGACCGATTTCATCCCGTAATAACCCTCAAAAAAACCCTTGTTTTTCCTCTTGTGGTGTCGTACCCATGACTGGAAATTGTCTAAGTATCGCTCTTGCATCTGAGACGATAGCCTAGGAAATGAAGCCATGGAAAGAGCAAAGAAAACCTTCAAGAATTTAAGAGAGAAACTCAGTATTGATCAGAAGCAAACGTGTTATTTTCACAATTGTAAAAACTGAACTGCAATTTAAAAGAATCTAGAAATTGAATCCAAGTCCGACCGGACTGTTTTTCAAGTTGACTGGGTCAACTCTGCAGCCAGCTGCTTCAATTTGGAAACATTTCCAAACCATATCCTGTTCAAGCCTCATTGAAACCACGTGCACCCATAGTTTCAAACAATCACTGCCAACACCACTTCTGCCCCGGGCTCGTGCAACAAGGCAATTAATTAAATAACAGTGCATATAGACATAAATTTTGATCAGTTCGAATTTTTGTGCATGTTTCATTTTTATTTATTTTTGATCAACCTACTTGCTTATTTGCCAAAAATAAAAGAAGGTAATCACTAAATAAATGTGCAAAAATACAAGGTTCCGCCTCAAAGGCCCTTTCAAGTACAAGTCAAATTGTTTGGACAATACACACATTTTGTCTAAAAATAAAACAAAAGAGGACTACTCAGAGTCCTGCTCGTCATCCGAGCAATCGAAGTACTGCCCCGCAGCCGTCGGATCCACCGAGGACAGGTAATCTCCAAATTCCTCCAGGCGGGAATACGAGAAAGGTCGCCTCCACGCATGTGACCCTGAGGACTCTCCCTGTTCGTGCCCCGAGAATGAAGAGTGACGAGCTCCGAACCCCGCCGTCTCACCAGAGAACTGGCCGAACCCCTGCGTAAAGTCTGCCCACCAGCCGTAGAGGCAGACGAATCTCTCGCTGCAGATGGCCTAGGTGGCCTCGGCTCATGCACAATCGCATTCCTCCAGGAATTACACCGCAGGAACTCCACGAGTCTCCTGATGTAGTTGGACCACCCGTACAAACGTCTCACGGTCTGGTTGTACGTACGGCCAGACACCTCCAAATCAGGAAAGTCATCAAAAGACAATCAGACAGCACAGATGCAACATTTGCAGAATGCTACTAACAAGTACGAAAAATCAAAGCACTCACCATAGCATTGGGGTCCACTTTGTATCGAGGCCTCATCTCCTCCGGAATAGGGATCACCAATCGCCTGCGAGAACCATCCAGCCCCTCATACGCCAGCCGAGCGCGAGGGAGCGGGTAGTCCCGGGGATATCCAGGGCCCTCGCCCTCCCTGTGCAGCACCTGCGGGCTCCTCAGCCTCGTCCTCAGGAAGATGTCATAGTCGGCACCCTCTATGATAAACTCGGTATAGAACACGCCCTGTCTATACCG
Source organism: Adenophora triphylla var. japonica (assembly GCA_022495995.1). Taxonomy (NCBI): domain Eukaryota; kingdom Viridiplantae; phylum Streptophyta; class Magnoliopsida; order Asterales; family Campanulaceae; genus Adenophora; species Adenophora triphylla. The sequence continues at coordinate 445,542 of JAFEMH010000824.1, read as the reverse complement.
CTCTAGATCCTCCATCGGTATCAGCAAAGGATGCTGCATGTGTGGAGGCGGGTCCATCGGAACCATGGGAAGGGACCATGATGATAGGTCACCCTCTCCCCCAAGTACATCGCGTCACAATGAAGCCCCGCCAGCAGCTTCCGCCGACGTGTGACCTCCCTGGCAGCCTGGACCACAAAAAACATTAATTTGGTTCCACCAAGTCAGCTGGATCTACTCGGAAAACTCTCGGCTCAGGGCCAGAGACACCTCCTCGTAAGTCAGCCGAGTACCCTCCCTCGACGTCATCGGCTTCTTCGCCTCCTTCTGCCAAATCAACATCGCAGGGAATAAGGACTCATACTCCTCCTTGGTCTCCCACCTCTGCGGGTGGAACACCTCCAAAACCCACACCTGTCAAGCACATGGAAAGTTATGTCAGCTATAGAGCAGATACATACGAGTACGAAATGAAACAAGGAAGAGAAAAAGATGGGAACTTACATCCAAAGCAAACGAAAAGTAGCATAAGTTGTTCTCCTCTCCCCGCGAGAACCTATCCAAAGCATGGTAGAGCTCGGCCAGTCCATCCTCCCCCCCATGCGAACCCTCCCATGGCATCCAGATTAGTCAGCGAGCCAAGCAGAGGGAAGTGACATGATGTGTCAGAAGTAGGAAACAGGGTCGCTGACAAAGCAAAACACAAGAACCCTCGAGCCAGACGCTCTGCGGTCATCCTCGGAGACCCCTCCAAATAAGCAATAATACCCCTCCTCAGATGAGCCTCCATCGGCCCGTACTGTGAATACCCCGTTTCGATGCAACACGCATTCGAAAGTTTAAAATAAATAATCATGGAAAGTCGGACCGAAATGGGATATTCATTAAGTGACACTCGATTTAAACCATATTAAAAATATTAGTTTAATTTCATGAGAGTCGCCACGCCGCTTTGCCAAAGCATTGAAAAAAGGCTAAGCATGTGATTGGGTTCGGGGGTCAAGTTACAACAGAAGAAGAAACGTTATCACTCCTATTGCCCGACGGATCGGTCTTTCTAGCATGTGGGGTGTTGGTTGTGTGCGGCATTTACAGGAATAGATAGAAGAAGCGGGATCATGCACAAGGAGGAGGGGAGAGAAAGAATTAATTGATGATCACACCCTAGAACCTTTGATTTAGGCCCTCGGAAGGTACACTAATCAACGTTCATCCTTGGGGAATTGTTGATCATGGGATAATTGTTACTAAGAAGGAAGGAAAGAAATAGTTCCTAGATCCATCGGGTTTCTTGGATGAAACCTTAGATCATCATCGGCTATACATACTTAAATATATTAAAACAGTCCTAAATCTAGCATATAGGCACAATTAGAACATATTAGGCATGCAAATAAATTATCTTAATCTAGTATGGCAATAATAATAAAGAACGGAATATTAAATAAAAGACTTACCAATCGTGGCAAGGCTTTGGGGTCGAATCTAGCAAAATTCGAAGAATGATCGAAACGCTATTGAGAAATGTGTGGAATGGAAAACTCAAGTTTAGTCTTGACCTTTTCCGCTGAGAATGTCTGTTGAAAAGTGAAGAAGTGTGAACGTATTTATAGTGCTCGGGAAATGGGCCTTTACGGTTGATGGACCGAAGAAAAGGGTCGATCGAACCTTTCTGGAGAAGGGTCGATCGAACCATCCATAGTTTAGATCCTTTACGGCTGAATTAGACTCATAATTAATCTTAAGGCATCTTTGAGAAAATAGTTGATCTCCACAATTTGAGAGTTTGACCGGGCTGAAGTTGCCTACGTAACCCTTACCATTTAAGGTACGAGTCTCAGGTCACCGTAGTTCGAGGGGGCCCCGATTGATGATACAACCAGGGTTAAGTTTAGAGAAAGAGAGAGGATGAATGTAAAAGAATCCGTTTGGTGAAAAAAAAGAAGAGGAAGATGACTCGATCCTTGGTCGAATATAAGTGAGGGTGATCTAGACGAGTTAATTGGACTTGGATGAGAATTGGCCTTGATTGGTAAGTTGGCTTAGGTAGGCCCTAGATGGTGGTTTGATATAGATGAGTCGAGAGAGGTTCGATCTAGGTGGTTCTTTGGCTGAAGGGTGCTAGAGATAAAGGATCTAAACTATGGATGGTTTTAAGACTAAGGGAGCAGACTGTGGATGGTTCAAGAGATAAGAGGTAGAACTTTGAAGGGTCCTAACTTGAAGGATGTAGACCATGGGTGGTCATGGATGGTCAAAGGGGTGAAGAGTGGACCTCAGAGAGTCTTAGAATGGACCAAGAGTGGTCCGAGAGATGACAGTTGGTCCTAAGTGTAGGATATGGACCATGGATGGTCTAAGGTAGAGGAGTGGACCATGGATGGTCCGAGAGATGAGAGGTGGACCACGGAGGGTCCCAAGTAGAAGGATATAGACCACGGGTGGTCTAAAGATAAAGGGGCAGACCATGGATGGTCCAAGAGACGAGGGGTGGACCTCGTAGAGTCTCAGGTGGAAGGGTGGACCTTTAATGGTCCTAGATAGAGAGAGTGGACCTCGAAGGGTCCTAAATTGAGGAGTGGACCTTGAATGGTCCAAAGTAGAGGAAGTGGACCTCAGAGGGTTCAAGAGAAGAGGAATAGATCATGGGTGATCTAATACTTGAGAGCGGACCTTGGATGGCCCAGGGTGGAGGAAATGGACCTCGGAGGGTCTTAGAGAAGAGGGGTAAACCCTGAACGGTCCAATATTGAGAGAGTGGACTTAGGGGTCCATAGTAGAGGAAGTGGACCTATAAGGGTCCAAAAGATGAGAAGTGGACCTTGAATGGTCCATGATTGGGAGAGTGGACCTAGGGGTCCATAGTATAGGAAGAGGACCACGAAGGGTCAAAGAGATGAAGAGTGGACCTTAAACGGTCCAAGATAGAGAGACTGGACCTAGGGCGGTCCGTAGTAGAGGGTGTGGACCTTGAAGGGTCCAAGAGATGAGGAGTGGACCTTGAATGGTCCAAGATAGAAAGAATGGACCTAGGGTGGTCCGTAGTAGAGGATGTGGACCTAGAAGGGTCCTAGATTGAAGGAGGGACCTTGGATGGTCTAGAATCGAGAGAATGGACCTAGGGCGGTCCGAGAAATGAAAAGTGGACCTCAGAGGGTCCTAGGTTGAGAAAGTGGACCTTGGATGGTCCAAAGTAGATAGAGTGGATCGTGAATGGTCCAAGAGATGAAGGGTGGACCTCAAAGGGTCCTAGATTGAGGGAATAGACCTTGGATAGTCCAAATTAGAGAGAGTGGACCTTTGAAGGTCCGTAGTAGAGGAAGTGGACCTATAAGGGTCCAAGAGATGAAGAGTGGACCTTAAATGGTCCAAGATAGAGAGAGTGGACCTATGGTAGTCCATAGTAGAGGAAGTGGACCTCGAATGGTCCAAGAGATGAGGGATGTGGACCGCAACTTGTCCAAAAGGCGAAGAGTAGACCTTAGAGGGTCCTAGAAATGAAGAGTGGACCTCGAAGGGCCCTAAATTGAGAAAGTGGACCTAGAATGGCCCAAGAAAATGAAGAGTGGACCTCAGAGGGTCCAAGATTGATGATATGGACCGCGAATAGTCCAAGAGGCAAAGGGTGTACCTTGGAGGGTCCTAGAAATGAAGAGTGGACCTCGGAGGGTCCTAGATTGACAAAGTGGACCTAGGATGGTCCAAATTAGAGAGAGCGAACCGCGAATGGTCTAAGAGGTGAAGAGTGGACCTTGTAAGGTCCTAAATTGAGGGATAGTTAAGCATTTCATTTACAAAAAAGCCTTCTATTTTTATAGAACCTACTTTTGGTTGGAAGGGATACCCCTTTTCACAACTATCTAGTATTCCTAAAGTGGTGGATCCTAATGACTAACCATCTCGTATAGACATTTAAGATGATATTTATGGAAGTACTACAAACTTATGATAGGACAAGATCTTTTAACAAGCACTCAACCTTACATGGCACGTCCTTTAAAAGGAAATCAATTTTTTAGTGCTCTTTTCTCTCTATAGATCTTGACTTATCACTGATTCGTAGTGACTTAACATAAAGACTTATTAATTGTCAACATGAAAAAACTAGTCAAACCAACCGGCCACAGGGAGTGTACTCCTAGCAAAGTGGGTGACACAAGAGTTAGGTTTCAGGCTCCCACCATGCAGCCGAAGCGCACTGATGAGTGGATGGCCAAGTGAGACTCGGAAGGGAGGCGACATGATCACCAAACTTCCCGCACTTTGGCTTCTTCGATGGGTTAAGGGGTAGCTGTGCAGTGTGAAACGGACTCTAGTGGTAGTGTGAGGTGGAAGATCTAATTCTTTTTAAGAAAAAAAGAGAAATATATTTTTTTTTGTTTTTAACTTTTACGCATGCGAATTCAACAGTTAAAAGTGAAAGGGGGTAAAGAGAAATAATGTATAACACCACAAAAAAATGAAAGTCTGACCTACTAAGTTTGAAAAAGTTTCAAAACAGTCCCCAACAGAGTCGCCACTGTGAATACCCAGTTCCGATGCTACACGCATTCGAAAGTTTAAAATAAATAATCATGGAAAGTCGGACCGAAATGGGATATTCATTAAGTGACACTCGATTTAAACCATATTAAAAATATTAGTTTAATTTCATGAGAGTCGCCACGCCGCTTTGCCAAAGCATTGAAAAAAGGCTAAGCATGTGATTGGGTTCGGGGGTCAAGTTACAACAGAAGAAGAAACGTTATCACTCCTATTGCCCGACGGATCGGTCTTTCTAGCATGTGGGGTGTTGGTTGTGTGCGGCGTTTACAGGAATAGATAGAAGAAGCGGGATCATGCACAAGGAGGAGGGGAGAGAAAGAATTAATTGATGATCACACCCTAGAACCTTTGATTTAGGCCCTCGGAAGGTACACTAATCAACGTTCATCATTGGGGAATTGTTGATCATGGGATAATTGTTACTAAGGAGGAATGAAAGAAATAGTTCCTAGATCCATCGGGTTTCTTGGATGAAACCTTAGATCATCATCGGCTATACATACTTAAATATATTAAAACAGTCCTAAATCTAGCATATAGGCACAATTAGAACATATTAGGCATGCAAATAAATTATCTTAATCTAGTATGGCAATAATAATAAAGAACGGAATATTAAATAAAAGACTTACCAATCGTGGCAAGGCTTTGGGGTCGAATCTAGCAAAATTCGAAGAATGTTCGAAACGCTATTGAGAAATGTGTGGAATGGAAAACTCAAGTTTAGTCTTGACCTTTTCCGCTGAGAATGTCTGTTGAAAAGTGAAGAAGTGTGAACGTATTTATAGTGCTCGGGAAGTGGGCCTTTACGGCTGATGGACCGAAGAAAAGGGTCGATCGAACCTTTCTGGAGAAGGGTCGATCGAACCTTAAAAGGGTCGATCGAACCTTTACGAGAAGGGTCGATTGAACCTTTTTACGAGAAGGGTCGATCGAACCTTTTTACGAGACGGGTCGATCGAACCTTTTTACGAGAAGGGTCGATCGAACCTTTTTACGAGAAGGTTCGATCGAACCTTTACGAGAAGGGTCGATCGAACCTTTTTACGAGAAGGGTCGATCGAACCTTTTTACGAGAAGGGTCGATCGAACCTTTCTGGAGAAGGGTCGATCGAACCTTTTTACCAGGCGTGGCCTTCACGTCAGCGGCTGTTGACGGCGCGAGAAAGAGAAATATTTAAAAGAGTAATTAGGGTTTTGTCAACCCTAATCAGTCCAAAACAATTCTTTTAGGAACAAGATTAAAATATCTTTTTTTAGGATCGGGTACTAACACGTACCGAATACCCAAGCCCCTGGCATCGATAATATCAAAACCCAGCAGCTTCGACAACTGCCCCGGGGTGTAGCCATCCACCCACACAAGTGTGTTGCCCCAGAATTGCAACCCCGTAATCGCCGCAAAGTCAGTGGGAGTCACAGTCGCCTCCCCCCAACTGAAGTGAAAAGTGTGGGTCGTGTCCTACCAGTACTCGCTCAGGTTAACGTACAAGGCCCTCGCCCTCTGCGTCGAAGCCACCGCGGCTACTGCACTAATGAATCCAGCCAAACCGGAGTCAACCACAAACTTCTGTGGGCTCCTCTCTTCGTCCCGAGCCTCATCTGGGAGTATCTCCCACAACGCTCTAACTGCCTCGAAGGCTCCCCTGCTCTTCAAGTTGCGAACGTCAACCGACCCTCGCCCCTGCATGTGAACACTGCAAGAATAGGTTAATACAGAAACGACATCAACAAAGTGCCCGAACGCATATCGAAATAATGAAACACAGATATAGTTCTCATTTTCCTAAAATATGTACATCCCAGTTGGAGTATTAACGGTCCAAAATCCCAAAAATTTCAAAACATTTCAAAAACTCCGTCGAATTCGGAAATTTCAAAACATTTCAAAAACTCCGTCGAATTCGGAAATTTCAAAACCTTTCGAAAACTCCGTCGAATTCGGAAATTTCAAAATATTTCGAAAACTCCGTCGAATTCGAAACTTTCAAAACATTTCGAAAACTCCGTCAAATTCGAAACTTTCAATCATTTCGAACATTTCGAAAAAATTACTCCGTCTCAAATTAAACTTACTTTAATTTCGGAAAACACCTCTAGGCATAGAATTTTGCAACCAATATTTTTATGTTATCTACCCACGATGTCAATTGAACTACACTCTAGTCAATTTCGACAAAGGCACATAGCAAAGTCAAAAGCCCCAATTCGGGCACCAAGAACCCTAACTCATTTCTAGTCAAATTCCTAAAATTTAAAGAATGCACATTCTTAAAATTAACGGAATTTTGAGGAAGTTTACCTGTCTTTCGATCCCTCCCTTGGATTTTTGAGTGTCTCGAGCCGGATAAAACTCCGTTGGATCCACGGGAAGAGCGGTGGTTCGAATGGTCCTCTCCAACCTCGTTCTTTCATTGTCGATCCTCCTATGGCGAGCCATTGGTCCCAAACCGGCATTCATGATGATTTGCCCTCGAATATTTGAACAAAACTCGCGAAATGGGGAAGAATTTCCTCTCTTTTTCTCTCTTCCTCGCCTGAAAATATGGGGAAATGTTACCAGTTTGCGTCGGCCTGTTGCTGATTTGAACCTGGTCAAATTCAGTCTCGATCCGTAGGACTCTTTGCGGTGAAAAGATTCCTTGCCAATTTGGCCCCTCAGCTTCTCACAGTTTCAATTTTACCCCTTTTGGCCTCCAAAAGTGTAAAATTTCCCGAAGTTAGACCTTTCTAACACCCCCTCCCCTGAGGTCAAATCCCGTTAGTTTTTCACTAATGCTTCGTCTCCAGACATTACATTTCCAGTTGGTTTTTACTAACGCTTCGTCTCCAGACATTAAATTTCCGTTAGTTTTTCACTAACGCTTCGTCTCCAGACGTTAAATTTCCAGTTAGTTTTCACTAACGCTTCATCTCCAGACGTTAAATTTCCCGTTAGTTTTTCACTAACGCTTCATCTCCAGACGTTAAATCTTCAGTTAGTTTTCACTAATGTTTCGTCTCCAGACGTTAAATTTCCAGTTTGTTTTCACTAACGTTCGTCTTCAGACGTTAAATTCCAAATCGGCGTTTGACATTCAAACGCTCATTTTCGCCCCAAACCGACGTTTGACATTCAAACGCTCAGTCCCGTCTTCGGACATTCAATCACAACTCCGTCTCCCGACGTCAAAATTCCCATTGGTTTTCACCAACATTCATCTCACCGGCCGCCAGTCGTAAGCCCGATCATCCCACTTCAGCGGCCATCAAGGTAAGCCAGCACAACAATCCCTCTTCGGCCATCTTCGTAAGTCCGAATACCTTTTCACTCCAGCAAGTGAACATTCACTTCCCCGGCCGCCAGTCGTAAGCCCGATCATCCCATTTCAGCGGCCATCAAGGTAAGCCCGTACAACAATCCCTCTTCGGCTATCATCGTAAGCCCGAACATTCCTCCCAGCAGGATCCTAAGACCAACCGTCTAAAAAAGAAACGTCAATCAATCCCCTCAGTTCCTACTTCGTTAGAACTCTGGACGCTTTTCCCCAGCAATGTGTCAGTCTTTCCCGAGACCACATCCCGTTCCTAACCCCGTCGTTAGAACGTCAATCCTTCCATGTTGTTATAACATCCATTTGACGCGACCGTTCCCGTCATTTCCACCCTATCCCCAGCAGATAAAACCTGGCCGTCATCATAAGTCCAGCACCCAAGGCACGAATGCCTTACAAAATCAATCTCAAGGCACGAACGCCTTCATCTCAGGACAAACGCATCCTCGTAACTCCGGTCTGAGGCACCACACGCCCTCGTAAGTTTCAGTAACCCCAGTCTGAGGCGCCACACGCCCTCAAATGTTTCAGTAATCTCGGTCTGAGGCGCCACACGCCCTCATAAGTTTCAGTAATCTTGGTCTGAGGAGCCACACGCCCCCGTATGTTTCAGTAACTCCGGTCTAAGGTGCCACACGCCATCGTAAGTATCAGTAACTCCAGTCTGAGGCACCACACGCCCTCGTAAGTTTCAGTAATCTTGGTATGAGGCATCACACGCCCTCGTAAGTTTCAGTAACTCAGGTCTGAGGTGCCACACGCCCTCATAAGTTTCAGTAATCCCGGTCTGAGGCGCCACATGCCCTCAAATGTTTTAGTAATCTCGGTCTGAGGTGCCATACGCCCTCGTAAGTTTCAAGTAACTTCGGTCTGAGGCGCCACACACCCTCATATGTTGCAGTAATCTCGGTCTGAGGCGCCACACGCCCTCAAATGTTTCAGTAATCTCGGTCTGAGGTGCCACACGCCCTCGTAAGTTTTAAGTAACTTCGGTCTGAGGTGCCACACGCCCTCGTATGTTGCAGTAATCTCAGTTTGAGGCGCCACACGCCCTCGAATATTTCAGTAACTCCGGTCTGAGGCGCCACACGCCCTCGAAGGTTTCAGAAATCTCAGGTTCAGACGCCTCACAATAGTCTCCGCTTAGGTTCAGATGCCTCACAACAGTCTCGCTTAGGTCAAGGTTCCCACGCGCGGCCCTCGCACCTACGAACTACGATCGTCTTGATTCCCGCTCGGGATACGTAGGAATTCTTTCGCTTAGGGTCCAGCCAGCTGACCTCTCAAGTCTCTTCAAGTAAGGCATCCCCCAATTTGGATCCTTATTTTTTTTTCAACGACCCCACTTCCTTCGAAAGTGACGTCTCTGAGGGGCTAACTGTAAGTACCCAAATCCGGATCGCCAAAATCCATTAAAAGTTAACCGGAATCCGCTAACTGGACCGCTCCAGGTTAACCGAAACCCGTTAAGCTCCCCGTTCTCAAGCCAACGAGACGTTCCGGAACTGCCTCGTGCATCCCAACGTCGAAGCGTACTCAACACACGTCATCGCATGTAAAAGTACAACTTCTCTCAAAAAATGCACTTTCCGGGGGCGTTTCGGACATTTTCCGGATAGTTATTTAAAAATGGACAAAACCGAGAATAATGGCACGAAAACCCATGCCCTGGTGAGTCACAGGGGCACATGGCAGTTATGCCACAGCCCTCCGGTCAACATCAATCAGATTTCAGTGTGAAAAGACCAAAATACCCCTGGGATGTAGTCCCAGTCCGTCCGGCCTCTTTTGCAGGCAAAACAGAAATGCCAGCAAGTCCCTCCAATTTCAAAAATACCACAAAACCCCCTGGAATTTAGGTTAAGTCCGTCCGGACTCTTTTGCAATTTTTACCTATAAATACAGAGGGCTGTCAACATTTCAAAAAAAAAGAAAAAACCTAACACATTTCTCTCCACAGCCACAGCCCAAACCAGTTTCTCCCTCTCCCGAGCCCCGTTTTGCCTCGATTCGCGTGAAAACTTCGTATTTCAGCCAAATACAAGTCAAACCACCACAAAACACCATTCCAAACACTAAATAGTATCCCGTATACGCCTCCCGAGCCAAAAGAGTCAACCCCTAGCCATAGGTAACACTCTCTCTCTCCCTAAACACTCATTCTGTCTCGATTTATGCGCCAGTCGCTACAACCATTTCGGTCGAACATTTTTGAAATGTAGACGTCACCGTCAATGGGGTCCGATATGTTTTAGTCCCTGATCCTCTTCTCTTCCCATAAGAGAAGTAATCTCGGGTTAAAACGGCGTTCCGACCCCGTTCCGTTACTTTTTATGTCATTTACAATTCCGGATCATTTGATCCGTTGAACGTCATTTACTTTACGCAACTTTATAGTCCGAACTGTTTGGTTCGTGATAGTCATTTAACGGTCCGGATCGTTTGATTCGTTGAATGCTATTTACTTAACGCACCTTTAAAATTCGGGTCGTTTGATTCCGTCGATACCGCACTTTAAATACTGTCATTTACAAGTCCGAGCCGTTTGGATAGTGATAGTATTTACTTATCAAAGTCCGAGTCGCAAAACGATTCGTTGATCGCATATCATTTAATGCTTTTTCCCCGTAAAATCGCTAACAATGTAATGCCCGGTTCAAAATCGGAGTTCGACATTCGAACTCTCTTTCAAAAACGCGCGAAATGACGTTTGACATCCAAACGATCATCTTCAAAAATAAAATCCGACGTTTGACATTCAAACGCTCTTTTCTTAAAAGTCAACATTTGACACTTAAGTTAAAAGATCAAAATCAGCACTCGTGTCACTTTTCCTAAAAAACTCCAAAATCGACGTTTGTCATTCAAACGCTCGCCTTTTCAAAAAGAATCACAAAATCAACGTTTGACATTCAAACCAAGATTAAGCTTGTCATTCAAGCCCCCATTTTCAAAATGCAAACACACACACACACACACGCACACATTTTCGAAAAAGGTAGAAAGACTCGTCATACTAGGCGTTTCGGGTGATCTCAAAATACTCTTCCCGAAACGTAACGTGACCTCCGAACCTAACAATCTCTGGTATTCAAAAATCCTTTTCCTCATTTTTGCTACCAATAAAAATGACACCCCTTTTCAAAGTCTTTTCCAAAGTTTTTTCTACCAATAAAAATGACACCATTTTCAAAAAAGCCGTTTTTCAATGTTTGGGCTCAAAATACAAAACCGCGTGGCGGCTCCTCTCCTTCCCGAAAGCGAGGTCTCAAACACCAACAATCTGCGAAAGACAACCGCTTCGCTCGCGTGAATCCGGGTAATTTCAAGGCTGCTGCCTTGGTGCTGGCGAGCCTCTTATTTTCTTTGACATCACCTGGTGTTGGCACATAACCGAGCCCCTGGAATGTAGTATGGTCCTTGACTTCGATGACTTGGTGTTGGCCTTGTAACCTTTTGCCGAGTCCCAGTCTCGGGATGAAGTTCATGAGTTTCATCATCTTCATGGTGGGAGGGATTTTGTCCCAAAACAGTGAAAGGTCCACGCTGCATACTTGGATCTTGGAAGTCTCCAAGGTGAATCCAGTTAATTTCATATCGTCATCATGCTTGATCTCTAACACTGGAATGCCGTTGGTGCTGGTCCCCTCGGTGGTGACGCTGTCATCGTAGACTGTTGTGAGCTCGTTGCCTTGCATGAACTTGATACATTGGTGAAGGGTGGATACCATGCCATTCATTTGATGCAGCCAGGGTCGCCCCATGATGGCTGTGAAAGTGATAGGAATGTCCAACACTTGAAAATTGGTGGGGATCATCCGCTTGCTGAATCAGATGTTTAGAGTAGCAACCCCAAGAACTATGCGGGAAGTAGAATCATAGGCCTTGACAGTGTGGACTGAAGGATTCAGTTCTGTAGGCTTGATGTCAAGCAAGTCCATTATCTTGGCGGGCAAGACATTCATTCCGGAACCTCCGTCTATCAATACAGGGGGAAGGCGACGCTTGTCCAGCTGGACTGTGATGTAAAACGGCTCATTGTGTTCAGCCCCAAATTTTGGCAGGTCTAAATATGTGAAGGTGATGATGTTTCCATAGTGGATGTTGCCGATCATCTGAATTACTTCTTCTGGAGTTGCGTCCACGGGGACCATGGTACGGGCCAAACTTTCCACTAGCTTGAGCTTGTGAGGGTATGAAGATGTGAGCAGAGACCACAAGGAAATGTTCGTATGGGTCTGCTTAAGCTGAGTGAGGATCGGGTCCTTTTTCACGGAACTTGCTTCTTCGGGCAGGCTTGGTTACGGTTCTGGCTCTGCCGGCTTTTTGGTGGCCTTTGGTGGTAGCACATGAATTTGACCCGATTGGGTTAAAACATTGACGTCGAGCTTGGTCCCCTTCGAACAGGTTGCTTTTAGATGAGCCATAGTCAGTGGAGGATTTTTTGAAGCCTAGGGCCATATGTCCTCTCTCAATTCGTTGACTGTAGATGTATTCCCGGGGGCTTCGGCAGCTTTCCGAATTCTATCCCAAGACACTGGTTTAGGTGCCTCCGCAGGGAGGGAGTCTATGGTTCGCCGAAGTTGTTCGAACGTCAGTGCGCAGCAGTGGTTGCCAGGACTGAACTGTGTATTGCTGACCCTCCGGGGGAGATTAGAGAGTTCTTGGTTCAAGCGAATGGTCTCTTTGATTTCATCACGATATACTGCGCTTCTTTCCTTCTTGCTGAGAAGGCTCTGGACATTCTGGAGTTGGGATAGGCAGTAGTCATAGTTTGCTAATTTTCCTCCACTTTTGGACCAGATCAGCTCTCTTGCAGTAGAGCCTTCGTCGAGAGCTAGCGCTTGCGTTTCTTCCCATGTGAGAATGGCCAATGCTTCCTTGAACTGTATGCGGCAGTCCAGATAAACTTCCATCGGGGAGAGATTTCTCTGCTGCTTTAATTGAGTGGCGGGTATGTCGAAAGGTGAGTATACGGCTTCCCGGACGTCTGCCCACGTGACTGGTTTTTGTCCCAGTTGGTCATTTCTGTAAACGAATGTTGTTGTCTGTGGAATCTCCCTAAGCAGTTGTTAGAGATGTATTTCAATCTTTCTCTTCTTTTTGAATAGACCTTCCTCTTTCAGTTGGCCTTTCAATTTGAGAACGGAAATAATCCGCTCCCATCATCCTAGGACCCTTGAGATTCCGGTTTTGTTGACTTCACGACCGGCTTGGAAGAGAATAGTTTCATCGTCTTCGTCGTCGCTTTCACAGAGGACTTGCTTCTCTCGGGGAGATAAACGGTTGTATTCCTCATGCTGTTTGGCTAGGTATTCCTTGTGATGTGCCATTCCATCTCCTAGGTCTTCGGGATCGTTGACCGCCCTCCCTTGCCAGAGGGGGTTTGATGAGAAGCAATAGTAGTCATTCCTTTCTTCGGACTGGTCTAGAGTGGCCTCTAGCTTGCTGTCTGAACTGCTTGTGACGCTTTAAGGGCTAGGTCCCTGTGAGTCTTCTGAGCTTTATTTTCATCCCAAAGGTGATTTTCTTGTGCATCTAGTTCCAGGAGGGCTTTCCTTGCAAGAGCTAAACAGTCTCCGTAGGTGCGCGATGTCTGACTGGTGTCTAGAACTGTGATCACATGTAAATCTCCGAATGGCAAAAATACTTGGATTATATTGACGAAGGAAGTCGTGCTGGGACATTCCATGCAGCCTTCCTTGATCTCGGTCACCAAGAAATTTACCCATATCTGCTTGATCAAACCAACGGGGGTGTTGAACTCTGCGAGGCTGATGGTCTCGTGATCTCGTTCGAGATCCAAGTCTATCAGGGCTAGCAGCTTGCGGGCGGGATGTCTGAATCCGTGGTCGTGATGACTGGGAGCAGGGTCAAACTTGAGAATGTTGATGCTGAGGTGGTCATTCCTTTCTTCAGAAGCTTGATCTGTCTTGCTGGGAGGACTTTTGCAGATGTTCTCAGGGTGGCTGCTGGAGGCATTCCCGAGGCTGATCTGACTTGTAGCAAGGTGGGGAGTTCTGTCTCCTTTATCGGTGCCTTCGGCCTTCGCGGCGCTTTTGGCAATGAGCTTGACTGACGGCACGGGCCGGTTGACGCTGGGGCTGGTAACTGGAAGTGATGATGAGCCTTGAGCTCTTTTGGCCAGGGCCTTGTTTACCATGATCAGGCAATCGTCGAGGGTAACTTTGGCATTGCAGAATCTGACAATAAGGATCGGATGCTTGACATCGTCGGGATATCTGGAGAAAATGATATTGATGAAGTCATCATCGGTTACGTGATTAGAACGGTTCTTTGTCGTGTCAACCAGTTATTTCCATGCGCCGGATAAATGTTTGTACTGGACATTGAATTTGACAATTTCCATGGTATTGGAGCCCTCATCGTAGGTGACCTCGTCGGAACTGGTGCCATCCTCGAAACTGAGTATGTGTATGTAGGGGTCCTCTTACGGATCTGCCGCGTCTTCCACTCCGGAGAGTCCGGATTCGTTGCCGTCTGATGGCTCAACCCAGATCAAAGGATGTCTCGTGCCCTGTCGCGAAGCTGGTGCTGCTAAGAAGACCTCATGCCCTTCGTTTGAGAAAAGGGGTTCAGTGGGCAATTCTGCGTGTAAGACATCCCAAACGACTGCCATACATTCATCACGAGTGTGCCGGTGCTTGTTGACCTTTATCGTGAAGATTTCTTCGCCTGGCGGGGCCAGAGGGTTTGCTCGAAGGATGCTGACAAATCATTGATCGGAGACAGGGGTTTGTGTGCCCGTATCATTGTGATGCTCAGGGTTTCTTTCCAGTCTGCATCCAAGTTTCGGAAACGGCAGTTGAACTTGATGAACCTGACTACTTCGGGCTCTTCCTGTTCGAGGACGTGGACATATTTAGCACCTCCGGACTCTGAGGGATTCTGATGAGATTTGCCCCGGTAGTCCTTTGGTCGGCTTGCATGAGGTAGCCCCGGTGCCTGGCTGCGGGCACGCTTGATTGGCATTTCGACTTCATTCCCTATGAGGAAACTATTCCCTCTGATGACCTCAAGATCCCCTTGTCGATTTATGAACTTGACACACTAATGGAGAGTGGAGGCGATGGCCTTCATGTGGTGTAGCCATGGGCATCCCAACAGAGCTGTAAATTCGGACGGAAAGTCCATCACGTGGAACTTTGCTGGCACCATTTAGGTTTCGAATCAGAGCTCCAGAGTCACCGTCCTTAGGATGGGAAGAGACGTGCTGTCGTAGGCTTTGATAGTTCGGGCAGATGGGATCATGTGGCCTTCATCAATGCATAGGGCTCGCATCATGCTGAGGGGAAGGACGTTGACTGCTGATCCATTATCTACCAATACCCCAAGGAGGGAGACGGTGTTGAGCCGGATAGTGATGTACAAAGCTTCGTTGTGCCCCGAGGCCCCTTTCGGTAGGTCTTCATCACAGAAGGTGAGCATGCTGCCATACAGTCTGGAATCGTAGATCTGATCTCTTTTTGGAGAGGGAGAATCATCGAGCCATCCATTTCCTGTCTTCCTCTTGAGAGGCAAAGCTTTTGGTGGTGCCTCGGGATTGTGTCGAGGTAGCTTGTGGCGGTGGCCGCCCTTGGTCAGCACATTGATTGAGTGCGAGTGCCAAGTTGACTTTGACTTTCCTTTGCCGATCCGTGCTCTGAAGTTGGGCGGGTTTAATCTTGGTTGATCCTGCGGGGGATTAGGCTTCTGATTGGTAGTAGGGTTGCCAAGGTTTGAGGTATTCCGGTGTCCTGAAGCCTGAGCTTTGGTGTCAGCAGGATGTTTCGGTTTTCCCACCCCTGTCTGCTCTGAAGCTGTGCTGCTTGAAGGGAGAGAGGACTTTATGGAGTAGAGTACATAGTAATTGAACTTCCCGGATGGCTCTCCGAGTGTACCCACGCTGGTGTCTCCGGCTTCATACCTTTCCTTCAATTTTTGTTGAGAAGACTTCTTCTGCTTTCTGGGGGAATCGCCCTTGATCAGGTCTTGGAACTCGTACTCAAGGCATTCGGTGCAGTCACAAACATCGTAACTGATGTGAACGTCTGATGAAGACCTGACTGGAAGAGGCGGAGAGACTGGCCCTGCGGCAATCTTCTTTGGTACCCACTCGATGGAGTTTATACTGTTGTTGTTCGAAAAAGGGTTTCCGACTGTATTAGGTCCACGGGGACGCTCCAACTTTCCCTCCTCTATCAGGTTCTGGTTCTGGATCTCATACCGTAACCCCAGGCAGCTGTCAGTTGTGTGCCCGTGATATTGGTGGAAGGCCCAGTATTTGCTTTTGTCGGCGTTGACTACGGGATTCCTGGGTTTGTAGTTTTCAACGGGCTTGAGGAGGCCTTCTTTGATCAACCCTTCCAGCATCTTACTCTGAGGCATATCCAACTTGTCGAAGTGTACAAAAGGCTACTTCATGGAGGAGTTGTTGCTCTGCGGGGCCGGGTTTCTGTTGCTTGACTGTTGACCCTGATGGATGTAGTTGACGGACGTATCTTTCCCTTTGCCGGGGGCCGGTGCAGGATTGAATGTAGCTGCTGATCTGTATATGTATGGTTGTACTGTAGCCAGTTTTTCCTTGAGATCCTTTTCGAATTGTGAGCCGGCATTGACCATGGCTCGGAGATCTGGGAAGAAGTGATGGCTGATGAGCGTTCTAATGGACGGCCTCAAGCAGGACTTGAAGATCCGCATCTGTTCGTATTTAGAGAGTAGCTCCATGATTTCGGAGAGCTTCCAACTCCACCTCTTGTAGAATTCTCCGACGCTTTCATCTGCTTTCTGCTCGGTGGTGATTAAGTCCTCACGACTTGTTTCCCACTCCAAGTTGGATCTGTACCGCTCTAGGAAGATATTACTGATCTGATCCCAGGTATGGCGATCTGCAGGCTTGACCCTTAGGAACCACCGTAATGCTGAACTCTTGAGAGTATGTTGGAAATGATCGGCCATTTGCTGGAGGGTTGCTCCTTTTGCTCTCATGCCGAGAACATAGGTGTCAACATGCATCTGTGGACATTCGGTTGCGTCGAATCGGTCCATTTCCGGCATTCTGAACTTAGCAGGGAGAGGCGTGACCATTCCCAGATCTGTGGATTTGCGTGTTTCTTGCTTTGAGCTGCCTATGCTGGCTTTCAGGTCTTTCATTTGTTCGACCATCCAGGCCAAGGCGGGGTCCAGTGGTGGACTTTGAGACTTGGTGCTGGGTGCTGCCATATGAGCGGCAATAATTGGAGGTGGGAGGCTTGATATATGAGGATATATGGGGGCCTTTTCTGGACTGTATCGGGGTTTGTCCCCGGTGTTTTAAGGTTCGTGTATAGGCAATGGGTTGAACCCGGGAGAGTATTGGAGGACATTGACATCTGTTTGAGATGGTCCAGCGATGCGCTGGTTCTACTGAGTGATGGGAGCAGTACTGGTTTGGCCATATATGATGGGAGTGCCTTGAGAAGTGGCAACATGGAGCCTCGGTCGGCTGTTTCCTTGGTTCGAAGGAATCCCGTAACTTGGTGGGGGAGGAACCTGGTTGAAGGTTTGAGGAGTTGATCGAGAGGGCTCGTCATCCTCGATCAGGACGAAAGTACCGTCTGGCTGGGGGATAGCTGCTATACCTCGCTCATTCAGAAGCTGTACTACGAAATTCTGCTGATCTTCTTTCTGCCTTTTGTTAATCTCACATGCCCGGATTGCTTCTTCCATTGTCATATCTATTACCGGTGGCGAGGTTCCGTTCCCATCACAATTTCTCGGTGAGCTTGACATGTCAGAAAGTCTGGCTGAAGGAACTGAGGGAACCGAAGAGCGTACGATGCGGCGTAGCGCAGTGCAGCGGCGGCCGAAATTTTGAACCACTTTCTGCTCGCTATAGGGAACGAAAGGTAGGGTTTAGGCTTCGGAAAGGGTATTTGGCTCCAGGGTTTCGGGCTTGTGCAATGTGCAGTTACCGATTAATATTTACTTAAAACACATTTTCTCAGAGTCCTAATCGGTTGGAAAAGATCGTGTATTCTTTTTCGCAACTAACCTAGGGCTCGAATCAGTGGATCTCGTTACTACGTTTATAAGCCCCTCGTTTTTCACTTGTAAATCGTCTTCCCGGGACGGACAATCCCGAGCGAGGGTCCTATAAGGCAAACGAGTTCCACCGACAAAGGAAAAAGTGAACTTAAGGCTAGCTGGTCATGTAAACTTTCAACGTATGTAACATACGGATCACGGTCAAAGTCAACGTCCTCAAGTTAAGGCGAAAATCGTGCCGAAATTTCGGCATGACCTCTCCTGACTCACTTGCGCGAGGGGCCTTAGCTTTTGGCGTTGGGCAAGTTGTGGCATGGCATGGTGCATACGTTGAGGGTTTGATGACACGGTGTCACATTGAACCTTTGGGTATGTTTTTAGCGTGGCTCCGCGTCAAAGTCAAGGCTGAAAAGCTAAGACTTCGGGTCGGGAATGACCTTCGATCTCAACTTTTAAGTTTGACTTGTGAGGGAGATCGGCGTAAAAGACATACACTTAGGCTTTATGACACGTACTAAGCCAAAAACCAACCGGGGTCTTGGACGAAGTGTGACACAAAGAGTGCATGGATTACACGGGCTAGGATGGGCTATTTGGGACGACCCCGTGCGCGCTCGAAAGGTGTCTGGCAGACCAATCAAGCTGCAACTGAACGGTCATCCCGGGTTAAGGGTCGTAGTGTGCAGTGTACCGAGGCAGCAAGTGCGCGTAGCGTGCGGTGTACCGAGGCAGCAGTGCAAGTAGTGTGCGGTCACTAAATTCTTTTTTTCTGAGAAAAATAGAAATTTTCAGAATGTGTTTTAGAGAATTTATGCGCAGTTCAAAGTATAGCATGAAAATCAAGTATGAACGGAAATGCACGAACATGTTATGATTTTGGATGAGATGTAAATGCAACATCTTTTTTTCCTTTGTTTTTTGTTTTTTTGAAAACATTTCGATGTTTTGATCAACACACGCACACAAAAACGAGGAAGGGTAAACGAAAGTTTGACCCACAGAATTTTTTTAAAACAACGGCAGTTTTGAAAAACATATTAAGTCCCCAGCGAAGTCGCCAACTGAAATTACCCGGATCACGCGCGGGAACGTGGCGAGCGGCCATTTCGCAAAACTTGGGACCTCGCTTCCTGAGAGAGGGAGGAGTCGCCATGCGGTTTTGTATTATGAGCCCAAACGTTGAGAATGGCTGAGTTTGAAAATAGGGGGGATCGTTTTAATTGGTAGCCAAAACTTGGAAAAGGCTTTGAAAAAGTGGAGTTTTGTATTATGAGCCCAAACTTGGAAAATGGCTTTGAAAATGTGACTTTTTGTATTATGAGCCCAAACTTTAAAAATGGCTTTTTTGTACCAGAGATTGTTAGGTTCGGAGGTCACGTTACGTTTCGGGAAGAGTATATTGAGATAACCCGAAACGCCTCATATGACGAGTCTTTATACCTTTCTCGAAATTGTGTGCATGTGTGTGTGTGAGTTGGATTTTGAAAAGGGGGCTTGAATGTCAAGCTTAATCTTGGTTTGAGTGACAAACGTTGATTTTATGATGAAAAAACGAGCGTTTGAATGACAAACGTCGGTTTTGATTTGTTTTGAAAACGGAGTTCGAAGGACGAGCTTAAATCTTTAGTTTGAATGTCAAACGTTGATTTTAATTAAGAAAGGAGCGTTTGAATGTCAAACGTCGGGTTTTGAGTTGAAAATGAGCGTTTGGATGCCAAACGTCGATTTCGCGTTGTTTTGAAAAGGAGTTCGAATGACGAACTCCGGTTTTGAACTAGGCATTACATTGTTACCAATTTTATGAAAAGAGGTATTTAAAAGGAGATAACGAGATGCAAGATCTCGGGGAAGGATCTCGCAGGCAGATGACGGGATGTGATATCTCGGGAGAGGGTCTCACGCAGAGATAACGGAAAGATCTCACGAGGAGATAGCGAGATGCCGAATCTCGAAAAGGAATCTCTGGGAGATAGCGAGATGCAGAATCTCGGGAAGGATTCTCACGGGGAGATAGAGAGATGCGAAATCTCGGGAAGGAATCTCGCGGGCATATTATGACTTCATCATAATATGCGACTCTGTAAGTTGGTAGAGCCATTTCTGTCGACACCATTGCTTCCGAGCCATAACTGAGCGCAAATGTTATTTCTCTCGTTGAGCCTTTCATGGTAGTTCGAACATACCAAAGAGCGGTTGATAACTCTACTAACCAAGCTCCACCTCTTCCGCCCAGATTCTTGCACAACGCGAAAATTATTTGTTTGTTTGCCGCCTCTGACTGCCCATTGCACTGCGGCCTGTAAAACTGCTGATTTCCAATGTTTCACATTCAATCTCGCTCATTCTGCTGAAAATTTCTTCCCAAAATGAGTCCCATGATCTGAAATGACTGCCCTTGGAAGCCCATATCTGCACTAGATGTTTTCTTGCACGAACTTGATCACGTTGTCTTCAGTGATTGTCGTCAATGCCTTAACTTCTGTCCACTTTGTGAAAGAATCCACAACAACCACTACAAACTGACATCCACCTTTAGCTTTAAGGAAAGGTCCAATTAAGTCAATTCCCCACATGTCGAATGGCCAAGTCGCCACTATTGGGGTTTGATCTATTGCTGGTTGTCGTGTGATGTTCCCGTGCCTCTGACATTTATTGCACCTCTTTACATATGCCTCTGCATCTTGCCTTAACGTTGGCCAATAATACTCATGAAATAGGATTTATCATCCAAGTTTCTCGCTCCTGGGTGCCTTCCACATACTCCTTCATGGATTTCATATAAGACCTTGTCCACTAAACTAGGTTCCATACACCTCATCAGTGGCTTGGAGAATGATCTTCTACACAAAATTCCGTCTTGAACCGTAAACCTTGACGAGGTTTTCTTAATCAGTTTAGCCTTACCTTCATCAAGCAGTAATTCCTCCTTCTCTAGAAACTCTTTCATATCGCTTACCCAATTCTTTTCAGCTTCTTCAATTTCCATGTTGACCGGCCTATTGATTGCCAACATTTCTACGTATTCTATCTGACTCCATCTTGCGAGTTTTGCACATTATTCCCCGCATATTTTCTCAATATATCTGCTCTTGCATTCTCCGACCTATCTATCTGTATCAATTCCCAAAACTCGAAATTCTTCAAGATGCCTCTGGCCATGTCGCAATATTTTACTAAAACTGGATGAAGCACCCCAAACTCTCCCTTCACCTGATTCACGATTAACTGGGAGTCTGAATGGATCATGATCTTCGTCAGACCTATGTCTCTCGCCAACTCGATTCCCGCGATCAAGGCTTCATACTCAGATTAATTATTGTATACGCCAAACTTGAACCTCAACGCCTTTTCATACTTACAGTCTTCATCGGGGGATACCAGCATGATTCCCGGACCACCCTTATCTTTTGCTGAAGATCCATCAACATGGAGGCTCCAACAATTTGGCGGTCTCTCCTTTGCTTCGATCAGACTAGGAACTATTTTCTTTGGCGCCTTGCTCTTGGTTGCCGCCTCAACCAACTCTGCCTGTGATTTTGTGAATGAGGTCTCCACAACGAAATCTGCCAATGCCTGTGCCTTGATTGCCTTGCAAGATTCATACTTAATGTCGAACTCTGTCAATAGACCACTTCAATAACCTCCCTGTTGTATCAGGCTGCTGTAAAATTTTTCTTAACCGGGCATCGGACAAAACGGTTACTGTGTGTGAAACGAAGTAGGCCCTGAGCTTTCTGGCGGCAATCACCAAGGCGTACGCTAATTTCTCCACATTAAATTATCTCACCTCCACCTCACTCAATGCCTTGGAAACATAATATACTGGCTTCTGAATGTTTCCTTCTTCCTTAATGAGAACGGCAGTGACCCCATAATCTGATGCCGCTAAGTACACAAATAACTCGTCGCTTTCAACTGGGTGGCATAGTAACGGTGGCTTCCCCAAATAACTCTTCATTTCCTCAAAGGCTTCATTGCACTCCTCACTCCATGCGAATTTCTTACCCCCCTTAAAGACTCTGAAAAATGGTAAACACCTTTCCGCTGATCTAGAAATGAAACGTCTCAATGCAATGATCCTTCCATTCAATCGCTGAATCTCGCGAATTGTCTTGGGCGGCGACATGTCGAGTAAAGCCTATATCTTTTCGGGATTGACCTCTATTCCCCTTCTGTTAACAAGAAAACCCAAAAACTTTCCCGTTGTAACCCCAAAAGTGCACTTGCTGGGATTCAATTTCATAGAATTTTTCCTTAGACTACTGAAAGTCTCTGCGAGATCATCCAAGTGGTCGCCATCCTTGGTCTTTATCATCTTATAACAAAAATCCCCCTTCGGTCTTCTGAAGGCGGTTTTCGCCCTATCCTCCTCCGCCATCTTAATTTGGTTGCACAGGCCTGATCATGGGTAATCCAGATGCAAATACTCCGACGACTTCTCCAAAGTCTCCTACACACAAAACTCACGTAAACTAAGCCAGGGGTGTCTCCGACAAAGCCCCTCCGGCGTGAGAGTAAGAATCAAGTCAAGAAAACGAGACAATAACAATGAAAATAAGAACTAGCCAAAAATATCACAAGAGAGCATACTGAATTTTGCCTTCTGAACTTGTTTATATAGTTACCCATGTCTCACGCAAATCTTATCGTTTAGCCACATGTCAACTTTCTATTTGTTGTGCCTGGGTTGCCACCATGGAGACGCCACTTTTTCTATAACATATAACTTATCATTGACAGACTTTACGGCCCATACGTAACTTCTTTGGCCGTTCTTAAGATGTCGTTGCTTGCATATGTCACCCGCAAGCGATAACCACAACCATGCGACAACCCATGGTTGTCGCTAACATAAATATCTTAAGCGAGGTTTCTGTCTTGAGGTTATATCATTTGTAAACAATATCAGGCTGCAGTGGGCTTCTTGCTAACTTCCCGCCAGCATTGGTTCTAGCCGATACTCTTTAACAATAGTCGACCCGTTGCCTTGTCCCCGCCTTGGACCTATTATCAAGACTTTCAATAAATACTTGTCATTTTGGGCCTCATACATCAGTTTGGGCCGAAATCTCTTTTATACAATCACATCAATAATCTGTCCAAAACATCATCCAAATAAATATAAAAGCTCCTGCTGGGCTCACCATACTTGAACCAATCTTATTTAAGCAATTAACATTCAATTTAACATCACTACATCAAAATAAACTACAGTTGGTATACCAAAATCTCTCTAAAACAGTTTAACATCCATAGTATATTAGTTAACAAAAAAAGAACGAAAATAAAAAGATACAGGGGAAAGAACACATGAAAAAAAGACAAGAAATTTACATTTAGACATGAAACATATGAACCTTCTTTGATACAGAATTAAAGAAAACTTTTCAAAGCAAATCCATTAATGAACTAATCTAAACAAGAATTTCCCAAATTTACATATTTTTGAACAAGTAGGTAAAATAGGGTATAACAGAAATAGAGTACGATTAACCTGAAATTGAGATGGAAAATGAGAGTGAGGCGAAATTATAAACAGTAGGCGACAATGCCTTGAACAATCGGCGGCAAGGATGGTCGGAAAAGGTTGTGGCGACGTTAAGGAAGGGGAAGGGAGGAGATGACGTTAAGAGCAGCGGCGACGTTAAGGAAAGGGAAGGGAGGAGGCGACGTTAAGGAAGGGGGGAGGCGAGGAGTCAAACGGCCAAACCTAACCTAGGTCACGCCGCAAATGGAATAAGGAATGAAAAAATTGAGATTTTTTTTTTTTGATATATAATATATATACCAAATTAAAAGACATCGTTTAATAAATTAACGGTTCGGTTCGATTTATTAATGGTTTAAATATTTTGAATTGGAACCGAACTGATTTATTCAATTTTTTATTTTTTATGAACCGTCCCAAATCAATAAGCTATTTGTTTGATTTTTTGGTCCCAATTTTTTAATTTTTTTCAATGTTAATGATTTTTTTGATTTTTCTCTCACCCTGCTAAAAAAAAACCCTTTGAAACCAAACTAAAAGAATTTGCACCACCACATTTTTTCCAATACATTAGAAAACACTTAACGCGGAAATGCAAAACCCCCGGAATTTCATGCCAAAATCAGCATCTATGAACTGTCCCACGACTCCTACCACCACTAGTTGACCCCAAATTCAATATACCTGTCTTTACCCATTTAGACTTTGACATTAACCAAACTTAGACTTAGACCTCAATCACCACAAAATTCAATACTCCCTCCGTCCCACCCGAATTTGGACAAAGTTACTTTACACGGAGATTAAGAAATAACAATAAGATAATAAAAATGTGTGGTAGAAAATGAAGAGAGAGAATGAGTGGAGTTAATAGTGGTTGGTTGAATAAATTGTATGGTGGAGAATGAGTGGAGTTAATGAGTGAGTGGGGTATGCCCATTTTTTTATTATTATAAACTTTCCTTTTTGGGTTGTCCAAATTCGGATGGGACGCCCAAAAAGGAAATTTGTCCAAATTCGGATGGGACGGAGGGAGTATATTTTTTTTAATTCAAATTCATATTCTTTTTATCTCAAAATAAATATTTTATTTAATTTTACAAATATTTTAAAAAATAGTATACTTTACATATATGTACCTTGTTTCTATCATTGTAAAATTATCACTATCATTTTATTTCAAAAATATGTCATCTATTTTGAAAATAATCATGCAGAAACTACAACATTTATTAAGAGATGAAAGAATTACAACCCTTTTTATGGGGAGATATGAAAAAAATATGAGTAGGTCTGCTGAGAAACGCGTTTCTCCATAACTATGAAAAAACGCGTTTTTAATAGCCAGAAGCTATACGTTTGATAACCAGAAGAAAAATTCTGGATATCAGTCTCAAAGGGTTCTGGATATCCAGAAGCTTTGGAATGGATATCCAGAAGCCTTTGGGCGGATATCCAGAAAAAATAGATTTGAAGTCAAATCCAAGGCCAAGACCAGAAATTGCTTATTGAAGGTTCTGGATATCGAAACCTTCAAATGTATATCCGTAAACCATCAAATGAATATCAGAAACATTTTGAAAGTTTCGGATATCATTTTGAAGGTTTCGGATATCACTTTCATAAGCTTCGGATATCCTTTCAAAGGGTTCGGATATCAACCTTTGAGGCTCGATATCCGTAAGAACCATGGGACAAGGTCATGGCCAATACAAAAAGTTTCTGGATATCCTTTCAAAAGGTTCTGAATACCCGTAACCCGTTTCTCCATAACTTATGGAGAAACGCGTTTCTCCCTAGATTTTACGAAAAAATATTTGATAATTTGAAGGATTATCACTTCACATATTTGTACCTTGTTTTTATCATTGTTAATTACTTTACAATTATTTTATTTTCAGAAATGTGATATCTATTTTTTTAAAAAAGAATCACATAAAAATTAAAATATTTATTTAGAGACGAAAGGATTAAAAAGCTTATATAAGGAGAGAGGGCTTTTTTTTCAAGAAGAAAAAATATACTCCCTCCGTCCCAACAATTGCTTCATCCTTTTTGCCCGGCACGCATATTATGGAAATGGGAGGGGAAAAAAATGTTGTGAGTGTAATTTGAAAATAGGAAAGAGAATTAGTGGAAAGAATAGTAAATTATAATGGTGTTATGAGTATTAAAATAATGTAGGAGAGAGAATGAGTGGAGGAAATAGTAAAGATTCTTTGCCAAAAAAGAAAAGATAAAGCTTCTAACGGAACGCCCTTTTGGGTAATTAGTGAAGCTTTTATTGGGGCGGAAGGAGTATACAAATTTATTTGCACAAATCATCATGTGCCCTTTCCACAAAATTGCACCTTCAGTTATCAATCACCTCATTGGTTGGTGCTTTAGTCTTTAAAGACCCATTCCTTGTAGTAACAGAAATACAACGACTTTCACATACTTTATAATTAATAATAAAATGTTATTTTATTTAATCCCCAGTTGCTTACAGATAATAAACCAAGCAATAATTGGAAAGAACCAAAATTGCGTTACATGTCACATTGTAATCTTTACAACCCAAGAAATCTGTGCTACAATATTCCTCATTCCAACTGTAATCCTTTGTTTTTTCATGTTCGTCTTCGTCCCCTTTTATATTTATCAATCTTTACACCGAAAATCTCGGTGCTCTTTCAATTTTCTCTCTCAAAACTTTTACTTCATTTAGTTTTTTTATTTTATAAATGATTGGCGTACAGAAAGATAGAATAGTTCTTGATCTTCCATTAACTTGTATTTTCAACTCCAATAATAAGTATCACCATTGTTTTTGTCTATCAAAAAATAAGTATCGCCGTAACAACTCGAGTCTTGTTTTGGTCAAATCTAAGCAATTCAATTTTGAGGAATGAAATTGGGCACAATAAAATATAATTCTTTAAGATTCAAAATGTGGTAAGCTAGGTATTTAACGAGGAAAACCCTTGAATAAGTTGTTCGCTGACATATAACTTCAGAACGATGGAATTGTATTACGATGATGGTAGTGTTGAGAGTATGATTACAATGAGTGTTCTACTGTGAGCGTGTGTGTGTACATGTGTTGCCACTCTAATTTAAATACTAGAAAAAATAACGTAAATAACAAAATAAATGAAATTCCACATCTTGTGCCTAGAATCTCGCCGAAAGTTGATGAAGATCAAGATAACCGCTGAGAAATGTTGTATGAGCGCTGTGAATAGCCTTGGTGGTCTTTGGCTTGGTTCATAATGTCTTTGAAATTTGATAATGGTTCCTGAAAAGTTGGCTTATAATAATAACCCTGCAAAACGTATTGTCAGTCGAGCTGTATTACCAAGTTGTTAGTTCAAGTTGTTACGCTAGGATGAGATGTCAAGTTGTAACATGTTGATGTGAGTTTTCCACCCCAAATAAGTCTGAAGTTCGACATTTTACGCTTGATGTACACGCTAAATATATAGACCCTTGCCGCCCTGAATAAGGACCCGAGTCTGAAGTCTGAACCATTATTCATAGAACACATATTGACCCACTAATTACCTCATTATTATTTGAGTTAACCACATCACATTACAATCCTTCAAAATCTAATTAATGATTTGATGCTAATTATTAGTACATGTGTATTTTATATATCTTATTATATTTTCATACTACCTCCGTCCCAATCTAAACGTCTCAACTTTTCTTTTTGGGCGTCCCACTTAAAATGTCTCAATCCCAAAATGGAAACTTTTTATTATTTTTATACTCTTCCTACCCCACTCATTTTCTCTCCTACTTTACTTTTACACTCACAACATTTTCTCTCCTAACTATTCCTCCCACTCATTCTCTCTCCTATTTAATTTTTCATACTCACAACATTTAAACTTTTTCTCTTTCCTACCTCACTTTCCTTAATTTCCACGCCGAGCCCATTTTAGAACATTTAAATTGGGACGGAGGGAGTATATTTTAATATGGGATGAGAATATCACAATCACATTTTTAAATAAAAAATATTTTGTATATTTTATCGTGATATATGCAATGTAAAATGAATATATATACTCCCTCCGTCCCACCAATTGCTTCACTATTTTTCTTGGGCACGGGAATTATGGTAATGGGAGGAAAAAAAATGTTGAATATTCACTATTTCACCCACTCATTCTCTCTCCTACTTCACTTTTACGTTCACAACATTCTCTCTCCTCACTATTCCTCTCACTCATTCTTTCTCCTATTTAATTTTTCATACTCACAACATTTAACTTTTTCTCTTTCTTATATCACTTTTTTTTAATACCCACACCCAAAAAGTTAGTCTACATTCACGTGGGACGGAGGGAGTATATATATTTTTTGTACTTCCTCCGTCCCACACCAGTGTGAACTTATTTCCTTTTTGGGACGTCTCATATTAGTGTGAACTGTTTAAAATGGCAAAAAATATTTACTATTTCACCCAATCATTCTCTCTCCTACTTTACTTTTACACTCACAACATTCTCTCACCTAACTATTTCTCCCACTCATTTTCTCTCTTATTTAATTTTTCATACTCACAAACATCTCCTCCACATATTTATTTTTTTCTACTTTTTTTTAATTTTTGTGCTAAAAAAATGGTGGTGTGGGGTGGATGGAGTATATCGTTATGGCAACACTTATTACATTATAGTCTGAAGGTTTATCACTATTGTGTAGGGATATGTGTCAACAATTCATTGAGTATCAAATCCTAGATGAATCATTGTCTATGAACGGGGACAGACATCTTCCCCATATTATTTCTCTCAAAATATGTAAACCAAACACCAGGAGTATATAAATAAGATATGCTCCCTCCGTCTTATTTCAGTGTGGACTTATTTTCTTTTTAGGACGTTCCATTTTAGTGTGAACTGTTTAAAATGACAAAAAATCTTTACTATTTCATCCACTCCTTCTCTCTTCTACTTTATTTTTACATTTATAACATTCTCTCTTCTAACTATTCCTTCCACTCATTCTCTCTCCTATTTAATTTTTCATGCTCACAAACACATCATCCACCTATTTCTCTCTCCTACTTTTCCTTAATTTCCGTGCTCAAAAAGTAAGTCCACAGTGGAGTGGGACGGAGAGAGTATAAATAAGGGTTTTGTTAGGATATCTTCTTTATTTCATTAAGGGTAGCTTAACAAGTGGCTTCATATTTTATGATCAAAATATCTAATCTTTATTTTTAGTTCATTTACAAGATAAAGGGGCATTTTAGTCAACAAAAAATGAGTTAGTTGTTAAGGTACTCCAGAGTACCTTAACAACTAATTCATTTTTTGTTGCCTAAAATATCCTTTCTTTATTTTTAGTTCAGGTATAAAATGAAGGGACATTTTGATTATAAAATATGGAGCCACTTGTTAAGCTACCCTTGAAGAAAAGGGTATCCTAACAAAACCCTATAAATAATAAGTAAAATAAATATTTATTTACCAGGTATTCGCTTGATCATTTCTAATTTGTAACAATGAACTTACTTTGATAGTGTGTGTTGTGTTTGTTTAAGTAATCAAAAATTGAACCTTTCATTTTCAAATTTAACTTTTGAAATCGTTTTGGTTCAATTAAACCTTACAATGTTTATCTGTAAAATTTTCAAGATCAAACTAGATCAAACAACTTCCAGTTTTCCACCCTCTCAAGATGAGTTTGACCATAATTTTGAGGTTTGCCTCTAGGTTGACTGATGATGACAAACAGAAGGTTATGAGATGGAACCGAACAAGAATGAACCAAAATTCACAAAGAAGCAGCCGCAGCCACTCTTTTCTTTTATTTAATTCATAAGCAAAAACTTGTCCTATTCAAAAGCCATAACAATGTTTAAATACTAACTCTAAGATTATTCTAGAACCCTACCAAAAATAACTCTAATTAAAATAAACCAAAATTTTCAGTAAAATATCAGTCCAAAAATACCAGCCAACGACAAAAGAAAACAATCAAATTTGAATAAGGAAATAGCAGCGAACAATCTTCAGCAATGAAACAACCCACGCGACATCAGCAACTTAATTGGCCCGTGCTTGAGGCGCCCGCCTGGGATCTTCCGGGGCGCTCGCCTCGCGTCCAGAAGCTTGAGTCTTGGCCTTTGTCCTTCATCTGCAACTGTATCATTCACCCCCCCCCCTTGAAAAAGACTCGACCACTAGTCGATACCAACAAGACCCTTCAACAGAAAGACATGGCTTTGACGAACTCTAAACTTTAATGCCTTCGTGACGACATCCATCCAATCGCTCCATTGTGTTGAGATAAAATACTCAATAATCAATTTCTGAATAATGCATCGAACAGAAGAACAGGGAACATACGTGTCAAACGGATCTGTGTACCCAAAATCAATGGTAACCGCTTCAAACTTCCACACCAAGGTTGCCCCTTGATTATCAAATATTTTCTCTAACTCCTTATCAGCAGGTGAGTTATTGTCATAAATAGGACCGATTGTCGATACTTGACAAACGTCACAATGACACATATCATACATAGGTGGTTTTGACCAACCAACAAAATTTTCTTCTCTTGGAGATTCAACCCAAGACCCTTTTTTTAAAATCAATAGTATCCATCCAAGAATCAATCGACTCTTCAGGATATGTATCAAACCGAGGGGGTTTTGACCAATTGACAAGATTTTCATGACTTGAAG
Source organism: Adenophora triphylla var. japonica (assembly GCA_022495995.1). Classification (NCBI taxonomy): domain Eukaryota; kingdom Viridiplantae; phylum Streptophyta; class Magnoliopsida; order Asterales; family Campanulaceae; genus Adenophora; species Adenophora triphylla. The sequence goes on along the minus strand of JAFEMH010000824.1, from coordinate 415,502 downwards.
ATTCGACAAAAATACCCTCGTTAAACCCAACAGTATCAACCCAAAACACAAAGGAATCAGTAGGGTTTGCCTTACCTTCGACATCCGAAGTTTCGATCTTCATATCGACTTCCCTCGAATGGTTAATTGCATACCTATCATGATTTCTGGTCAAGGAATCAACACCATTGTGATACTCCTCACTCTCGGAAGAAATTTTCGAATCAGAATCCATAATCGGCGGTGCCCCCCCACGATTTCTGCGATTCCGAACTTGGAGTTGAAGTACCTGAACCTGTCTTCTCAGATTGTCGATCTCGATATCGCGTATATCACGCTCGCGGTGATAATCGTCTTCCAGAGGATCCGCTGCATGGCCCCTACCACGAACACCTTTTCCTCCACGAACTATACGCCCTCGTTCGGCCATCAAATCGTCCAGACAACTGATACCAAATGATGACAAACAGAAGGTTATGAGATGGAACCGAACAAGAATGAACCAAGATTCACAAAGAAACAGCCGCAGCCACTCTTTTCTTTTATTTAATTCATAATAAAAAACTTGTCCTATTCAAAAGCCATAACAATGTTTAAATACTAACTCTAAGATTATTCTAGAACCCTACCAAAAATAACTCTAATTAAAATAAACCAAAATTTTCAGTAAAATATCAGTCCAAAAATATCAGCCAACGACAAAAGGAAACAATCAAATTTGAATAAGGAAATAGCAGCGAACAATCTTCAGCAATGAAACAACCCACGTGACATCAGCAACTTGGCCCGTGCTTGAGGCGCCCGCCTGGGATCTTTCGGGGCGCCTGCCTCGCGTCCAGAAGCTTGAGTCTTGGCCTTTGTCCTTCATCTGCAACTGTATCAACTGACCTCAAAATCCTCTGCCCCAAATTTTAAAATAAAATATATATTTTTCATTTTGATTCGTATTAAAAAATATATTATATTTTTAAATAAGAAAAGTAATTGACTCTAGTTTTATTATTTTATAAATAATATACTCCCTCCGTCCCGCTAATATTAGCACACTTTCCTTTTTGGGCGTCCCGTTAATATCCGCACACTCCCAAAAAGGAAACTTTATATTAATAAAATATTCACCCAACCCCACTCATTCTCTCTCCTACATTATTTTAATACTCACAACACCATTATAATTTATTACACCCTCCACTCATTCTCTCTCCACTCATTCTTTTACACTCACAACATTTTATTAAAATATCATATTCCTTAATTCCCGCGCAAACAGTGTTTGTGCTAATACTAATGGGACGGAGGGAGTACAAAATAATAAAATATACTCTCTCCGTCCCGCCCGAAAAGCCACAAATTTTCATTTTGGGCGTCCCATTTAAAAAGGCACTTTCCCAAAAAGGAAAGTTTTTATTATTATTCCACCCACTCATTCTCTCTCCTACTTTACTTTTACACTCACAACATTCTCTCTCCTAACTATTCCTACCACTCATTCTCTCTCCTATTTAATTTTTCATACTCACAACATTTAAACTTTTTCTCTTTCCTACTTTATTTTCCTTAATTTACGTGCGAGGTTTGGTTTGGGCATTTTCGGGCGGGACTGAGGGAGTATTTTTTTACAACTTGTGTCAACTGCTACATATAATTCGGTAAGAAAGGAGTAATGAACCAATTTTACTGTTATTTTGTTTTGTAAGTCCATTCATAATGGACCAATTTTAGTGTTCTTCCATTTTCAAAATTAAATACCAACAGTAATGGAGTACACTGCTGTATTTAAAAACCCTCTCTACTTTATACGTATATAGTAATCATTTTCATAATTTAATTATATAAAATAAAATAAAAAACTCTACCCCTTAAGCCATCTTCAAGAACCCATTTCTCTCCACTACTTTACATTCTAGTTTGTGGACAGAGAGAGAAATACAATTCTCCACCCCACCACCATGGCCGGCGGAGACGCCCCCGCCACCACCACCACATTGGCCACAATTCAAACCCTCCTCCGCATCGTCCGCGATATTGCCCGGATCTCCGGAGCTGGATTTGATGGTGCATTCAAGAAAGATTGCACGGACCTCTCAAGAAGGATCACTCTTCTTTCCTATTTACTTGAGGAAATTAGGGACTTCAAGGGTGAATTGATACCTTTTGATGTGTCCGCTTCTTCTTCATCATCTTCCTCTGGCTTGTATGATCTTACATTAGCTCTTCAAGCTTCAAAGAAACTACTTTTGGCCGCCGGCAGTTTTGATCCCAAGATCTCTCCGGTAAGTCTTGCTCATTTTCAGGCAATTACTGATTGAATTGCCACGTGTCTGCTTTTGATTTTGAATTTATATTTAATTGGAGTAATGGGTTGCTCTTGATTGTGAATTTATCAAGTTTCTGATGTGGGTTTGTTAAAATTCCATCTTAGTTTTATCAAATTGCTTTATCAAGATTGATGTCAGACTTTATTTGTATAGGTTTCAGGTTACTAGCATTTGGTTATCTTTAATAGTCTTATGTCAGGTTATGCTCCAACCAATTGATCAAGGGTTTCTTGATTGCAAATGTTTTCTTGATTATTTAGTTACAGAATTGTAAAGTCCTCAATCCTGGACCTCCTATACTAACAAGAGTAATTGGAAAGGGCGAGCAATTGCAGTTTTTTTTTTTCGTGATTTGCCAGTTGAATTATGAAGTCAATGCACGTCTTGCAATCTTATGTCCATGCAATGAAGAGGATCCAAACACCCTTGCGTAGAATACTTTGCATCTCATTTTTGCACAAAACAAAAAGGCGAAAGAAGTGCTTAGCTATTGTTATTTCTTGTTCATCCACTAGATAACCGTGTCTTTGGTCGCAAAATTTCTTGAAGTTTCTTGAACACCTAGAGTGGACCAGTTCAATCTAGCTATCTTGATTACCAGTTACAGTGTGCTTAATTTGTTTGACATAATGAACAAAGCTGTAAAAAGAGGCTGCTATGTCATTTGTGATATTGAAGACATTATTGATCCTTTTTATGTGGGTGGTATTTTTCTTTATGTCCTTGTGTTTGTGGCTTGGATCTTGAGATTCTGAAGCCTTAGTTTTGGTGTTTATCCTAGAAATTGTGATGCCAACTTAAGACAGAGTAATTTCTGTGTGCAGGAGTCATCATCCATAAAAATATTTCTTTTTTCCATTTCCTTTTCCTTTCTCACAATTTTTTTTTAATTCCAGGATGGAGCATCCAAGAAAATTGCTTTTCAATTTCAATGCGTGACATGGAAATTGGAGAAAGCTTTAGGAAATCTTCCGTATGATCATTTTGACATCTCAGAGGAAGTAAAGGAACAGGTAAGACTTGACCAACATTTTTGTATTTAGCTTGACCAATATAATATCAATTCTAATCTTTCCTTGTTTTCCAGGTTGATTTGGTGAGAGGTCAGTTGAAAAGAGCAGCAGAAAGACATGGTGGACCACTAACGTCAAACGTCTTATCCCGTGGATTATCCCAGCCACTGGACAAAGAGGTCGATCCTCTGCAAGCTGGAAACAGAGTAATTGGAAGCCTACATGTTGAAAACATAGGTAATATCGATCATGTAGTCAAACCAAAGTTTCATGGTATACCCAAAGGAAACGTTTCAAAAGGGTTCGGTCCAGATCAGATGATTCATAAGTTGGAAAAGATGAGAAGCTCTTCTGCATCATCAGAGGTTTGTCAATTGAACAATTCTACAGACGCCAAAAAGAGTCCAGATGAGAATAAGAAGAATAATTCCCCTGTAATTCCTGATGATTTCCTTTGCCCTATATCTCTTGAACTCATGAGGGACCCCGTTATTGTCGCCACTGGACAGGTAGGATTAGAAGGATATTTTGGTCATATTTAACGGCTCTTTCTTCGTTCCTACTTGAAAAGATTCATTACTTGCTTTCTGACAACTTTTTATTCTTATTGATTTTTTACAGACTTATGAAAGATCTTATATCCAAAGATGGGTAGATTGTGGGAACACGACATGCCCGAAAACTCAGCAGAAACTCCAACATCTCACTCTAACTCCAAATTACGTTTTGAGAAGCCTAATTACCCAATGGTGTACAGAAAACAATGTTGAGCAGCCGACTGTACTAGCAAATGGGAGAATGAAAAAGACTGACGGGTCATTTCGTGATGTTAGTGGGGACATAGCAGCCATTGAAACACTGGTCCGAAACCTTTCAAGTCGGTCCATTGATGAACGAAGGTCGGCAGTGTCTGAGATACGTTCGTTATCTAAAAGAAGCACAGATAACCGAATCCTAATAGCAGAAGCAGGAGCAATTCCAATTCTCGTCAACTTATTAACCTCTGACGATGGTCAAACACAAGAAAACGCAGTCACTTCTATTCTCAACCTTTCCATATACGAAAACAATAAGGGACTTATAATGCTTGCTAATGCCGTCCCTTCTATTGTTCAAGTCCTCAGAGCTGGAAGTATGGAAACTAAAGAAAATGCTGCAGCTACCCTTTTTAGCTTATCTCTCGCAGATGAAAATAAGATTATTATTGGTGCTTCGGGAGCCATTGCTGCTTTAGTTGAGCTTCTTGAAAATGGAAGCTCGAGAGGGAGAAAAGATGCTGCGACAGCTTTGTTTAATCTTTGTATATATCAAGGAAACAAAGGGAGAGCTGTGAGGGCAGGGATTATTACAGCTTTATTGAAAATGCTGACGGATTCAAGAAACTGTATGGTTGATGAAGCTTTGACTATTCTCTCGGTTCTTGCTGGTCATCAAGAAGCTAAAGCTGCCATTGTTAAAGCTAGCACAATACCTGTTTTGATTGATCTAATGAGAACTGGACTGCCCAGAAACAAAGAAAATGCTTCTGCCATTTTGCTTTCTCTTTGCAAGAGAGATAACGAAAATCTTGCTTGTATAAGTAGGCTCGGTGCAGTTATACCATTGACGGATCTTTCAAAGAATGGGACGGAGAGAGCTAAGCGAAAGGCCAACTCGTTGTTGGAGCATCTTCGCAAGTCGCAGCAGGTTTAACTGGTGACGTGTGATCTTGAAGAAGTTAATTTTTTTATTTCTTTGATTTTTTTTTTTTTAATCTGATATCGATTTTACACGTTTTTTTATTTATATTTTTAACTGAAATCCTTGACATGGAGAGAAAACTTGAGGATTGAAGCATGAGAAAAAAGAGTGTTCATGTGCTTTCTGTGTATTTATTATTAAGTGTGCAAAAGAAATTCAGTTGATATGTTTGTTTGAATTATGAAAAGAATGGGTTAATATTTATGTTACCTTATGCAGTGGCGAAGCCAGAAATTGAGTAGAAGGGGTCAAAATTACAACATAGTGGCATTTTTTCCTACACTTAAGGGGATCAAAACTCTAAAATTTACTATTTTAGTGGTAAAAATGTTATTTTTCGAAAACATGAAAGGGTAAAAATGACACAATTTCAATATCAAGGGGGTTGACCCCCATCAGCATAGTATGTACTTTTCTTAATAGTACAGTAGTATGTATCATTCTGATATGAAATGGAGCGTTTTTGAACAAATTGTACCATTTCGAAGCCTTCTCAAACATCTTTGTGTTCTGGTCCATCTCAAAATAAGTATCGTGTTTTGATATATTATTTGTTCCGTTATAAACTGCTCAAAAGCTATTTTCCTTTTTAAGAGACTTGGCCAAACGCAGCGAAAGAAGCCTCAATTGTTTTAAGGGCAAGATAAGCATACAAAAATAAGAATGAAATTTGAATCCGAGGTGTGGTCAAGGGTTGAACTCGGGACATAATTGAGTTTTTTGTGTACAAAAAAATGAGTTGTTGTCACGTATAAAGTCTCCTAATTTTCTCTTCTTCACGTTATAGCTAAAATCTATGACTTGGAATGTACCCGAGACTTAGGCTCCGTTTGTTTCGACGTAAAATGTTTTTCGGAAAACGTTTTCTGAAAAACGTTTCCTCGTAAATGTTTTCCGTAAAATGCTTTACTTGGAGGTTAGCGTAGAAATATTTTACGGAGGAAAATATTTTACGGGAGGAAGGGTGTAAAATGTTTTCGGGTGTTTGGTAAAACGACTCATATTTCACAAGGTGACCTACCCCACCCCCCCCACCCACCCCCCAAATTTTTTTATTTTTTTTTTTTTTTTTGTAATCGCCCCCTACCCCCCGCCTACCCCCCACCCACCCACCCCCCCAAAAATTTTTTTTTTTTTTTTTTTGTAATCGCCCCCTACCCTCGCCTACCCCCCACCACCCCCCCCCACCCACCCCCAAAATTTTTTTTTTTTTTTTTTTTTTTTGTAATCGCCCTACCCCCCGCCTACCCCCCCACCCCACCCCCACCCACCCCACCACCCACCCCCCCCAAAAATTTTTTTTTTTTTTTTTTTTTTGTAATCGCCCCCTACCCTCGCCTACCCCCCTCACCCCCCACCCCCCCCACCCACCCCCAAAAATTTTTTTTTTTTTTTTGTAATCGCCCTACCCCCTCGCCCCCCACCCCCTCACCCACCCCCCAAAAATTTTTTTTTTTTTTTTTTGTAATCGCCCCTACCACCTCGCTTCACTCCCCACCACTCACCCACCCCCCAAAATTTTTTTTTTTTTTGTAATCGCCCCCTACCTCGCCACCCCAAAAATTTTTGCCCTAGACACCAAAAAAAAAATTTTTGGGCGGGGTTTTGGGGGTGGGGGTGGGGGTGGGGGGTAGGCAGGGTGGGGGGGGGCGACATAAAAAAAAAAAAAAAATTTTTTTGGGGGGGGGTGGGGTGGGGGTGGGGGTAGGCAGGGGGGTAGGGGGCGATTACAAAAAAAAAAGGGGGGGTGGTGGGTGGGGGGTGGGGGGGTAGGCAGGGGGTAGGGGCGATTAAAAAAAAATTTGGGGGGGGGGGGGGGGGTGGGTGGGGGGGTAGGCAGGGGGTAGGGGGGCGATTAAAAAAAATAAAATTTTTCGGGGAGGGTGGGGGTGGGGTGGGGGCTGGGGTGGGGGGCGAAGGACAAAAATTAAAAAAAAAAAATTTTTGGGGGGGGTGGGGCGGGATAGGCAGTCAGCGGTTAGGCACGGCGTAATATGAGTTGTACATTAAGGCCTCCATTTTTCGGAAAATGTTTTACTTAGGACAAGGTCAGTAGGTCGTTTTACTTAGGATTAGGAAGGGCGTAAAATGTTTTCCGGAAAACGTTTTACTTAGGCAACCAAACAGCGGAAAACGAGTTATTTTCCGGAAAACATTTTTCGGGGGCTAACCAAACACCGTAAAACAGGTTATTAGTAGGTTAGTCCTAATATAAAACTATATACATAAAAGACAACGGATGTGAGTACAGATGTGTCTCACAATTGTCCACACATCCACAGATAATGCAGCGGAATAAAATAAATTTAAAATCAATAACTCAAGAATTATTTACGCTTACTGATCAATGTGATCAGCAAACTAGGCTTACGCCCAAAAACTTTTCACTATAAAAACTTTTGTTCCTTACAAAAACAAATAAGTGAAAAACTAAAATATGAAAATACTAAACGAGTTCTAATCACCTTCTATGACAAGAACAACTCCCCTTTCCCAAGTAGGATCTATTCTAGTCAGAAGTAAAACAAGAGAACTCTATGAAAATCTAGATGTGAGTTACGGATATAAGGCACAACCTTCACTCACAACCTAAAACAACAATATGAAAACGTGAAGAAGAAAAGTATTATTCTCTCAAATAAATCTCTAAAGCTCTGTCTTCTCTTGTGCTGATCCCTTGTATTTATATGCACCTTTGAGAAGATCTTCACGAATTCAAACTCTTTCATATGTGAGAATCCAATTCCTACAAGAAAACATAAAGTAGACTCACAAAGGAATAGATTGTTAGTAGGTTAGTCCTAATATAAAACTATATACATAAATAAAAGATATTTACATATTAACAAAGTCCTTTTCAAAGTAGGATACTTATGAATCTTTCCATGAAAGCATAAAATCAACTTACCAAAAATTTCTCTTTGATTTGAAATAGGAAACAACTTATTTCCTAAACTAAAATCCTTTTCACAATAGGACAATATAAATCTTTCCATGAAAGTCCCAAAATCAAATCACCAAATATACGATATTGATTCGAATAAGGAAACACATTGTTTCCTAAAAAAGCTCACGCTTTCAAAGTATACTCTATTTCTCTCGGTAAGACAATATAAATTCAACTATATTGATCAAGTTCTTTGAATTTTGAGAAATAAATTATGTTGATTTAATAATTTTAAAAAATGTTACAAATGTTTATGGATAGTATTCTTACTTAAAAGAAATAGTATTCTTAATTGGTGTAGTAATAAAAAAATAATATTAAGATAACTAAATTTTTAAAAGTATGTAGATCAAAGAGGACATAAATAGATGCGCAACCATCCATGTTTATGCATGGAAGAGTGTTTGCTGCTGAATAAATGGCATGTTCACATGGCAAATTGGAACTTACCACGCAATGGATCGGATCGGATAGCTAAGTTAATTGGTATGCCGTCGGTTGTACCATCCACTTCACGTACAAACTATACTCAAGTATACATGAGATGAGAATCTGGACGCCGAGCTACACCTTCCTTAATTTTTCTTCATCTGGTCTTAGATTTAATTTGCGACCAACTATGTGTTCGTAAGACTCACTTAATGAGGAAGCCATAAATTTTTGTAAATGGGAGCAAAATTATTTTGAATATAATTTGATGATATTAAAAACGTTCGTATCATCCCAAATTCAACGATAGATTGTATTCTTATGTTTGAATAGTTTGAAAAAGATCACAAAATCTGGGGAGAAACGCGTTTCTCTGTCGCGTATGGAGAAACGGAGCTTGGTTTGTCGCGCGACATACTTAGCCACAACAACAGGATATCACTTCCTCAGTTTCTGGATATCCAGAACATTGCATATGGATATCCAGAAGCTTTAAAGAGGATATCCAGAAACCAAAATATTTTTTCTGGATATCCTTTCCAAAGCTTCGGATATCCATATTCACGTTCTGATATCCGAAAAGCTTTAAAGGATATCCAGAAAAAATATTTTAGTTTCTGGATATCCTTTTCAAAGCTTCTGGATATCCATATTCAATGTTCTGAATATCCAGAAGCTTTAAAGAGGATATCCAGAAACTGGCTATGTATGTCGTGCAACAAACCAAGCCCCGTTTCTCCATAAGGGACGGAGAAACGCGTTTCTCAGCAGACCTACTCGAAAAAGATATACATGTAATAATCCGAATTTTTTTTTCTTTCTTTTATTAAATCCTTTAATTAATAAATACTCATTTTATTAAATTGTTTCCTTTTCTTTTTATCAGTACTTATTTCCTAATACTAGTTGGATTAGGAGTTTGGACTTATTTTAATTGGGCTTAGAGAATCTTTGGGGCTTAGAAAACCCAATTAGCCTAGGATTAGAAAACCTATCTATATACTCCCTCCGTCCAATTAATAACTTCACCTTTTGTCATTTTGGGTGTCCCATTTAAAGCTTCACCTTTCCTTTTTTGGCAAAGAACATTTACTATTTTCTCCATTCATTCTCTCTCCTATTTCACTATTACACTCACAACACTTTTCAAATTTAGTATTTCCTCCACTCATTCTCTCTCCTATTTTACTATTACACTTACAACATTTTCTCCATCCTTAATTTGCGTGCCGAAGCCAAAATGATGAACTAAATAATGGGACGGAGGGAGTATATATTTATACTCCTCCTAAACCCTAAAGACCTCATTAATTTTCCACCCTAGTAAGAGAGATAAAGGGAGGCGGCATATAGAGGGAGCCGAGAGAGAGAGGTGAGCCGAGAGAGAGAAAGCTGCCGGAATTGAGTATAAGCCGGCCGAATTTTGGGAAGAAGGAGGAGCCCCCTTCGTTGCTGAGGTATTCAAGCATCAAGGTAAAGATTTAACCCTCTTTTGAGTTATTCCTTAAACTCTAGAAACCCTAGATCATCTTTGGTGAAAATTAGGGTTTGTATTACTGTAAATTAATAGGGTTTTGATCTAAGGAGGCTTATTCATGGAAGAATGGATGAAAACCTAATGAAAATTAGGGTTCTTGAGCTTGTAATCAATGGGTTTGGCCTAATATCAATACATGCAAGGGTATATAATTGAATTTAAGATGTTGTGGGTGTAGTTGTATGTGTGTCGTGTGTAGGCTGTGTGTGCGTGTGTGTGGGTGCGTATGTGTGATCAGCCGTGTGTGTGTGTGTGCAGTGTATGTGCATGTGTTGTTGTAGCGTGTGTGTGTATGTTTCAGCCGTGTGTGTGTGTGAGGGTGTGGTGCGGCTGATGGATGGGAGTTTAGTGCATGTGTGAGTGTGTGGGAGGATTAGGGTTTTGTGTATGTTTTAGTGTGTGTTTTCAATGCTGAGAAAGGTGAGTTTAGTGAGTGCAAAGGAAATTGAAGGAAAGTAATTAAGGGTTTGAACCTAGAAACCCTAAGGATGATTGATAAATCGAAAGGGGTAAAAGAGCAACCTCTAGAAGAGTTAAAAGATATTAACTCTAGGAATATCAAGGAGGTTTAAAGATGACCTTAATGATGAATGAATTGGTCTAAACAGATTGAAATGACCTTAATTGTATATATGATTATCATGATGCATCAGAATAAGGGAGCGCTCTGATAAAGCGTAGGGAACCTTATTCAACGAACACCTTGAGAGGTGTATCGGAGTCACCCTAGAAAAAAAGGTGCACAATTATTTGGAATTGATGGACTATGTATATACTGTCTTCATCTTGATTATTCGTGTAAAAGTGCCACTACTTGTTAATTGAAAAGTGTTCTTCTTTGTGTTCTCATATCTGAACCGTTATTGTATAAGTTATGCTTTCATTGATATATTCGTTGAACTCCGTTTGTTCCGGTCATCTCTTCCTAGAACCCGAAGAGATCCCGTATGAACTTACTGAGCATTGTTCGCTCACTCTTTCCTATTCTTTTCCCTCCCAGGTAATAAATGATTGGAGTGGATTGGCTGCATGTTTGGTGGCGTAGCGGCTATTGGAGTTCAAGTTATTACTCTAGAACATTAAGTATTTATGTTGAGCTAGTGGATTGTACTAGCCGTTGAAATTTTACCGTTATCCGCATTTAAGTTATTTCGAATTGTGGTTAGTATTCGAATTATGGTTTTAGTAGCTGTTGCAGGTTATTTTATTATCAATTAAGTATTATTATTATTTATGGATTTTGGGGTCGTTACAGTTGGTATCAAAGCTTTGGCTTAGGTCACATGGGAGATCTTATATTGTTAGGACTATTAGGAGAAAGTAGTACTTAGATGTAATTGGGCCTACCTAGAAAGTATTTGGGACTGAAAATTTTAGAATATAATTTCTCTAGGAGAATAACCATGAATTCTTGTGAGATAAAGAATTATTTTGGGATGTAATACTATTACTTGTGCATTGCTATTTCGTATATTGAGGTTTAAGAGACACTAATGAAAATTTTCTTTTGTTTAGGGAAATGGATGCTTGTAGAAGGGAACAAAGAAGGAGGATTCAGGCTGAAATGAGAGTGACTCAACTAAGTGCAGATTTGCAAATGGCTGAGGAGGAAATCATAGAAACTCGGAATCGGTTGATCGAGGCAGAGGAGTTCATCAATACTCTTAGGGAGGAATGTTATCGAACCTATCATGAGCTAGAGAAGGTAAAGGAAGATAACGCTAAGAAAAGGGACCGGGTGGAATCGGAAGCATCTGTTGTTCCCAAGGTTGAAGACGAAGTAGTGGAAGGACCAAAGGACAGAAAGAAAGTGAGGTTGGAGACAGAGGGTGGCAAGAAAGTGATCTACTTTTAGTTATGGAACGGATAGAAATTTGCAATTACTGGTATTTTGATTCTAGTGGTAGTAGTCGAACTTAGGATTCGACCTTTTGTTTTATCTTAGTGGTAAGGATTTGAATTTAAAAGGTTTCATTCTAGTTTATGAAATAAAGTTTAGCTGCAGTTTGATTTATAATTGCGTGAATGTGTTTCCTAAATGTTAATTATGTGTGTTAAATTCGAACATGAAAGATTGGTCTGGTGAATTGACCAAAAGTGTATGATAATCGGCTGAATGAACGGCCAAGTGTGATTAATTTTGGGTCGAATGAAATGACCTATACATGTGCTAACCGATTGATTGAACGATTGGTGGTCTAGTAAAATGACCTATGAATGGAATGTTAGTCTGTTGAGACGCCCTAATTCAAGTATGAGTATTAATAGTGTTGGTCTGTGAAACGACCAATAAGTCTGTTGAAATTACTTATGAGAGTAATGTGGGTCTATTGAAAAGACCAAGGGTCTAGTGAATTGACCTATGACTTGATTTAAATGTTTTAGTCTATTGAGACAAATTCTTTTTATAGTATAAAGTATTTTGCGCTAAGTATTGCTAGTATGTGCGTGAGTGATAACGCCTCATGTTCGTAAGACTGATGTAGGCATTATGTTATCGTCCTCAGATGTCGAGTAGCAATAGAAACGGAAATAACGGAAAAGGACAGTTGGACCCAGACATGACAGACCTGTTACATACGTTGACACAGACAATGGCTGGAATTGGTCAGGTGATACAAGGTTTGGCTCAGATAGCTACCGCAACAAGAGCTAGAGTGGTAGAGAAGGAATCAGATAGCTACCGCAACAAGAGGAATGAGAGGAAAAAGCCTGTTGAAAAGGAAACGAAGGGATCGAAGGGATATACTAGAAACTGGAACCGAGACAGAAACGGTAACAAGAGGAAGGCTACGGACGAGGACCGTGGGGAGGGAGTTGCTAATAACAATTATCCGAACAAGAGCTACAGTAACCGTAGGGACTGGAATCGAAGTGAAACTCGAGGAAGAGAACCCGAGGAAAAGTGCAAAGTGTGTGAAAGGAGTCATAAGACTGAGGAATGTTGGTATAAGGACAGGAAGTGCTCCAACTGTAATAATGTAGGACATCCGAAATGGAAATGTCCGGAACCCAAGAAGGACGCTAATGCTCAAAGAGCTAAGGACGACAACAAAGGGAATGGAGGAGGTAGTGGCCGTGTTTTACCATGATAGCCAGGGATGCAAAAGCCACTAATGACGTCATGGCATGTACACTTTATCTTTTTACTCGTAGTGAGTATGTATTGATTGATACTGGTGCTACTCATTTTGTTATTAGTACTCGTTTAGTAAAGTATATGAAACTGAAACCTGAGGCATTAGAAATACCTTTGGTGATAGATACTCCGACTAATGAGTTATTCCTATATGGTCTATATATAAGAAGTTCCCTTTGAAAATAGGTGATAGAGAACTCGAGGTTGACCTTATAGAGTTGGAAATGAATGAATTTGACATTATTATGGGGATGGATTGGTTAGCTTCTTATCAAGCAAAAGTAGACTGTTTCAAGAAGGAAGTACATTTTAGGTTATCATCTAGAGAGGAGTTCTATTTTCAAGGATCGAAGCCTAGAAGTCAATCGGGTCTTATATCAGTGATGTAGGCTTGGAAGATGCTACGGAAAGGGTGGAAAGGGTTCTTGGCTTACATAGGCGAGACGGATGGCAAAGAAGTGAGCATAGATTCTTTGTCAGTGGTAAAAGATTTTAAGGATGTGTTCCCAGAGGAATTGCCTGGAATACCGCCGGAAAGGGAGGTGGAATTTTCTATAGACTTAGTACCAGAGACCGCACCGATATCAAAGACACCATGCAGAATGGCGCCGAACAAACTTAAGGAATTGAAGAAACAACTACAAGAATTGTTGGATAATGGGTTGATAAGACCGAGTGTTTCACCTTGGGGTGCATCGATATTATTTGTAAAGAAGAAGGATGGACCGATGAGAATGTGTATCGACTATCGGGAGTTGAATCGAGTGACAGCTAGGAATCAGTATCCGTTGTCTAGGATTGACGATTTGTTTGACCAACTTTGAGGAGCGTGTTATTTCTCGAAGATAGATTTGAGATCGGGATATCATCAACTGAGAGTGAAGAAGGACGATGTGGCAAAAATGGCCTTTAGGACAAGATACGGCCATTATGAGTTTTTGGTTATGCCGTTTGGGTTGATGAACGCGCCGACAACATTCATGGAATTGATGAATAGGATATTTCAAGAGTTTTTGGATAAATGTGTAATTGTATTCATAGATCACATCTTGGTATATTCTAGGACTAAGGAGGAACATGAGGAACATTTGAGGTTAGTTCTACAGATTTTGAGGGAACAGAGGTTATACGCTAAATTCAAGAAGTGCGAGTTTTGGCTTGAGAAAGTAGAATTCTTAGGACATGTGGTGTCTAAGGAAGGAATTGAAGTAGATCCAACAAAAATAGAAGCTATAGTAGATTGTGAGAGACCAACAACTGTTAGTGAAATAAGAAGTTTCTTGGGGTTAGCAGGATACTACAGGAGATTTGTCAAAGGATTTTCGAGGTTATCGGGACCGTTGACGAGATTGACACAGAAAGGAGCCAAGTTCGTTTGGTCAGAGGAATGTGAAAAGAATTTTCAAGAGCTGAAGAGTCGGTTAGTGTCCGCACCTGTTCTTACAGTACCATCAGGATCGGACGGATTTGTGATATATAGTGACGCTTCGTTGAAAGGATTAGGTTGTGTGTTGATGCAGAACGATAAGGTGATAGCTTATGCGTCAAGGCAACTGAAGAACCATGAGAGGAATTACCCGACCTATGATTTGGAGTTAGCAGCGGTAGTGTTTGCCTTAAAGATTTGGAGACATTATTTGTATGGGGTAACATGTCAGATTTACACTGATCATAAGAGTCTTAAGTATATTTTCACACAAAAGGAGCTTAACATGAGGCAAAGAATATGGCTAGAATTACTTAAGGATTATGATTGTACCATTTTGTATCACCTAGGAAAGGCCAATGAGGTGGCGGATGCCTTGAGTAGGAAGAATCGAGGAACCTTAGCGACATTGATTTCTAAGGGGGTAAGTACATGGAATGGCATTGAAGTTTCAAGTATAGAAGTGAGATTTAAAGGGTATTTAGCTCAGTTGGGTGTTCAGCCAACACTAACTAGACCAAACCAAAGAAACACCAGAAATAGATGAAGAACCGTGAGGATACATTAGAGTATGGTAAAGGGAAAGGTAATAGATGTTCGTATAGAAGACAATGGGATTTTAAGGTATCAATCGAGAACTTGAGTACCTAGCGGCAAGGATATAAGAAGAGAGAGAGTGTACAAGAAGTGCACTGTCAAAAGGTTTTCTGTACATTCTGGGAGTATGAAGACACATAGGAACCTAAGGGAATCATTTTGGTAGAAATAATAAGAAGGGAATGGTGGCAGAGTTGTATCGAGGTGTTGGTATGTCAACAAGTGAAGAGTGAGCACCAGAAAACGACAGGATTATTACAGTAGTTACCAATTCCGGAATGGGAGTGAGAGAACATAGAAATGGATTTAGTAGTGGGACTACCGAAAAAGTTGAAGGGTCATAACGCGATTTGGGGTTATAATGGACAGACTTATGAAGTCAGCCTATTTCGTGATAATTAAGGTGAAAGACTCGTTGGAGAAGTTAACTAAGTTATACGTGGATGAGATAGTGAGATTGCATGGAATACCAATATCGATAGTATCCGATCGGAATGCGAGGGTTACATCAAAGTTTTGGAAGAGTCTAGAACAAGCTTTGGGTACCGAGTTGACGATGAGTACAAATTTTTACCCACAGACAGACGGACAGTCAGAAAGGACCATTCAGACACTTGAGGATATGTTGAGGGCCACATCAGTAGATTGGCAAGGGACTAGGGATGAGAAATTGCCATTGGTAGAATTCGCTTACAACAAAAGTTATCACGCTAGCATCGGTATGGCACCGTATGAAGCTTTTTATGGACAAAAATGTAGATCGCCTGTTTATTGGGATGAAGTTGGTGAGAGGAAGCTGACGGGACCAGAGATCGTTCAAGTAACCGCGGGTAAGGTACAACAGATAAGAAAATGGTTATTGACCGCTCAGAGTAGACAAAAGTCGTATGTAGATCGTCGACGATAAGATTTAGAGCTTCAGTTGGGAGATAGTGTATTCTTGAAGATTTCGCCAACAAAGGGAGTTATGAGGATTGGTATTCGCGGGAAGTTAAGCCTGAGATATGTGGGACCGTTTGAAATTTTGGAGCGAGTTGGGCAGGTAGCCTATAAGTTGGCTTTATCACCTGTACTTGCTGGAGTGAATAATGTGTTTCATGTCTCGATGTTGAGAAAGTACATCTCCGACCCGAGTCATGTGATTGAGTATAGGCAGATGAGATTTCGTGCCGATTTGAGTTACGACGAACAACCTTGTGGACCGAAAAGACCAAGTATTGAGGAAGCAAATTATTCCTTATGTGAAAATGCAATGGAGCAACCACACGGAAAGAGAAGCAACATGGAAGCTCGAGAGTGAGATGCGAGAGTCGTATCCCACCATATTTTCCATTTGAGTGCGTTTGGTTTGGAGGACCAAACCCTTTTAAGGGGGTAAGAATGTAATAACCCGTAATTTTTTTTCTTTCTTTTATTAATTAATTTAAATCCTTTAATTAATAAATACTCATTTTATTAAATTGTTTCCTTTTCTTTTTATCAGTACTTATTTCCTAATACTAGTTGGATTAGGAGTTTGGACTTATTTTAATTGGGCTTAGAGAATCCTTGGGGGCTTAGAAAACCCAATTAGCCTAGGCTTAGAAAAACCATCTATATATATATTTATACTCCTCCTAAACCCTAAAGACCTCATTAACTTTCAACCCTATTAAGAGAGAGAGAGAGGGAGGCAGCATATAGAGGGAGCCGAGAGAGAGAGGTGAGCCGAGAGAGAGAAAGCTGCCGGAATTAAGTGGAAGCCGACCGGATTTTGGGAAGAAGGAGGAGCCCCCTTCGTTGCTGAAGTATTCAAACATCAAGGTAAAGATTTAACCCTCTTTTGAGTTATTCCTTAAACCCTAGAAACCCTAGATCATTTTTGGTGAAAATTAGAGTTTGTATTATTGTAAATTAATAGGGTTTTGATCTAAGGAGGCCTATTCATGAAAGAATGGATGAAAACCTAATGAAAATTAGGGTTCTTGAGCTTGTAATCAATGGGTTTGTTCTAATATCATTACATGCTAGGGTATATAATTGAATTTAAGATGTTGTGGGTGTAGTTTGTGTGTGTGCCGTGTGTAGGCTGTGTGCATATGTACAGAGTGTGGGTGTGTGCGTGTGTGTGATCAGTCGTGTGTGTATGTGCAGTGTATGTGCATGTGTTGCTGTAGCGTGTGTGTGTATGTTTCAGCCGTGTGTGTGGGGGGGTGTGGTATATCTGATGGATGGGAGTTTAGTGCATGTGTGAGTGTGTGGGAGGATTAGGGTTTTGTGTGTGTTTTAGTGTGTGTTTTCAATGTTGAGAAAGGTGAGTTTAGTGAGTGCAAAGGAAATTGAAGGAAAGTAATTAAGGGTTTGAACCTAGAAACCCTAAGGATGATTGATAAACCGAAAGGGGTAAAAGAGCAACCTCTAGAAGAGTTAAAAGATATTAACTCTAGGATTATCAAGGAGGTTTAAAGATGAGTTTTGGGGTAAGAAAGTAAGAAATACTTATGCCTAAGAAAATCTTTTGCATGATTGTAGATTCGTGCAAGGAGTAATTGCAAGGAAGCGCAAGCGATAAAGGTAAGGGATTACATTCCATAGCGTTTGATTGTTTTCATATCCTTTGTGTTAGGATTCCTTTAATTTCATAAAGTATATGCTACCAAGTGGCCGGTAGTGATTTATTTTCCTTTGCTATGAGCGTTCTTTGGAATATCTTACCATTGATATGTTTTGTTCAATGTGTATCCGTGATGATTGGATTGATTTATGTGTTCTCGTACCTTGAACACTATATATGATATTATTTTGTCCATTTGATGAGGACTTTGTATGATTTGGTCTAGACATATTGAAATGACCTTAATGTTGAATGAATTGGTCTAGACAGATTGAAATGACCTTAATATTGAATGAATTGGTCTAGACAGAATGAAATGACCTTAATGATGAATGAATTGGTCTAAATAGATTGAAATGACCTTAATTCTATATATGATTATCATGATGCATCAGAATAAGGGAGCGCTCTGATAAAGCGTAGGGAACCTTATTCAACGAACACCTTGAGAGGTGTATCGGAGTCACCCTAGAAAAAAAGGTGCACAATTATTTGGAATTGACGGACTATGTATATACTGTCTTCATCTTGATTATTCGTGTAAAAGTGCCACTACTTGTTAATTGAAAAGTGTTCTTCTTTGTGTTCTCATATCTGAACCGTTATTGTATAAGTTATGATTTCATTGATATACTCGTTGAACTCCGTTTGTTCCGGTCATCTCTTCCTAGAACCCGAAGAGATCCCGTATGAACTTACTGAGCATTGTTTGCTCACCCTTTCCTATTCTTTCCCCTCCCAGGTAATAAATGATTGGAGTGGATTGGCTGCATGTTTGGTGGCGTAGCGGCTATTGGAGTTCGAGTTATTATTCTAGAACATTAAGTATTTATGTTGAGCTAGTGGATTGTACTAGCCGTTGAAATTTTACTGTTATCCGTATTTAAGTTATTTCGAATTGTGGTTAGTATTCGAATTATGGTTTTAGTAGCCGTTGAAGGTTATTTTATTATCAATTAAGTATTATTATTATTTATGGATTTTGGGGTTGTTACAATACAAACACGTAAACTAAGTCGGGGCTTAACCGGTGAATGCCCTTCGGCGTGAGAGTAAATATTTGTTTATTTGATAGCAAATCAATTGACAATAGTTTTGGGTCAAGATAATGGGCATGTAAGACGTACAAGAATTATGTAAATAATGACTTGTATTTATAGCTGTAGGATATAGAGTCCATCCTTGTATAGAAATGATAGCACGGATTTGTTCTATGTAATTCCTATGTTTTCCGGTATTATTTTGTGTTATTTCCATGTAATTTGCTTGGTTTGATGTCTTTTGAGTGATACTATGTATTGTGAGGATTTTGAGATAAAAGATGTAAATTGAGAGAATTCTTAGATAGTCTTTGGATGTAAGTGTTTTTGGTCCTCAAGTGTTGCTCAAAGTTCATCAAAGTTACTCCATGGAAGTCAAGCCAAGGTGGTTCGGAAGCGAGCCAAGGACTGAAGAGAAAATGTGAAGAAATCAGTGATTTTAGTTCAGGGGACGAGTCGTCCCCCTTTGGCCCAACTATTCCCCAAAGGGGGGACGCCAGGTTCAGAGAGGGCTGCAGACTGGGACGAGTCGTCCCCCACATCACGACTCGTCCCCATTGAAGGAAGACCAAGGGACGACTCGTGACCCTAGGGACGAGTCGTGCCCTGATCGCTGGAATGACGTAATTTTTGCAATTTTCTTTATTTTTAATTTATTTTCTTTTCCTTTTTAGCTAGGGTTTAGGGAGGAAGTATAAATACTAATTCCTATCAGTATTTTAGGTTATCTTATCTTTCATTAGCTTTTCAAAACAATATTCAAGCTTTGAATCTCCATGGAAGGCTAAGTTCTCTTGCTTTGGATTTGTAATCTTTGAACCATCTTGACTTTCAATTGAGGTTTGATTTCTTTTGATTACTCTTCCCTAATTGCAATTTTACTTGTTCTTAATTCAAAATCAATTTCTAGGGTTTTGAGAAATTGATCAATCCCTTAATCCTTTGAATTGATTATTGCTAGATTTCCCTCTTATCGTGTCGGACTAGGGTTATCATTGTAGCACTTTTGCAATTCTTGAATGTTTCATCTTGGATTGTAATTAAAGTAAAATTGGCTTTGATTCTATTTGAAATAATAATAGGTTAATTTCTTGATCTTAATCTCTTAAATCTTTCATCGATTAATACTTTGAATCTTGACCGTGTCGGCTAGGTTTTGGTATTGATTAGGATTATTAGTTGAGCGTGTCGCCGCTAGTAATTATTAACAAAGAAGAGATAAAGATTTTACATCTTGTGATCAAGTAATTAGGGAGAAGAAAGAAAGAATCATTCCGGTGATATTGATTGATAGACGGGGATAATTTTGCATATCCAAAGTGTTCGTTTACATTATTATTCATAACTTAGATTTTAATTCCCGTCGTAGGATTATAATTATTCAACAAACAAAAACCCCCCATTTGTGTGCGTGACTTGATCGTGTACAATACTGTTCCCTGAGTTCGATCCTGGACTTTCACTATCTACATTATTTGGAGTCCTTGTAGTAATTTAGTAGGTGTGCGATAAAGCCTACCAAATTTTGGCGCCGTTGCCGGGGAACGGTGTAATTGTTTACGATCATATTCTGTTCTTAATCTATTTCTTTTTCTTTTTATTTATTTTTATTTTAGTATTTGTGTTATCTGCTAAGTGATATACCCTGCTCTCTTGTGGTGTGTAACCGTGCATGGTTCACACCCGTTCTACTAACGATTTACTTGTGCCTCTTGGATACAGAAATTGAACGTTCTTTCAGGGAAGGACGTAAAGCAAACAGGAGGTTGAACTATAATAGTTGGGAGACAGAGATGGGGGATAGAGCAACAGCAGTACACTTAGAGAGAAAATCGCCTCCAAACCGGACTCGAGCAACCGCAGCGCTACTTTTCCCGTACTTGGGCCTGGAGTCACATTTGAGTTGAAACCGGGGCTTCTAAATCAATTGCCTAGCTTCAGTGGGCTACCCGGTGAAAACCCGAATCAGCATGTTTCCCAATTTGTGCAAGTATGCAACAGTATGAAGCCTTCGGATCTCCCAATTGAGCAGCTTCTGCTCCGAGCTTTCTCATTCACATTGAAGGACAGGGCCAATGTATGGTACTACCACCTGGCCCCGAACAGCATTACCACCTGGCAGATGTTAAAGGAGGCTTTCTTGGATGAGTTCTTCCCGGTGAATCAAATCAATGTGATGAAAAGGGACATAAGCAATATGGAGCAGAAGGGGGATGAATCATTCTACGATTACTTCAACAGATTTCATACACTCACTCGGAGTTGTCCCTACCACGGGTATGATGCGGATCAACTGATTATGTATTTCCACGGAGGGCTTACTGATCAGGACAAGCGAATGGTTGACTCTTCATGTGGGGGTAGCATACTAAACAAGACTACTGCAGAAGCTCAGAAATTATTGGAGGAGTTAGCAAAGAGTACCCGGACGCATGGTATGAGGTCAAGTGTCAGGCAGGTTAATGCAGCTGGGTCCAGTAGTGGGGTGGCGGATCAACTTAAAACTGATGTCGAGGACATCAAGAGTATGATGAAGTCAATGATGTTGGGGCAGCCGCCGAAGCAATGTGGTATTTGTTACGATGTGACTCATCCGACGGATTCGTGTCCGACTTTACAAACGGGTGAGTATGAAGATGTGAATGCAGTGGGTTTCGGAGGCCAGAGACAGAATACTTACAACCCGAACTGGAAGAATCACCCTGGGTTCAGTTGGTCTAATCCGAATGGGGCACAGCAGCCGCAATTCGGTAATCAGTTTGGTAATCCGCGGGGTTTTCTGCCGGTTCGCTAGCCGGTGCAGCTTTAGGCCACCTATGCAGCCACAACAGCTCAGAAGAAGAATGCAGGCAGCGGTCACCGCAGGACCCACGAAGATATGTTCCGTACTCTTGCTCGTAGTATGAGCACATTATCCAAATGCTGCAGCAGTGACGCGAGAGGATACGAGTATCGGCAATCTTCAGCAGTATCAGCAGAGGACTGATACAAGTCTTAGTGGTCTGAAGAAGACGATGATGAGGAGCAGGAGCAGAAGCAGGAGCAGGGTGGTCACGGTGAAGAAGAGCATAACCAGGGCCAGCAGGGCTCGTTTAATCAGTGGGATGAGATGAGGGCGTTTCTAGATGAGCAAAGCATGGGAGATATGCCTATGAGGACGGGAGGACCTGTGGAGAGATATGCTTACGAGGATCGAGAGGTTCATGAGCCGGGTGGTTTTTGAGGATAGGAGGTGGGCGGAGTATGGTGATACATTGGAGGAGATACAGGACCGACAGATGCGATAGATAGCCGCGGCGGCAGATGGAGTCCTGGATGATGCAAGAGGGGACCTTCCGCATATGTCCCGGTGTCGAGATGAGCAAGATGCCGGTTTGTTGTCCCGTAGCGAGGCCCGTGAGATGAGGCGTGCTGCTAGACGGATGCCTCGCTCCCGGTGTGGGTTCTAGTTCACGATCGCCCAGTAGTCGGTGGCGCACCGGAGTGGCAGTGGCGGCCGTGGCAGTGGCCACCTCAGTGATGGTATTATTTTTTTTTCCCTTTTACGCGTTTACTGTCCTAGCAATTTTATTGTTGCACACACATTGAGGACACTGTGTAGTTTAAGCGTGGGGGTATGGGGGATGTGGGATGTTTGTATCTGTACAGTTTCTTTTGATTTCTATTAAAAAAAAAAAATGAGAGGCTAAGTGAAAACCCGAGAGGGCACTTAGGCAAAAGGAGAGAGTCTGTATATAAAAAAAAAAAAAAAAAAAAACAAGAGGCTAGGTGAAAACCGGAAACGGCACCTGGACAAAAGGTGAGTGAGTGAAATTCTTTCAATTTGTTTATTCACCGGTGTTGAAGTCATAAGGGGGGTTCGGAGTTTCGGGTTAGGATGTTCACTTTGGTGTAGGAGGTTCGGATTAGAGGAGATAGGTTAGAAATCCTCATTCATTCTGGAGTTATAAGGGGGTGTAGGAGTTTGTTTTCATGAGGTAGTTGTGAGGGATTAACACCCGAACAACTTTGATTTTGAGGGATGATGTAGTGAGAGCCAAGCGTGGGGGAAACGTAGGTTATATTTAGTTCCCCTTGGCTTTTGTGTGAGGACCTTTGCTTGGATACTGTTATTTTGGGAGTTGGTATCAAGTTAAGGTCATTTGTTTTCATTGATCATATTTATTGGTGATATAAGGAGACGGAGTTTCTTGTACTCTGTTATGACTTTTGATTGACTTGTTGGCGGATTAGAGGAGACTAGGAATCATTACCCTCCATGCATCTGTTTTAGGCCGGTGCTAGATTGGAGTTTAGGATATTACTCAGGGACGAGTAATGGTCTAAGTGTGGGGGTATTTGATAGCACGGATTTGTTCTATGTAATTCCTATGTTTTCCGGTATTATTTTGTGTTATTTCCATGTAATTTGCTTGGTTTGATGTCTTTTGAGTGATACTATGTATTGTGAGGATTTTGAGATAAAAGATGTAAATTGAGAGAATTCTTAGATAGTCTTTGGATGTAAGTGTTTTTGGTCCTCAAGTGTTGCTCAAAATTCATCAAAGTTACTCCATGTAAGTCAAGCCAAGGTGGTTCGGAAGCGAGCCAAGGACTGAAGAGAAAATGTGAAGAAATCAGTGATTTTAGTTCAGGGGACGAGTCGTCCCCCTTTGGCCCAACTATTCCCCAAAGGGGGGACGCCGGTTCGAGAGAGGGCTGCAGATCGGGACGAGTCGTCCCCACATCACGACTCGTCCCCATTGAAGGAAGACCAAGGGACGACTCGTGACCCTAGGGACGAGTCGTGCCCTGATCGCTGGAATGACGTAATTTTTGCAATTTTCTTTATTTTTAATTTATTTTCTTTTCCTTTTTAGCTAGGGTTTAGGGAGAAAGTATAAATACTAATTCCTATCAGTATTTTAGGTTATCTTATCTTTCATTAGCTTTTCAAAACAATATTCAAGCTTTGAATCTCCATGGAAGGCTAAGTTCTCTTGCTTTGGATTTGTAATCTTTGAACCATCTTGACTTTCAATTGAGGTTTGATTTCTTTTGATTACTCTTCCCTAATTGCAATTTTACTTGTTCTTAATTCAAAATCAATTTCTAGGGTTTTGAAAAATTGATCAATCCCTTAATCCTTTGAATTGATTATTGCTAGATTTCCCTCTTATCGTGTCGGACTAGGGTTATCATTGTAGCACTTTTGCAATTCTTGAATGTTTCATCTTGGATTGTAATTAAAGTAAAATTGGCTTTGATTCTATTTGAAATAATAATAGGTTAATTTCTTGATCTTAATCTCTTAAATCTTTCATCGATTAATACTTTGAATCTTGACCGTGTCGGCTAGGTTTTGGTATTGATTAGGATTATTAGTTGAGCGTGTCGCCGCTAGTAATTATTAACAAAGAAGAGATAAAGATTTTACATCTTGTGATCAAGTAATTAGGGAGAAGAAAGAAAGAATCATTCTGGTGATATTGATTGATAGACGGGGATAATTTTGCATATCCAAAGTGTTCGTTTACATTATTATTCATAACTTAGATTTTAATTCCCGTCGTAGGATTATAATTATTCAACAAACAAAAACCCCCCATTTGTGTGCGTGACTTGATCGTGTACAATACTGTTCCCTGAGTTCGATCCTGGACTTTCACTATCTACATTATTTGGAGTCCTTGTAGTAATTTAGTAGGTGTGCGATAAAGCCTACCAAGAAACTTGTGTGAGAGAAGGATTATAATCCTATTTGAATTATAATTCCCCACAATCCGTGTTGTAGTAGGATAATGAGTTGGATTTTGTATACGTTATTTACCTATGTTTCCGGATATTTTTCATCCATTTTAATGTATTTAGAATAGTTTTGATGTAATTTGAGAGAAATTATGTAATGTGAGGTTTTGTTGAGAAACAATATAATTCGAGGGTAGTTTAGTCCTTTATTTATATTTGGATTTTGATCTCAAGAAACCGAAGATTTCAAGTCAACCAGCAAAGAAAAGGTCAACAAAATGGTCAAGGTTCAAGAAAAGGGCCAAGAAAAATCAAGGGATGAAGGCCAGGTCAAAACCAAGTCAAAGATGAAGATTTCTGCACAGAGCACGAATGGGAAGTTGGAGCACGAGTGAAGAAGGACTGAGGCACGAGTGGGGCACGAGTGAGACTCAAGCACAAATCAGATCAGAACGACTTGGAGAGAAGTGCACGACTCGTGAGCACGATTTGGAGAGGCTGGCACAACTCGTGCTGGATAGAACAACTCGTGCCCAGGCGCATTTTGTGATGTCAGCGAGGCGTTGGCGAGCAGAATTCATGGATTTAATTAGTTTCTTTTCCTAATTAGTGAAGGATTTATTTAAGGAGTATAAATACCTCCTTATAAAACATTATTAGGGTTAGCTTTGAATTGGATTATCATATCTAGAGAATTCTCATTATTCGAAGATTACAACTCTAGGTTTCATGTTCCTTTTCTCCATTGCTGTGATTTTGAGTATGAGTATGAGTAGCTAAGTTTTTATTGATTTGCGGATTGGTTGTAACAATACATGATCTTTATGCTATAATTTTTACTTATTAATTCAATTTATTTCTAGAGTGGTAAAATAGCTTTAATCCGTTCTAGGATTTCAGACTTATGTTAAGATATTTTTGGCCCTAGAATTTGTGGGTATCTTTTGCTACGGTAACTCGGGCATAGATACATGACCACTATTTTACTACTTAGACCTAATTGAGGACGTAACTGAAATCAATTGATTTAGGTTCAAATATTCTTTTGTTCTTCATGAGTTCTTTGATTATTATATATACGTAACTGGAAGTATAATAAAAGAAGAATATTTGAGTTGCAAATCGCACACCAAATCGTCCCAACTCATGATTTTGTGAATGAACCCTAGAATGAAAATTGATGGCTTTATTAATAAAATAACATAAAGTGAATGTACTGTTTGGGAGTTGGGAATAAGTGTGGTTATTATTAAATTGGGGAAAAGAAATGTGTGTAAAGTTTTATAAATATTTTTGGTGTAATGTTGTAAGCTAAATAGGTTATGATTTGTTTTAAAACAGGTTGATATCACCTCCTCGTGGATAAGTCATGTTATTTTGTTTTCAAAAGGTCATTCGACTTTCAATTTATTTAAACAAAAGTTTTTAATTAATTAGGAGGTGGGTTGGGGACCCTCCAGCTGGGGCACAAGTTTATAGGTCCCGAGATTGGGGAGGCCCCACAGTAAGGACTGATTTGCTTGACAAGATCCTCCATATTTAGACTTCTACCTTTCTTTAAATTCTTGTCAATCAAGTCAATCCTGGATTCCTTTAAAGAACAAGAAGTCCTAAACCATGTAGAGATTTTCCTTCCAAATCCATGTATATCTTGGAGTATTGTTCCAACAAATCCTCTTCAACTTTCCTAAAATAAAGCCTATGTAAATCTACAAGAAGATCACAAATACTTCCTTCATTGACTTGGATTCTTTCTTGTGCTGATCTTCCCCACACTTACAAGCGTGTCTTTAAATTCACGACATTTTTATAAATAACTGAAACTTTTTTTAAAAATGTGTGGTGAAATTTTTGTAAATAATCTGAACTTCTCAACACCCTCTGAAACTATTAAACACATGAAATGGACCTCTGTAACACTACATCTGACCATCTCAATTACTACCATTAACCATCTTTTAACACTTCATTTATAAGAGTTTAAAAGGATCATTTGAGAGGCTAAATGACGCCTTTTTGGGTTTTTAAACCTTATCTCGAGGCGAAGCCTCGTGTCTTTTGTATGCCTCGTAATTTTCTTCGTCAACAAATTATTTGGATATCAGTTTTAAAGATTTTAGATATCAATTTCAAAAGTTCTGGATATTCAGAAACCTTTAACATTGATATTAAGAAGACTAGTGGGTAGCCCGTGCTCCGCACGAAAAATTAATTTGCCATTTTTTATATTACTTATTTTATGTTTTTATTTGATAAAGTAGTAACAATTATGATTAACTAATACTATTAATAGTAATATTTAACATATATAGTAACTATTATAGTTAACTAATACAATTAATAGTATTAATGAACTTATATCGTAACTATTATAATTAACTAATACTATTAATAGTAATAGTTAA
This sequence comes from Adenophora triphylla var. japonica, assembly GCA_022495995.1. Taxonomy (NCBI): domain Eukaryota; kingdom Viridiplantae; phylum Streptophyta; class Magnoliopsida; order Asterales; family Campanulaceae; genus Adenophora; species Adenophora triphylla. The sequence goes on along the minus strand of JAFEMH010000824.1, from coordinate 388,612 downwards.
CATATATAGTAACTATTATAGTTAACTAATACAATTAATAGTAATAGTTAACTTATATAGTAACTATTATAGTTAACTAATACTATTAATAGTAATAGTTAACATATATAGTAACTATTATAGTTAACTAATACAATTAATAGTAATAGTTAACTTATATAGTTAACTAATACTATTAATAGTAATAGTTAACATATATAATAACTATTATTATTAACTATTATTATTAGCTAACTAGTACATCACCCGTGTGTTAAACACACGGGAAGAACACTTTTTAAAATTTACGTTAAACAACATAAAAAATTCAATTTTTTTATTAACATAAAAGTGAAACAGTAATGATCTTAATTAAAGATGATACTTTACTTGTAGAATTTTAAAACTTGAAATAGCGCTAAATATTGGTTTGGTACTTGTACAATCTTAAACCTAACTAAATAAGTATGGTTTTTCTAGGATTGTAGATTCTTTGTATATCCGTCAACCCATAAAAGTAATAAAAAATTGTGAGACCTGCATTAAGTGAACTAAATAAAATACTCCAATCAATAGCAAAACAGAGCACTCCTAATGAGATATAACCTTGGGAAAAAATTGTGTTAATCAATGTGAAAAACAATTACTCATACTGAAGGAAACACATAAACTGAATAAATCTTGCAACAAAAAACCGGATGTCATGAATATTGATTACCCCATTCAAAAGTTTTTTACAACTAAAATTAAAAAAGGCAAAAAATGAAATTGTTTTCAGTCAAACATACCCAAATAAAAGTTTTTTACAACCAAAATAAAGAAGTTGTTCAAATTACTATTTTGTCAAATCTATGACACTTGTGTCAATCTTCTTTGGTTTTATCCATCGATTCCATTCGAGCCTCTTAGACCTTCTAACTCTTGGACGCTGAAGTGGACTGCCTTGTGCTTCATCTTCAACAACAGCTTCATTCACAACCTAACAAAGACACAACATTAGTACATAAATATTAAAAGAACTAAAAATAACATATAGTGCAAACTAAGTCTCTTTATAACCTCATTTTCAGCCAAAAGTGTATTTGCCTCTGCCTCATTTAAAGCATGGGACAAATCCTTCAATAACATATCACAATCATTAATCAAAAATTCACATTCAGGAATTCTTTTGGAACAATTTGTTTAGCCAAATGACATCCTCGCTTATTATGACCACTTTCATTGCACAAACTACATTTTTTGGTTCTTGTCCCTTGCGTTCCTTCCACTTCAAACTGCAAACAAAAATTAAAAAAAAATTATAAATTACAACACAATTAAAATACGAATACATTATAACATTATAAGATAAATTAAAATAGTTTACCTCAATACCATCTTGTTCTTTACTCAATGGACAACCCCTTTTGTTATGTCCACTTTTGTTGCACAAACTACATTTTTTGGTTCTTCTCCGATGTGATCCTTTCACTTCAACCTGCAACAAAAAATAGAAAATATACTAAATAAGAACACAGTTAACATACCAACAAATTATATCATTATTCCATAAAATAAAATTGTTTACATCAACAATATCTTGTTCTTTACGCCTTGGACATGTCCTTTTGTTATGTCCACTTCTCTTGCGTAAAACTACATATATATGACCTGGTATCATGTGAGGCTTCCCCTTGAACCTTCAACAAAAAATAAAAATAAATATAAGTATAATGTGCTAATGATGTCTGGCATCAAGGAATAATTGAAATGGTTATTGATGGCCGCACAAATATTGCACCATCAACACCCGCAACACCTGCTTCTTTCAATACTAATGATAGTGTAAAGGAGACTGAGTGTTTCCAGTCCTATGCCTTACTAAAATGGGAACTCCTTGATTGGTAGATTAAACTTCTTGTACGGAACAAACTAATGAATAAATGAGCAGTAAGCAAAATTAAAAACCAATACAGTTCAGCCAACAATTACCACCAATGATTGTTATAAAAGTAAGTTGGTTAAACACTTGTGAATCATGACAAATATTAAAGCTATTAGAAGTAAGAATCTATCACAACCACATGAAATCTTCTCGGTAGCATTCCTTTTCAATTGGACACCTGTTCCAACAATTATAATAGAAGCCACTATGAAACAAATGAATACAACAGTAACAATACATACAAAATTTAATATTGAAGATTCGGTCTTTAGTGATGTTGCAAAACCCGATTTTGTAATTCCATCGGTAATTGAACTGGACTTTAGTTAACCAATACTTCTTCTAAACAGAGAGAGCTAAGATCCGCAAAAAAAAAACAATAACAATTCCTAAGAAAGAAAAAATCAATTGACATTGTTATATGAGCTATGGTAGAGGAGTATTTCATATGCGGCTAAGTAAGAAATTGTCTATCATTACAAAAAAACTGATTAACATCTCTTAAGAATAAATATTTCCGTTAAGAGATTTTTAAGCTTGTGGTATCAAAGAAGGATCATTGTCATCATATTTAAGTGTAAGTATCATTTCAAAAGGGACATAATGACATGTCTTATATAACATACAAAACCAAGCAATCGAAGTATAAATAAAGCAATTCATGAGAAGAAAACTCTAAAAAACAACAATCTTCATGGATTGAAAGCGGCTTCTAGTATCATATACCAAACAAAAACTACGAAATTCATTTGAAAACCACAAATTAGAATAACAAACCTAGAGAAGGTGTTCTAGTATCCTATAGCTACCAACTGAACAAATGAAATGACAAAATCGGATGAACAAATAAAAATATCACAAAATTCCAATGCGGATGATTGAAATAGAGGAAAGGGTGATTCAATTGGATATGCAAATCAGAGACTAATGGTTAGGGTTTACATAAAATTGACTTTGTATTATTGATTTTAGTATACAAAATATGCATTACATTGTTTTAGCACCCCATTAGCAGTTCAGCAAAACTACCTCCAAAGGGATTTTTATTGTCCAAATAGATAAGAACATATCAAAGAGATGAAATAGAAAATAAAAGGAAATATGAAGAAATTAGTAGAGGAAATTGCGTTTACCTGGATGTTGGGAAAGAAAGAGGGGGCGGCGACCGTGAATGGGGGAGGTGAGCCGAAGGTAGGTGAGGTTTTGGGGAAGAAAGGGTTTTGGTGCAATTTGTTAATTGCTGATGACGGAAGGGAGTAATGAGAAACAGAGAAGAAGAAGATTAGCGGTCAGAATAATAAACCGCTTAGCTTATCGAGGAAGCTAGGCCATCCAAAAAAAAAAATCTTTATTGACATGAAAGTGAAATACATTATTTATGATCTAACTTAAAGAAATAAATACTTTTTTAAAATAACAAACATCTATGAATATTACAAATTTTGGAAAATTTCCTTATAAACAACATTTGTAGTTTCATTGGTGAGTTTTCCTTCATCATCGCACATTAATATCTTCAATCCATGGCGATTTGTGACCCTAGACAATGCAACGTATAACTGACCATGACTGAAAACAGGCTTCTTCAAGAAAATTCCGACATTTGAAAGAGATTGACCCTGACTTTTATTGATTGTCATTGCATATGACACAACCAACGGAAACTGTCGCCTCTGTAATTTAAATGGCAACCGTATATCTGCTGGAGTCAATGTCATTCTCGGAATAAATACAGTATCACCAACATTACTACCGTTTAGAACTTTCCCTTCGAGAACATGATTTCCGAGCCTTGTAATAATTAACCTTGTTCCATTACATAACCCTGAACAATGGTCAATGTTTCTCAGCAACATGACTGGTGTACCGACCTTTAAATGTATTTCATGAGTAGGTAGACCAGAACACTTGATAGTGTTTAAAAACTCCGTCGAATGAAGATCTTCAAAGAAACTGGAGTTATCTTCAGATTTGCAAATAGAATCAGAACTTAAATAAGTCCTTTGTTCAGATTGGTTGTACGAAACCATATAGGCATTAATGTTCTCAACCACATCCAGGGTTGGAGCAAGAATGGCTCTTCGCTGTAAATAATCAGGATCATTAAAATGATCAGTGAAATTGGGATATGTGCTTTCAACAATAGACTTGATGAAATCATCTCGACTCATTAACAATCAAGTCATCGGGAATCTTTATTGTGGCTTCACCATCATTATCATTACCATATGACCCATCCCCAACACTCAATATCCACTTGAGAAAGCCTTGAGTTCTAATCCACTTTCATCATTTTCAATTTGTTGTAGTCTCATATTCTTGGAAAGCCTCAAAACTTTGACATGAGACCATAAATATGATGAATTGATCGTGGCCATAACAACATCTTGTCCGGTACCTTTAGGAATGACTGGAAGTATCTCGACGGAAGTCTCCACCCATAACCAATGTCTTGCCTCCAAACGGTTGATTCAAACTATCTGTGATTGAACCTCATTATGTCCTCAACGTTACGTCCGGTGCTTCAAAACAATATCTATGAACCATAGGTGCTTCATCCCAAATTATAAGCTTAGTTTTAATCATAAGCTCACCAAGAGGAGTACCTTGTTTGATATTACATGTTGAATCTTCATCCAAAGTTAATGGAATTGCAAACCTGGAATGACCAGTACGACCATTAGGGAGTAAGAGTGATGCTATACCACTTGATGCCACATTCAATACGATTTCACCCTTAGATCGTAACGCAGATGAAAGAATCTTCCACAAAAAAGTCTTTCCAGTTCCACCAGATCCATATAAAAAGAAAACTCGTCCAACATCAAGATCAATGTCATTCATAATAAGGTTGTAAGCATGCCTCATTCGTCGGTACATAATTCCAATAATCGCTTGTGCTCGGCCTCCAATGAATTTCTATCATAGTTCAACTCTTCTAAAATCATTCTATTGTTGTAAATAGTGGGATCAAAATCGCGTGGATAAGGCATATCGGGAAAGTCACGAAGGCTTTTTCCTCTGCTACGCAAAAGTTTTTCAATCTCCAAGAGAGTAAGATTTTTGATTTCTTCATCGCTTAGTTTAAGTCCTAGAAAGAAGAATATATATATTAAGCTGGTATTAGAGAGTAAGTAAATAGTATAGAATTAAGTTTCTATGGGAATTTGTAGAAGAGAACAAAATAAATAAAATATATTATAAATTATAAATTAAATTGGCTAGAGTATAATGGATTACCTTCATGATCTAAAAGACGTCTTTGATTGTAAAGAATGTCATCGACAAAAATTCAAAGCAACTATGCCAAACATATTCAGGCCTTGAGTAAGATCGACATCAATAAACGGACAAACATGGTTCTCAATGATGAAGCACTTCCCCGTTGACTTGCCTCTTTTATACCATCAACGTACTCCTTATCATCATCGAAGCAAACCCAAAGCATAACATGCATCTCTAAAAGAACCATGTTGTTGATTACCAACACGTCTAATTTCCTCATAAGAAGTTGGACCGCGCACAAAATTAAGCAAAGTTCTCAAATAATATAATTCACCTTGTCCGGGAGCTACAAAAAATATACGACCAATCTTGAAACCACGTTTTCTAGGATCCCACCTTCTTTCTTTACGATTCCAAACAAATTTTGTAGGGAACTCGGCATATGTCAAACTCTTTGCTAGATCTCCATATTTTTCATTTGCTTCCATCCATGCGGTAAACATACTTTCTCGTGAAGTTGGACGATCTAGCACTTTGTGTCAATTGCATCATCATCTTGGAAGACAATATTTTGTTCACCGGTAGATGGAAAGACAGTCTTTCAACGAGAAGGGTTTTACGTAATGAATTTCATAACCCAACAATCTCCAAGAAGCTTCACAAGGTGATATGAATCTACAATCTAAGTAATTCTTAATCTCATCAACAATTGCTTTCTTTGCCATCATCATTATTTGTCTTACAAAATGTTACGGTAACTCTATCTTGTCCTTTGCTTACATATTTGCAAAGATATTTGATAGACCTTGATGATTGCACCATTCAACATTGACATGAGCACCATATTTCATCAACAACACCCGATTGTGAGGGACTACATATCTGTTGTCAAGGTTAACTCCCTTCACAACTACCGTACGACCATTTTACGGGCGCTTGTAAATTGCATATCCATCTTCATCAATGATTGTCTTCTCACAGAATTTCTTTGGAAAATATTTGGTGCAACGACCCTTAGCCATGCATGGAGAGTTATGCCCTGCTTTCCCACAAGGACCATGAATCATCAAATCCTTCACAGCATTGTAATATTGCGGATCTATAGATTCATCAGGAATCTCGAGATATTAATTTGTCTATTCTATCTACAGTAGAATCATCGGGTTTACGATCAAGCCATAAGATGATATGAACATGTGGCGGACCACGTTTACGATACTCAATTGTGTAAATAAGCTGTAACAATTAGAAATTATAAAACATAAGCTGATAGTAACATTAATTTTATATAATAGAAGAAATAAAATTATGTTAAAAAATATAAAATTCAATTCATAAAATGGAAAATAAGAGATGAAATAAATTCATACACCTTAGAACTTTTCCAAAGATTTCTTTCTTTTCTAGATCATCCATCAATTCATCTAACTTGGCTTTAAAAATACGGCACATAATATCAGCCCTATCTTGTGGTTGTTTGCCATTCTTTCTTAGGAATCGTTGAGCTTCAGGCCATTTTGGATTACATGTGAATGTAATTAAAAGATTAGGATAACCAATCCATCTGCAAATTGCCATTGCATCTTGATAATTTTGGATCATGAATCTCGCACCTCCAACAAAGCTAGATGGCAAACATATTCTTTTGCCACGAGTTGAAGGGTCATGTTCTCCCTTAGCAAGAGCTTGATCAAACCTTTATACATTTCACATCGTAGTTGCTTTTGATGTGTCCTCATAAAAGTCAAACGTCTGCCTCGACCATTGTCCATGTATCAACTAAGTATTGTTGAAACAATCTTTCGGACTGAAAAATATTATCGAGACTACGACTCTCTTTGATGCATCCTATAAGCAAAGTACTCTCTCATGCTCAATTTATAGCGTTTGCCATCTGTTGATTCGGTTTGGACATCCCTGAGAAAAATAGATTCTCGATAACCATCTTGTCCAAATAAAAATAGCAAGGGATATTGCAAGCCTAAGTAAGAAGGATGAAGCTCGGTTATCCTTTGAAGCAACCTGTACTGAGTTTCGATAACAATATCCCTCTCTCCAATTGAATTCTCGAAATCTCCGACCAATAACAATGCAACATCATCTTTAGTTGGTAGATCATAGCATCGACCATCAGTTTTACGCCTAGCAATTAGTTTCAGTCTCAAATTGGTTTCATTTTTTTCTTGCAAGGAGTCACGAACCATTCGAAATGACTTTACAAGAACATTATTCTCATCAAGAATCTTCTTCAAATCATTAACAATCTCTTCATGCAAAAGCTTCTTAATTTGATCATCCCTATTTTGTTTCATTAAATAAGAAAATGTAAATATTAAAAAAAACAAAATAATGATGCATTAAATAACACAAAAATAGTTTAGAAATTATAGACATACCCAATGCAACGAATTCTATTGTCAACTTCATGCTCCGGTGTCATAAATATACAGGCGAGCAAATTTAGGAGGGTTCCCCGGTTGGTATCAAACCACCAATGTAATGGTAGTTCGACCATATAATTTGAAAACGGGTGGACTATTTCCCTATTAACACCATGATCAATCTTACTTCCCATAGAAGTAAATGAGAACATCATATTATAGGATCGAATGTTTGACTTAAAAAGTCGACTTTTCTCGGAATCGCCATATAATAAATCTTTAAATAACTCGGAAGTTCGGGCATTGTAGGTAATTGAACTTTTCCATGCATCTGACAACGAGAATACTTTGGTGCCAACGTTGACTTAAAACGTTTATTCAACCTCTCCGCATACCAAAACATTGCATTGCAATGGGGACATACGTGTAAAGGGTCACCAAAATCCATGTAATCTATATGGGAAAAGAATATTTATTAAAACTAATATAAAAAATATAATATTGAACATAGTTTTGAACATAATATTATAAATAAAAATAATGTAAAACATACCTCGATAAAATAATTATCATCATCCAAATTATTGAGATTAAATGGGCAACCGGAAATAAATGAGCCTAAATAATTGGAAAAAAATAATATTATTAAAATAATTAAAAATAATGTAATAAAATTTCTTATATAAAGATAAAGATTAGGAAAACAGAATTACTCTTTCGTTTTCTATTCTTATTTGGATCACAGTTCAATCTGGACTTTGAAGGCTTTTCTCGAGGAGTAGAATTAGAAACAATGGACTGATCGGAGGCGATATCTGTATAAACACATAACTTTAAATTAGAAGTGAATTTAAAAAAATTAAAAACACAAAAAAAATTACAAATGAAATTAGAAATGAAATTAGAAATTTGAAATATACTAATAATAATGAAATATTTACCAATTTTGCTTTTTGACTTAGCAGTAGTAGGTGTAACAAATGAAAATCCTTCATCATTGGTCAAGTCAATTATTTCTGACGACGGTGTCCCTATAAAAAAAGTAAAAAAGGGTATAAATTTTTAAGCTGTTGGGAAAGATAAAAATTTAGAAATGGGAAGGAATAGTTACCCTGTGCGATATTTTGTTTTTTTAATAAATTGAGATTCATTGGCGACCTTCAATTTTTGTGACTTCAAATTAAATACTTGTGAATCAGAAGGGGTGTTTCTTGCAGTAGTTCCATTACCATTGTTTGATATACTACTTCTTACCACATTCCCTGTCATATTAAAGATAAATGATTTTGTCAATAAGTGTTATAAATATTGACAAAAAAGAATATGTACCATTACCATTAGTTATATCTGAAAATGGCATGATTTGAGAAGATTGACGGGAACTTGTTGTCGATGAAGCCACAGGCATTATATTATGTTGAACATTATTTTCTGCAAAAAAAATGATATGTCAACAAAATAAAGCACAAAATAGGTACATTTTTTTTGGCTTTAATTAATATATAAATGACACTATGAAACGAAAATTGTCTAGGAAATTTGTTAAAAAAAAAAAAAAAGTAGAGTAATTTATAAGACAATAATATTGTAAAGCCAAATAAAATGATTGGAATAAACACACACTTTAACTACACAGTTGTTTTTCCCAAGCCCGCCCAAAAAAAAAAACCAACCCATTTAAAAAAAAGCCCAAATCCAAATAACCTAACCTAATTTTCCCTACGTCTGGAATAGATTTTAGAACCATCCAGAACAAACCCTAAATTTCAACGCCGACCTATACCCTTTCGTTCCCAAACCAATACTCGATGAAGGGCGTCGAAAATGAGGTTCCAGTTATGGATAATCAAGGGTTGATTGATAAGATCGAGGGTGATTGTTTACGCTTTGCTTCTCCTTCTCTTCCAAAATTCGGTTCCCAATATTTCGAAGGTATAATTTCTAAGAACTACTTATCAATTTACTTTTTGATTGTAATTTTAATACTTGAATCGATTTATGTCAAATATTTTTGAATCAAGGGGTTATTGTTTAAGACTCCATTTTTTTATACCAAATTCGGTTCTTTGATTTCGAAGGTAAAATTTCTTAGATCTACTAATAAAATTACTTTTTAATTCACTTTTTAATTGTAATTTTAAGGGTTGGGACCAAGATCGAGGGTGATTGTTTACGCCTGCTTCTCCTTTTGAAGACACAATTCAGTTTACGACTCCATTTTTTTAATCAAAATTCGGTTCTTTGATTTCGAAGGTAAAATTTCTTAGATCTACTAATAAATTTACTTTTTAATTTACTTTTTAATTGTAATTTTAATACTTGAACTGATTTAGGTCACATATTTTTAATAAAGAGTCGTCTTCAATATATTTTTATTACTTCCATCTTGTTTTAGGTCTAATACTTTGAATCAAGTTTGCTACTTTTTTTATAAAATATAAGAATTATTGATCGAAGGCGCAAGAAACATTGTTATGATGTAATTTTAAAATCCTTTTTTTTTCAAATTGATTTTGTTGTCTAATGATTATAAATAATATCTTCATGGCTGTGGTGTATTCGGAAAATGAACCCCAAATTTTTGATACGAATTTATTGGGAATGTATTTGCTTTAAAATAGGAAATTTTGACAAATACATGAAACCCTTATTTAGGATAACTAAAAGCTTACGTATGTAATGAAACTAATAAAAATAAAAATTGATAAGAGAAAAGGACAAAAGTCTAATATATATATTAAACATAAATAGAAAAAAATACAAGCGACATAAAACAAAAAAACAAATACGGATAACGAGAAAATAAAACTTGATTTAGTGAACAAAAGAACCACCCTCCCCACCATAAGAGCCAACGGATGCCCCACCACCACACCACCATCACCCTTATCAAAAGGTTTCTTCTTCAAATCATTCTTTTTACAAAGAGGGGGATCAAGAGAACCAAATAACTCTAGGATGTTCCTAAAGTATTCGGCTAAGGCTCTATGCTCTCCCTAGATGCATTAGAAAAATTAGATGACCTGCTAGCATCGATAGCGTCTTTGTAACAGTGAGTTGTGACCCATACGTCGCAACTTACGACCGATCTGAGCTTGAATGGGCATACGTAGGACATTTTAGAGCGTGGCTGTTATAGTTTGGTATACGAATGTGCCCAAAGTGAAGCTTCTTAGTGGTTTCGAGAGAATGCATGATTACGCTCCTCGGTGTCGAGAATCAATTTCTTCGAGAAGAGGAGCCATTTTCATCACACATTTTGCGGTTCTAGAGAACAACTAAGGATGGAATTATATAAGGGATGGTATTGGAAGGGTAGATACATATATATACCCAAAAAATGACCAAATCCATATTGATGAGTAAAGATTAATTACCAACAACCTTTGTTATAGGGAAATGGTGAACATTAAAGCCAAATACATACATTAAATACACTAATAGCGGTGTAGGTTAATAATGTAAAGATATCTGTCATTAATATAAGGATTACATCTTGGAAACTTGAGTAATCATTACACATGTAGACCTAGTTGCTTTCTATAGAGTTACTAACCTATGATGCATTTATTAAATTTGCGAGACTTCTATTTAATTAATAAATAACACGAGAGAAATATTAATGTTCGGTGAAAGGTAAACACAGTTTAAAATATATAATTTGTTTAACTAACAAAAACTCTTTTAATGTATAAATAACATACACTCTTTTAAATAACTTAAGTAAATATAAATATTTATTGTAATTATAATTATAATTAGATAGAAAAGTACTAACAAAAAAATTTAATAGCAAGCTAGTATTAAAACGTAATTATTTTTTAGAAATAGCTGATTATAATGAAAAAACGAGAGATAGAAAAATAAAAAATAAACTTGGAATTTGTAGTATAATCTTCATCCTCTTAAACTCCAGTGAGAACTAAACAAATAAGAGGTGAAATGATAATAGAAAATGGTAAAAATATAGTTTTTATTTGTGAAACAAATAAAAAAATGGAAAAAATATAGGACATACCAGTATCATCATTTTCAGACTTCCTCTTCTTGCATATTATCATTGACTTTGTGATCTTCATTTCTATTGTAATACTTAATATTGCGGTTTGTTTTTGTAAGATAATAGAATTTTATAGCTGATTGGAGTTTAGTAAAAAACTATTCCTAGGCTGTGATATACACTTATATAAAGGAGTCAAGTGATTATGGGAGTGGAATTCAAAGAGTCAAGTTAACCTAGACATAAGAATTGTACTTAAAGCATTTTTAAGCTACAAAATTAGGTATAGATAATCTAGTGTAATTGAACTATTATTGATTTAACAAAAGTTAATTTTGATGTCATTTCGATTAAAATAAGTGGTTTTCATTACGAATAGCGTAAATAAAAAGAATGTATTTTTAATGAATCATTATAACTTAGAATTTTCATAAATTATAATCTATTTTATACGTATATTAATTGTGGATACTATATTTGATTTAAAAAGCTGTTTTAATAAACATTAATTTCTTCATAAGATGATTGGATACATGACTAAATGACATTGGAAAAACATTGTACTGAAAAATTGATGTTTATGTTTGAATTTTTATTAGAAAACGGCTTACATGAAAGGAAGGTACTTTAATAGCAACATTGAAATGTAAATCATTTGTAACTTAAATTATATGACATAAAGAGTATAGATAATATTTTTGAGTCGTAATTGATTTTATTCTAACAAAATGTTTGATTATGCATTTTGTTTTCCAAAATCTTGGAGATAATTTTTGTATGGAGATCTACCATAGTGGACTTATGTTAGAGGAGAAGTAAGTTTCTCTTATATACATCTTCCATTGTCTTAAAAACATAATCAAGGATATGATGTTCATGTATTTTAATTTGAAATGAATAAAGTAGACACATTGATTGAGAATTAAAAATGATTGAATAAGGTTGCTCATTTTATGTTTAGCAAACTTATTATTGTGATTTGATTTTTTAAGATTTCCTTGATTCTGTTTAGAGGAAAACATGATTAGGGATTTGATTTTAAGAAATTTTTAAGTGAAATGATTTAGTTGGTAGAAATAAGTTAAATAGGGGGAAAGCATTATAATTTGAACAATAAGAACATGTCAGGTAGTATAAAATTGATATCTAAAAAAAAAAAACAAAAAGTAAATGTAAAAACACTTTAACATTCAAAAAAAAAGGAAATAAGTGAAAACAAAATGCATAAAACTATTATAAAATCTAAATTAAAAAAAAAAAAGAAAACCCAAAATGAATTACAAATCCACAAATTACAAATACCCAAATCGAGACAAAATAACACAATTGTTCAAATGATAATGTTCCAATAAAATTAACCAAAAAACACTAAAGGCTGTAAAATTTTCGGTCTTTCTCAATCTTGATTTCATACATGCTTGAATCCCATCCTTGTTAGATGATCCACCATCACTGTTAATGTGCTTGTCGCAGTGTCTTCAAATGACAAAAATCTCCTCTTCAAGCCAACATTTTTAAGGGTCTTCTCTTCATTATCACCACAAGAATCATTTATCTACATTACAAAAATGATAAAAGTAAGAAAAAAATAAAATAAAATTTGAAATGAAAAATAAAATTAAATAGCTTTGTCAAGTTTATTACCTCAATAACTTCATCACCGGCCTCCTTAATAGGCTGCTAATACATCAATCCTCTACAAAAAGAGAACAACATTAATAAAGAAAATCATTTAAAGTACATTTGCAATGGTTATTTCAAAACCTAATACAAACCTTTTTGACCTTAATTTTTCCTTAATATATTTATCCACCAAAGATTTCCCATGAAAGCGGGATCCGAGAAGAATAATTTTGATCTTTACCACTTAAATTAACATCCCTCAGAGATGAACCTTGAAAATAAGCGGTTTTGCCTCTATGGCAATGATTTCATACGGACAATGGGGTAAACAATATTCCTTTCTTCCACTTTACATGTCTGAAAGAAATGAAAATAAGTGAAACTATTAGTAGATAAAATATTAAATAAATGACTTCAATTTAATAAAATAAAATAAAATTATTTTTAAAAACCTTAATATAGTGGTCCTTTAGCTCCACGGCGGATTGACCAACCAATGTTTCACGGCATCTGTCCCATAGCATGAATTTCGCCGTCTCATCACGGAGTGAACATTCACCTTCACTTTATATCTTGGAATGGCCTTGGTTATATTGTTGTTACAACCTTTGCAAAAATAACCGCTTTCAACGAGAATCCAACTTATGCATACAAACCTTACAACTAATAAAAGACCAACATCCATCAACAAATACTTGAAATTTGACCTATCACCCAAAAGTATCCTTCCTTCAAAATATAAAAAGAAATGAATGAAGATACGAATTCCTTTAAACATGAACAGGAAACGAGAAATAAAAGAGCAAAATTATTTAAAAAAAACCTCCTTGCATTCCAGAAGATCGGCTACGGTCAAAACGTTAGCCAAACCACTTTCAAGTTCATCATAACTTGGAATAAGCATTAGATGACTCAATTTGGTGATCTTATGAGAAGATCCAGATTCAACTGCAAACAAACTATGAAATTTGGAAGAGAAAATATATTAGCATATTAGCACATTAGAATATTAATATAAAAGATGAAAAGGTAAATAAAAAAATAATCAATGAACAAATTTACTACCTTTTCAGTTCAGCAATTTCTGGAACAATAGGATCAACATGTAGTTTAGTAGCAAAAATGCATTTGAGATTGAAATTTTACCTAAAATCATATAATAATAATAGTTAGTTATATTCACATCCGAATAATGATGAGATAATTTATACTATAGAACAATATGGTATAGAATACATTACCATCATAACTTTTTGGTTTACACAACTGAATCAAAACAATCAAAGGAGAATCACCACATGTTTCAATGAGACTAAACATCTCATCAGCATAATCACCCCAAAGAGTACAGTTTAAAGAGTTGTTCCTGGGAAAAAAAAATTTGTCAATAAAGGAACAAAAAAATTACAAATAGTACATCAAACTGTGAAACATATATACTTCAAATGAAATAAGTAATTACCCAATGTCCTCCAATACGACTTCTATTAACTTTTCACCTGGACTTGTACGTTGGTTGTGAATATGTTTCACTTTGCTTTTTCTGACCAATCTCCCAACAACATCTAAGAAAAGGTTAAATTTAAAAAATTAATGTAGAAAAAAAAAAAGGAACTGGATAAAAAATAGTTAAAATAAGAAATATAAATACCTATCAAGCCACAATCATCAACATCCGTTAAAGCTAGTAAATCTGGAAAAGACATTAGGAAAAAACCTTTTTGGGAAACTTAAACCCGTAATCGAATAAATATCGATCTTGTTAAAGAAGATGATTTTCAAAGGATGTTCGGTAATGCGATACTTTCCCCTGTTTTCAACCACACTGAAATTGGAAATGTAATATACTGCACATTCATTCATTTTAGGACCATATTTATGCATAAACATTTTGGGAATTGTTGCTTGAATTCTTGCACCCTGAAATATAAAAAAAAGTTTCATAAGATGATGTAGAAAGAAAGAGTTCTTCAACTGAGACTACATCTTTGCATATAACAAAATGTGTAACTTACCTCTGAATCCACAAGAATTAACTCGAAACTTTCAGGTATCTTCACACCTTCTCTAACTTGAACTTTGTACTTCCTAGCCACACGAACATTGATAACCCAGTCAGATCTTCCCCTACGAAGGTCTTTTAATAGTGATGCAGGAACAGACATTGTTGAATGAAGATGAATGAAGAAGAAGAGAGAGAAGTAAAAGAAGAAGAGAAAGGAACAAATTTGAAATGGAACTGTGTAACTATTTATATGTGATGTAAAACGATTGGACTTCAATTCTTATTTACATATTTTAATTTTTTATTGCATGGGACTGTAAAAATAATTAAGGGACTGTAAGCAATTGTTGCCTTCTTTCATTTTCGAATTGGAGTTGTAATAAGTATATAATTATTAGGAACTGTTTTTAAGTAGAAATTATATTAAATGTTCATTAGAAATTCGAGACAGCATGCTTGTTAACTTAATGGTGAATCAGGTTAGTATTAATTACACAGTTTAGGAATACGAAGCATTTTTATTTCCATATTTAGATTTCATTTTTCCCGCCCAAATTTCTGTTTTAGGAAAGAATCCTTATTCACTTCAGCCATTATATAGTTATAGATAAGAAGAATATCAAGAGTCTTTGGATTTTGGAATGGTGATGATGTGGCTTCTCCAAAAGCAAGAATTTGCTTAAACATGTCTACGTGGCGAATCCTTAGGCCTCCTTACCAACTTTAATATATATATATAGATTTTTTTTGGCCTTGTACCCAGTGTACACAAAATTTCACTTATTTACAAACCTTATGGATATCAGTATCAAAGGTTCTGGATATACAGAAAGTTTGTTGGTCATGGCCTTATTCAAATATGCTTGATAATTCATATCGAGAATACTTTAATATTGTTATATAGAATCTTTTGAGCTTGATATACAGAAGGTTTATTGGTTATAACCTTGCTAAAATATGGTTATTAATTCATATCCAAAAGGCTTTAATGTTGTTATCCAAAACTCTTTGATATTGATATATATATAACCATTTGAGCTTGTTATTTATATCCAGAATGCTTTAATCACTAGAAAAAACGTGTTTTTCCTAGATTTTTACAAAAAAAAAAAAAATTGTTTATAAATTGATGTGTCAACTTTTTGTTGGTGAATTTAATTAGAGTGTGACGGATTTAAAATCGATACAACCAATAAAATATCGCCACCTCATTTTCTAAACTTCTTTTGTACTCCTAACATTGCCAAAAAATTAAACATTTTATAAATTTCTCTTAAATAAAATTTGAACATCATTTATTATTTCAGGAGAAAAAAGTATAATTTTTTACTTATTTATAAACTTTTTGTTTGTACCATGATAAAATCGAATTAAATTTAAGCTCAATTTATTAAGAAATGTGGTATTTATTTGAAGGTGGATAAAAAAAGCACGACATTGCACTTATTATAATGGAGCGGATAAAGTACTCCCTCCGTCTCTCCGTCTCACGTGAATGGACACCAATAAAATTGGCACAATAACTAAGAAAAAATACTATTCTCTCCACTCATTCTCTCTCCTACATTATTTTAATACTCACAACACCATTATAATTTACTATTTCATCCACTCATTCTCTCTCCTATTTTACTATTACACTCACAACATTCTTTCCATTTTGAACAGTCTCCATTCACTTGAGACGACCCAAAAAGAAAATAAGTTTCCATTCACGTGAGACGGAGGGAGTATACTAGTATTGAGAAATAGGCTAAAATTAATGGAATACTGAAAATGGGCCAAAATGAAGGTTTTAAAAATCACGGACGCCCATTTACATATATTTTGGGCCACAAATTCATTCAAACAGTATCTACTAGTTACTACCACTGCAGCCCACTTAAAATTGACAGTTTAAATATTTGTACTTTGCTCTATTTTGGTTTTAATCTACGTTATTTCTTTAGCAACTAACTCCGTTCAAAAATGTTAAGAAACCTAACAAAATCTAACGAACCATGCTTTTTCTTACCAAAATTCTTTCCATTTAATTCTCCAATCATACACCGTTAAAATCCCCTTCCTCCCCACTAACCCACTACTTATCAAAAATCTTATTTCAATTATACCCACCTCCTCAAATTCACCACCACCCATTTAGACAAAATAATTTAAATGTGATTTTATACTATATTTTGATATAAAATCTAAAGATTTTGATAAAAAAATACAAATAAAAATCAATTTGTTATTGTTATTTTTGAAAACTCTAAAGAACGCCTTGGAAAATTGTTTGTAAAAAGTCATTCCAAAAGCTATTTGCTCCTTCATAGTATTGATGCCATGAAAATGTAAGAAAAATAATAATCTAATTGGTAATTTGCTCATTTAGTATTGAAAATGAAACAACAAAATAAATTTCGTTCAACAAAATATATTTCAGTGAATCACGAAAAAGAAAAGTAAACAAATTACACACTAAACTAATCCTAAAACAAGACTAGTAGTGGACATTACTTAGATCGAAATCACATAAATCATTTATATATATCACATTATATACTATAACTGATCCGACGGTTTCATATCAATGATAATGTAATGATTAAGTCATCTCTAATAACTGATATATGTTGGATCATATATGATACACAATATGATACGTAAAAGTCATACATGTGATCTCGTCTTACATTACTTCTATCATAATTAAGTAGGTCCTAAATGCTTGTAATTATGGAAAACTTATAAGTATTTTGGATTGGCAAATATCATTTGATAATTCAGCTCTCAGAAGTAAATCTTTGACCGAAACAGAGTAATTAGGGACTAATCAAAATTTACATTTACCACAAATATTAGCCACTCAATTTATTAATGATTAGTCATATGATTTGGTAAGGAAATTGGACTATGAGTGGTTCACGTACATAAATTATTACTAGACTTTTAGTCCTAAAAAGAAGAGAAAATTATTTGAACATTTCAAATATTAATAATTAACCAATTAAGTCAAAAGAAGACATGATTATTAATGGAATCTTTGCCCATAATGTCAAATTCACATCCGTGATTATCTCCTATGTCCTTTTCATTTCAACATTAAATTTTGAACAACAAATATTATTATGTTAATTACTATCTCTTTGGTCCGAGTCCGACTTATGATCATTTGCCTCCTTCAAGTGCGACTATTCGAGTATGGAAATGCGGGAGTTGTTGGTTTAGATGAATACTTTGGTCATGGTATTTCAAAAAATATGATTTATTGGGCTAAATGTGGCACTAATTGAGTTTGTATTATTATATTTTTATTATATATATGTAATTGAAAAATTATGGTATGTTTTAACACAATGTTTACATCGCTTACAATATCAAGAAAATAAAAACATTTAGGAGACTTTTACAATTTTGGAGTGGTTATGATATGTGATATGAACACTTCAAAAAACAAAAAACAAAAAAGGTATGTGATTGTGGGGAAAAATAACGGAAATTTGAAAAGGATTTCTTAAATAATTAACTGAGAATAAATAAAATTCGAAATTAATGAAACTAGAATAGAATGTGAAAAGTCGAGACTTGTGTTAGACACAATCTCCGTAAGAAATAATTGTCCCGCACTGTTACTAACGGTTACTGATAATCTTCTAGTAAAATGCAACGACTTTAACTGTCGTTAATAAGAGCACAGAAAATTAGCGACTTCTGCGAACAAATCTGAATGTTTGAAACTTCTTGACTTTAATGAAATTTATCCTTCAATATGCTCTCTCTCTCTCTCTAATTTTTTATTGAATGCTTGATGACTTAATGAATGAATTTGTCAAACCTGGGGGTCCTTTTATAGTTTTCCAAAAGTTGTGTTGCCTTTTAGGGAATAGACACTATTCAGATCGGATGGATTTGGACTGTTTGATCTGATCCTGATCAATGCACCAGATTGATAGGAGCGATCCACACTCATTCGAGAAGACGCAAATCCTCCATCTAAACCGACTCATGTCTATTCGAATGGACACATCCGCCCATTAAACCTAGTTGGCCCAACCCATCCGCCCCACGTGGCTGCCTCGATCGAACCATGCACCATGTCGAACCAGACCGGCCTTACTAACCCGAGCCAATGCTTGAACCAAATCGCCACATGCACCCAAGCTAGCTAAGCCACGAACCTTGACCGAATTTCTCAAAAGTTTAAGACTCCACAGCTTCTAACGACTGATTCGCATGTGCGATGTGCAAATTGCTCCTCTAAAGCGCCCTTTACGGGCTCGGGGCTCGGGCGGTGCTTTGCACCATACTCGTGGTTCAAATTTGAGATAGCCAAAACTAGCACAATTTGACCAGTATTTGTATGGTTTGCCCATTGAACCAATATGTTAAATGATAAGTAGGATAACACTTGATTGTTACCCCATTGAAATGGATGAGTTTAAAATTTCTTATATTTTGTGATTTATAGGCAATGTGGGATATAACTTTTTATATTCACAAACTATTCATAAACTCATTTTCAATTACATAATTTGAGTATTAATTTCTCGATCATTCACCACAATTTGATTTTGAGAAAATAAATATATTACATTAATTTACTCCAAATATAGACTACAAATATGAAATTTATTTTCATTTACATAAAATGAAATTATATTTAATTTTGATCAAATATTAGTCAAACCTAATATTTGAAACCAAATTCCGACATTGATATGAAAACAAAATCGAATTCATTTTAAGAAAAAGGGATTGTAAAGAAACATTTGCATTATCGTTTATTTAATCATATTTATACATAGCGGGTGACATGCAGCAGACACAATAATATGAAGGTTTGATAGTGTGAACAAAGGCGGTGGCATAGCTAGGCTTTTAGAGAAATTAGGGCAAATTACGTTATGAAATATAAATTTGATTCAAACGGGCCAAAAGTATTATTTAATGCAAAAAGAATTCAATAAAAATAAGTGCATGAGTGATAAAAATACGATTTTTATGGTAAAATAGCGCACTTTTAAGATCTTCAGGGGAGAAAATTGATAACTTTTAAAATTAATGGGGGTGATTTACCGTCCATAATCCAGTCAACATACACATCAGCAAGTTGCTTAAAAACTTAACGAAAGTTAGTCATATGCGGTGACATGATTAAATTTTAAGAGAAATTATGGACATGGCAAGAATAGTGTAAAAACATGAAAAGTTTGATGAGAACATTGAAAAAAATAAAAATTTAATGATAACATTTTAAATTAGCCTAAAGTTCAATTTAAAGTAGCCTAAAGTTTAGTGATGAAAATATAATTTTTGCCAAATCAAAACAACTTCTTTTTGTCTTCAAATCCTTGAGAAATTTACTACTCCCTCCGTCCGGTCTAATGTTGTTAGTTTGAGTTTCTCTTATAGGCTTATAACATGAATTGTGTTGTGTTATGTTATGTTAGATGTTCTTGTGTTGTTTTATACTCCAAAATAACGATAATATACCTCAAATCAAAATAACTATCCTAATGTGGATTCTTTTGTACGGAGTATTTGTTTACCTTTGCTTTCAGTTGTACTTAGTGGTTGTCAGTATTGTACACTACAATTGCCCCTTTGGGATGTCCAAAATTGCTTCCCGCCCTACAACAGTTTAATTTTAATTAAACAAAAACTTATCCAATTAGCTAGATTGTACACGTAAGACTTTGTTCATTGAGAAAGGGACATCATTTTCTTGTTGTTGATGTTACAATGTTTATTTAATTGACGCACCAACTAAGTTAGGGTTGGTGTAACAGTCTAAATTAATGTCCACCTATTTTTATTTTTTAAAATGCATTCATAACTAACTAGCTGATAAACATTTACACGTATCTATATATATAAATGAGTCTAGGTACCTCAAGTAGACTTGTTAACATTTCCTAATAAATTTCTAATTAATTTCCGTACTCTCTACACAACAAAATTAACATGCATATTATTATGAATCTATAGTATAAATCCAACCGGGGTGTGAACAGTTCTATGAACAGTTTCACCCGCGAAAGTTACCATTTTGCCCTCACTATTCACTTCCTTTCCCGTTTTGCCCTTAAAAAAAAAATTTACTTATGTCGTGCGACATACATGACATTAATTTTCAAAATAACTTTTCCCTCCTAAAATTTGAATTTTTGTAAAAAAATCTCCACATTAAAAAAAAAAAAAAAATTAGTATGTCGTGCGACATATTTGCCCTTAAAATTTTTTTTTTTTTAAATTAAAAGAAAATAGGAAAAAAAAACACTCACGTGGCCTTGGACACGGACATGTGCTATGTGCTAGTGAATAATAGAAGTAACTCGCATATTAATAAATTGTTAATTTATAGTAATGGGTGTTGATAACTTAACAAATACTCCCTCCGTCCCACAATAATATAGACTTTTGCCAATGCACGAAAATTAAGGAGGAAGTATTAGACATGTCCAAACGGTTTCGGTTTCGATTCCCGGTTTCGGAACCGCCGGTTCCCGGTTCTCAAATAGCCGGAACCGTATTCGAACCATATTAATCCGGTTCCCGGTTCCCGGTTCTATCCGCCGGTTCCGGTTCCGGTTCCGGTTCCAACGGTTCCACCGGTTCCATCACCATCTAACCTTTTTTTTTTTAAATCCAAACCATTTAAGACATTAAAGACTCTAACTAATCTATTTTTTTTTTTTTCACTTGGGGAGTATGTTTTTTGAAAGAATGGGAAGTGGACAAAATTTGGTTAGTATATTATTAAAGATATAATAAAAATTCTATTTTTTTTAGAATTTAAATAAAACAACACTACACTACAAGTACAACTACTAAATAAATGTTAAATAAATGCTAAATATTACATTTAACTTACATTGAGTTTCGGTTCCCGGTTCCGGTTCCCAGTTCCGAAATCGCCGGTTCCTCGGTTCCCAATATGGTGGATTCGTATTCGAACCGTTTCAATCCGGTTCTCGGTTACGCTCGGTTCCCGGTTCCGGCGGTTCTCGGTTCTCGCCGGTTCCCGGTTCCGATTCTACCCGCCGGTTCCATCGGTTCCCGGTTCTATTTGGACATGTCTAGGAAGTATTATATTGAAAGTGTTGTGAGTGTGAAAATAAAATAGGAAAGAGAATGAGTGGAGAGTATAGTAAATTATAATGGTGATGTGAGTATTAAAATAATGTAGGAGAGAGAATGAGTGGAGGGAATAGTAAAGATTTCTTTCCATTTTGGAAAAGTTATATATTATTGTGAGACGCCCAAATAGAAAATTTTATACTCCCTCCGTCCCAGACCAAGGGTTCATCTTTCTCTTTTGGTCCGTCCCAGACCAAGAGTTCATTTCCTTAAATGGCAAGTTTTTGAATATATTTATACCCTTATCAACTCCATATATTTACAAAAAAACCATTCATTATACCCTTATACATTCTCTCTCATATTCCCTACCACACATTTAACTACTATTCCTCCCACTCATTCTCTCTCCTATTAAATATTTTTAACTTTTATATTCTCTCTCCTATTCCCTACCACATATTTAACTTTTACATTCTCTCTCTTATTTCCTACCACACATTTAACTACTAATCCCTATCCCACATTTAACTTTTATTCATTTTTTAAAAAAATTCTTAAGAAGCGTGAAAACCATCCCATATACTCATGGTCTGGGACGGAGGGAGTATATTATTGTGGGACGGAGGGAGTATATTGTACAATTTATATCTTTGAATATCACCCTAATTGTCAAAGAGTGTTAATTTAACAGACAATCTAATAACCGTTACTCTTTTTTTTTTTTCCTTCTGAGCTAAATACATGGTGGTAGGAGGTGGTTGATAAAACATGGAGAACCAAAACATACTCCCTCCGTTCACATACTTACTTCACATTTTTTATTTGGGGTGTCCAAATACATACTTCACACTTTGTTTTTTTACTTAAAATGGAAAGTTTTTATCACTATTCCCTCTACTCATTCTCTTTCCTACATTATTTTAATACTCACAACACCATTATAATTTACTATTCTCTCCACTCATTCTCTCTCCTATTTTACTTTTACACTCACAACATTTATATCATTATTTTTTTCCTTAATCCTCGCGTAAACAGTAACTGTGAACTAACTAAGTGGACGGAGGAAGTATTCAATATTTCCTCCGTCCCAAAATGTTTGTCCCATTAGATTTTTTTGTTGAACTTTGACCACAAATTTATGAGATATTAATCATGTTCATGAAATTCTAAAAATTGTTGATAATATTATTGATGCTGCAGGAATTGTGCTTATCAGTAATCCTCCACGTGGCAGGACTAATCACCTGGCTCCTGACCTGAAAACAAGAACCCATGACTAGCCAGATGTGTCTCCGGCTTAGACCCTCGGGCGTGAGAGTAAGTATATGTTTCGGAGAGCAGATATTGTAAATGAACAATTGAATTCAAATAACAAAATTGCAGTTACCTTTGCACCGTTGGTAGTGATGATGTATTTATAGGAGATGACCGTTGTATTTTTGGTGGTGCTACATGAGCTCCGAGATTTTAGTGACAGTTACAAGTAATGTGAACGTGTCTTATAACGACTCCTGATTTGTAGGGAACCGGTTATGGAAAGGTTTGACTCACGGGCATCCATCTGTTAGGTCGACACTCGGTGATTAGGTCGAGGTCGCCATTTGTGGAATGGTCGACCTGACTGACGGGTAGAGCGTGGATCGTACCCATATTAGAGCCTGGGTTGTGGGGTCGGACTAAGTTAGGTCGGGACCTGATAGGTCGGACGTTGGGCTTAGTCGACGGATATTTGAGACGGGCCTTGGGCCTTGCATTGATTGGGCCTGACTCCCTTGATATGATGGGGCAATGGTGGCCTTGAGGATTGGGATTTGCTCACTTGGTCCAACCCGACACTTTTGGTATGCTCAGTGGCCCCCAACTTTCGAGTTGACTTTGTCGACTTGGAAGTTAAGGAGATCTTTGACAAGAATTGCTTTACTCGCAGGTCGCTACTAGTTTTCGAAGTTAGTCGACTATGATGACGTGGCACAATCCTGGGCGTTGGCAATGAACGGCAGGAGATGAAGGAGCGCCATTTTTCTGTCATCATTATTGTTTTGACGCTTGGTGTGCTTTCTCGAAAACCGCTTCAGAGTTTAATTACGGAAAATCAATTTTGAATTTCTTTTCCCCTTTCCAAATTTGGAAAAATATAAATACCCAAAATCCCCTTCTTATTCGAATTCTTACCGTCTTCAAATTCTTCTTCCTCGGCGACAATTGCGGAATTGTAGCAGGATTTAACCCAGGTTTTCGACTTTGGCAACGGATTCCCCTTTTGCGATCAATCAAGGTATTTCCCTTGTACATTTGCTTTAGGGTTTACAATTCATGCTCTGTTTTTGCTTTCGTCATGGCTAGAACCTTCCGTAGTGAACCAGGAGCTTGGTATGGGTATTGCACTGTTAACCGTAGAGTGTATAAGAACGTGAATGGTGAGTGGAGAGAGATGTCTTTGGATGAATGTGCTTCCATCTTGACCAGGTGGGAATTGAATTTTAGTGAGATAGGTTTGCCCATTGTAGGGGACGTTGAAAACCTGGTATTCGATGACTCAAATATCGTCACTTTTCATCTATTTCACGAACTGCTTGACCATATCACCTTGTTTTATGTTAGGGATGTCCATAAACCTTCCTTCCTTAGAAATAGAATAGGTTTTCCGGGGGAGTCTAGGTCGCCCTTAGGTAGGTCGACTGAATGTGATCGTAGGACTGACTCCCCTGCTTCCTCTTTTGTTTGTACAGATATGACGACTCAGGGTGGGACTGCAGCTTCAACTTCTTCAAGTCCTCGGATAGTGGACGCATTTGGTTCCTCAGTTGTACCGGGGAAGAATGAGAGAGGATACATACCCAATAGGCCTCTTCGAGGAAAGAAAAATATGGAGTCCCGATATGCCATGGTTTATGATTTCTGTGGAGTAAGTAGAGCGGATTATAGGGTAACCATCCTTAGTAAGGCGGATTTTATGGCTAAGTTCCGTACCACCTTCACCACTGATGCCACTAGGGTGGCCTTCTTTTATGGACAGTTTGAGGCGGGATTGAGGCTGCCATTGGATCCTTTCATCAATGAATTCCTTGAGTGTATGGATGCTCTTCCTCTCCAGCTTGGGGCCAACACCTGTAGGGTCCTGATATGTTTTGCCATGGTATGTAGATTTCTAGGCCATGAGCCCTGCATGAGAGTTTTCAAGGAGTTTTTTGCTCCTAAGCTTGACAAAGCTGATTGGGGGATTAGCACTCCTTCTAAACCCAACTCCCCAAAGCTGTTTGCCAATCTTCCCAATAAACATAGCGGTTGGAATTCCCATGTGGTAGTTGTAGAGAGTAGGTGGGATGGGAGTTCCACTTTGCCAAATAGCGAGTCCGACGTTATTGACGAGGAGAATGCGGGAGCCTCCATGGCACCAAACTTTGTATAAGAAACTGTGCGCATTGGTCGAGAAAGGGCCCGTTAGGCGGGAGGTGCTAGGGACGACCAAGTACAACTATATCCAGGCTGGAATGATGCCTGGAGATGGAGTGGTGGAGCCCCTTGTTCCTGTGTTGAGAGGCCAGGTATATCCAGGTGGGTTACTTATTCTTTGGGTAGGTTGAAAGAGAACTGTCAATTTTGTCAGAAGAACGAAAATTATTGCAAAGACAACGGAGAGCATATTGGTGGTAAGGGTTTACTTGACCTGTATTCATTAGCTCGTCGCTTGCCTGCTCGTATGTAGAACTATCTAGCTCGTACATAGAACTATTTTGACTTGCATTTCTTTACTCATCAAATTGCATGCTCGTATGTAGAATCGGTTAATTCGTATATAGAACTGCTTTGAATTGTATCAATTAACTCGCCAATTGTTTGCTCGTACGTAGAACTGTTTAGCTCGTACATAGAACTGTTTTGAATTGCCGAGCTAACACTTGATTACTTTGATGTCGTGTAGTTTTGACTCCCGAACAAGAAGCGAATATGGTGCGTATCGTTGGAGTTTCTGATAAGAAGAAAGCCAAGAGGGCTCATGGGGCTGCCAATGCTAAGGCGAGCAGAGAGAGGGAAGCTGCTGCGAGGAATAATCTGCTCCCAAAGGATGTTGCTGGGATGATCCCGATGGAAGAGGTCGAGCTGGAAGACCCTTTGCAGAGTGGTACCCAATCCAATGACGCTAATGAAGGGGGTGACGAGTCCCACAGGTCAGTTAGGGCAAGTCTGAGCTCCGACCCAATTCAAGATGCCAATGTGGAGACCTCTGGAGCTAGGATGGCGGGGGCTAGCCCTTTACATGTTGTCAATGTTGATGATGATGATATGGAGGAAGATGATGACGATCGTCCTCTGAGCACGAAGAAGAGGTCTCGATCTGAGAAGGGAAAGTCTGTGTCTTCGAGCCAATTGCCTCCACCAACCTCTTCTCCTCCTAGCAAAGAGTCCCTTGATGAAAAGATGAGGAGGTTGAGTGATGTGCCTCCTCTCGATGGGGTTAACAGTTTGAGTCGCCGCTATCCCGATATGAGCTTGGGCCAGGTCGTGGTTAGGAGGGCCATTGATGTTGACCTCCTGGCTCACTTTGCTGATAAGGGGATTTCCCCTGAAGAGTTCTCAGCTCGCTCTGGGATGGTGCATAGTGAGGTATACCTTCATCTTTCCTTTCTGTCTTGTCGCTTATTCCTTTAGCCTGTCAGTTTGACTTCCGAGCTAACTCTTCTCTGATTTCCTTTGATGCAGAATCTTACTATGGTCGAGCAAGTTAAATGTTCTTGGAGGGCCTCCATCGAGAGGGAGAGGCAGGCTCTTAAGGACTTATCCAAGAAGTCCCAAGAACTGGCTGAGCTAAGAGAGAAATTCAATGACTTGGATAACTCGTATGACGCCATGGAAATGGTCAAGAAGAAAGCCACAGTAGACCTTGGAAGGCTGCTTTGAGTCCAAGCTCAAGGAGGTGGAGGTAGAGAGAGATGCTGAGAAGAAGGAGCTGGAGAAAACCAAGACGGAGCTGGCAACAGTTTCCAAACTTCTGAAGGAGAAGGATACCTTCCTGGTCGAGCTGCATGAAGGACATCGACTAGAGCGAGTAAAATGGCAAGAAGATCTCCAGACCGCCGCTAAAAATGCTGCCAAAGCTGTCGTTGATGAATTCAAAGAGGGAGATGAGTATTATAATACCATCGTGGCCAAGGCGCAGGACTTTCTGGAGGTAGGCAAAAGACATATGGCGAGTCGAGCACTGGTGGATTCAACAGCTACAGTTACCATCGAGCAATTAGCTCGTTGGTTCTCTGAATCCCAGTACGACATGGCAGCTCGTAGGGGTCATTCGCTCGTTCCTTATCTTGAGAACGACCTAGCCTTCATCGCTCAAGAAGACAAAGAGGATGGTTGTGAACCGTGGGTGGCCCCCGAGATTGTTGACAGAAACTTTGATGTCGTCTTGCAAGAGCTCGAAGATGCCGACCTTATGGAAGAAGAACCTGAGCGGGTATATTCAGAGTCAGGTAAACCTTTAGACCCCCAGCAACAAGGGGATGATGGGGAAGGTCGAGCTTCTATTGACGACCAAACCGATGATGGCCTGGTCTCTTGATTTATTTGGTTGAATTGTAATGAACAAGTCCCAAACAATATCTTGCTTTTTTGTTTTTGAAATTATCTGAATGCCTTGGCCCAGTTTTTGGGGAGGTATAGAAACATGTAATCATATTTTTTGCAAGTCTCAGCCCGCTTTTGGGAGACTTATAATCGTAGCCAACTTTAATCCCTGAATGTTGTATGTTTTCCATCTCAGCGTGTGTGTGTCGAGCTAGATGTAGTAGGAAGAGTCGACCTAAGCCTTGTAAGAATTCAGAAACGAGGTTGACTCAAGATTGAACCTGTTTAGAGATGGCATAGGGTAGAGCTCATTGGAACGAAATCGACCTTGGATCGGACTTGTTATGAGACCAAAGCTGACTAAGAGTCGAGCTAATTTGGACGAAGTCGACGATGAATCGGAATTGTTAAAGGAACAACGCTGATTAAGAATCGAGCTCATTAAAACGAAGTCTACTATGAGTCGGACTTGTTAAAAGAACAAAGCTGATTAAGAATCGAGCTCGTTCAAACTAAGCTGACTGAGAGTCGAGCTAGTTAAAACTGGTGTTGTACAACATTTGGTCGAATGAAACAGCATTTTTATTGAAGTACGAACACGCTTACATTAATCTGAAAACTAGAAATAAGACAAGCTTGAACTTGGAAGCTGAAAACTAGAAGTAGTATTTGATGAGGTGAGTAGCATGCCATGGGTGCTTCAGCTCTTCACCATCAGGATGAGCAATCATGTAAGTCCCCTCTTTGACAACTCGAGTAACTATATAAGGACCTTCCCAATTAGGAGATAGCTTGTTCTGCTGGGTCCTTCTCCTCGTTGCCTCGATCTTCCTCAACACGTAATCTCCTACTTGGAATGATCTTGCTTTCACCTTCTTGTCATGGTAACTTTTAGTTCGCTGCTTGTAGTTAACCATTCGGAGGTGAGCCGTCTCTCGTTTCTCGTCGATCAGATCCAGGTCGATTAATCTGTTGGTATCATTTTGCTCCTGATTGAAGAAAGTCACTCTAGCAGTAGGAAATCTGAGCTCGGCAGGTGCCATGGCCTCTGATCCATATGTGAGAGCAAATGGGGTTTCCCCCGTAGGCCCCCGAGTGGTTGTACGAGCGCCCCGAAGAAGCGGGGAGTTCGTCCCGGCCGGTTATTGCGTCGACCTACGAGACCTGTCTTGAGCGAAGATAGCACATGTTTATTCGCTGCCTCATCTTGCCCATTACCTTGGGGATAGGCGACAGAAGATTGCCAATGTTTGATACCAACTCGGTTCATTTACGCCGAAAGCTACGGAGAAGCTGCAGCCGTTGTCGACACTATTGCTCGAGGAAAACCAAATCGACACCAAATGAAATCATGAATGAAGTTGATGGCGTTTTCTTCTGTGATACGAGCTAATGGCTTGGCCTCAACCCACTTGGTGAAATAATCTATGGCGACGATCACATACTTGCAATTTCCCCGGGCGGGAGGGAAGGGTCCAATCAAGTCGACACCCCACATATCGAATGGCCAAGCAGCGATCACTGGAGTTTGCTCGGTTGTAGGCATATGAGGTAGGTTGGCAAACCTTTGACATTGATCACATTGCTGAACAAAGTTATGAGTGTCAGCTCTCATGTGTGGCCTGTAGTACCCCAAAGTGATCAACTTGTCGGCTAGAGTCCTGGCCCCCGGGTGTCCACCACAAATCCCACTGTGTACTTCATGTATCAATAGGGAGACCTCTTGAGGGTGGATGCACTTTAGCAATGGTCGAGTGTAGGATCTTCTGAACAGATCGCCCCCTTGAATGACGTACCTCGGAGCTTTCTTTTTGATAGCTCGAGCTTTCTTCTCGTCATCAGGCAGCTCGCCACTTTCTAGGTATGCTTTCATTTCTTCGATCCAACACTTCTCATAAACCCAATTTCTTGAAGCGTCCTCTACACATTGAATTTTTATCCTCTCATAAGCTGGATTTTCGAGGAAAGAGATGGGCTCTTCATGTGGCTCATCTGAAGTGGCTAATTTCGAGAGGAGGTCGGCTAGCTCGTTGTCCTCCCGTCCAATCCTATGAATCTCCCAGAATTCCAAATCCTTTATCAGTTCCTTCACTAGGTCGCGATGTACGATCGAGTGGAACTAAGTACCTCGTACTCGCCTCGACACAGTTGACTACCAGTTGGGAGTCACAATAAGCCATGATTTTAGTCGCTCCAAAGCACTTGGCATACTCTATGGCTGCTACCATGGCTTCGTACTCAGCCTGGTTGTTGGAAGCATCAAATTTGAACCTTAGTGACTCCTCGTACACGGTCCCCGACTCTGGCTCGACCAAGACAATCCCGTCTCCACTAACATTTTTGGTTGCTGATCCATCCGAGTAAACTTTCCAACAATCATCGGGTAGAGTGATGGCGGGCTGGGACTCTTGTTCTTTACCTTTGTTTTTCTCCTTTTATTTCATTGCTCATTTGTCTTCCTTGGTGAACGTAAGCTCGACCAAAAAATCTGCTATAGCTTGAGCCTTCAACGCTTTTCTAGGTCGATACTCGATGTCAAATTCCGTAAGGGCAATTGACCAATTGAGCAAGCGACCTGAACTCTCTGGCTTGTGCAATATTTTTCTCAAGGGAGCATTCGTAAGAACCACTATGGGGTGAGCCGGGAAATAAGCTCGCAGCTTCCTTGAAGCTACGACTAGAGCATATGCGACCTTTTCAGCATTGTAGTACCTGCTCTCCACATCTGATAAGGCTTTGCTGATGTAGTATACTGGCTTTTGAAGCCCTTCCTCTTCTCTGACCAAGACTGTTGCAACTGACTTGTCTCCTACAGACAGATACACGAACAAGGTTTCACCAGTGGTCGGGCTACTTAGGAGAGGTGGAGTAGCGAGGTAATCCTTCAGCTGTTGGAACGACGAATGACATTCGGTCGTCCATTCAAAGTTTTTCGTCCCCCTCAAAGCTTTGAAGAAGGGGAGAGACCTCTCTGCCGACTTAGATATGAAGCGACCAAGAGCTGCTACTCTTCCATTAAGTCGTTACATTTCTTTGATACTGGTGGGAGCCTTCATGTCGACTAAAGCCTTGATTTTTTCCGGATTAGCTTCTATGCCCCGTTGGGACACCATAAACCCCAGGAACTTTCCAGCTGCTACTCCAAAGACACACTTGCTAGGGTTGAGCTTCATGTCGTTTGCTCTCAAATTGGCGAACGTTTCTTTTAGGTCGACTACGTGATGTCCGGCCTTAGTTTTGATGACCATATCGTCGACGTAAGCCTCCATATTTCGGCCAATTTGTGGCAAAGACCTTGTTTACCATTCTTTGATAAGTCGCACCTGCATTCTTCAATCCAAATGGCATCATGTTGTAGCAGTAGATGCCTCCAGCCGCTTTAAATGTCGTCTTGACTATGTCATCCTCATGCATCTTAATCTGGTGGTACCAGAATAAGCGTCGAGAGCGAGGGTGGAGTGACCGGCAATGGAATCAACTAGTTTATCGATTCTAGGAAGGGGATAGCTGTCCTTCGGGCAAGCAAGATTTAGAGTGGTGAAGTCGACACACATCCGCCATTTGCCATTTGATTTCTTCACCATGACCACATTGGCCAACCACGTTGTATGAGTGGCCTCCTTGATTATCCCTGCACTCAAAAGTTTTTGTACCTCAACTTTTATGGCCTCCTCCTTATCGCGAGCAAAACTTCTCAATTTTTGGGGTCTAGGCTTTATGGTCGGGTTGACTTCAAGTCTGTGAACGGCGACCTCTTCCTTGATTCCCTTCATGTCTTCTACTCTCCATGCAAAGACATCATTGCTCCCCTTCAGCAGCTCAATGATCTCTGCTCGCTCCTCGGCTGATAGCTGCTTTCCAATTTGAATTTTTTGGTCGGGGTAGGAAGGGTTGGTGACTGCGATTCTAGCTCGTCCATGACCTCCCGGCTCTGGACCATCTACGAGCTGCAAAGTCTCAATGATGATCTCCCTAACTATTTGTCTCTCCTCGGCCCCAAGGTGTGGAGCTTCCTCGGCTATCATATCATCCGGCTTATCTGCAACCTCTGGTGGTGGTGGTGGCCCCAGAGTTATTGTCGATGCTGGAGGCATAGGTTGCCTATGAGGACTTGGTCTACCATAACTACATACGGATCGACATTGTGGTTTTGAGTGACGTGTCGACTCAAACGTGACCTCGTCATTTGAGCGATAGGTCGACTCTTCCACATTGGTGATCGTTGACGATCGGAGTAGTTTTGGTGGCGGCGGGACGGCTTCAAGTAACTATCTGGCATCTCAATCTCTAGCTCCCTCTTTTTTCTTTCTCGGAGAACATGATCCAGGTAGGCTCGAGCTGTGCCTTGTACACAACCCACTCCAGCAGGTGTAGGAAACTTGACTAGTTGGTGGGGGATTGATGCCACCATTCCAAGCGCGACCTGACCTGGAATACCAAGTATAGCAGCATAATCACTGTTCACATCTATCACAATAAATTGTACCTTCGATACTACCCTGTGGGGGTGCTGGCCAAGGTCGACGTCGAGCTCAATCCGTCCTTTGGCATCAACTCGATGGTTGGTGAAACCATCCAACCTGCCATCATATCTTTCCAGCTGCTCGTCATTAAGACCCATCTCTTGGAAAGTCTTGTAAAACAAAATATCTTTGCAGGCCCCCGTGTCGACTAAGAGTCTGCTCGTCGTTGTAACGATGTGTTGCCTTTTTCGCGGGAAAAATTCGATTTTTGCGTTTCTTTGAAAAACCAAATAAAACCGGAAAAAACGGAGTCGCCACACCATTTTAATTTTGAAGGGCCAAAACTTTGAAAAAAGCCCGAGATCAGAGATTTAGGTTCGGAGGTCATGTTACGCGTCGGGGAGGACGTTAGTGTGCACCCGACGCGCCTCGTAAAACGAGTCTTCCAAGCTGAAAATCATTTGTGTGTGTGTGTGTGTGTGTTTTGGCCAAAATAAGTTGAAACTGGAAAAAGTAAAAATTGGGATGTCTTTTTAAGACTTTAAACTGATCCCATGATTTTTTGGAAGATTTTTGGATTGAGATTTGGTACTCAAAAAACCTTTTGAAGTTGAGAAGTCACTTCTGCCAGAAGGAAATGGCAGCAGACACCTGATTTTGAAATGGATTCAAGGGTCCTAAAACTTCATAATCTGGATGAACTCAGAGAATGAAAGTTTCTCTAGACTCCTTGAATAAACTTTGTGTGAAAGAAATTTCCATTTTGGAGAAGATTTGAGGGGTCAAAACCTTCTGGAAACCTCAGATATGAGATCTGGATTCCCAGAAGCTGATGAACTAGCCTCTGAAAGAAAAATTGAAAAGAGGAGTTTTACTCACCCAAAAAATAAGGTAAAAATATGTCTGGAAAGCTCTGGATGTTGGCTACAAAAAGTATTTTATAGTCAACACCAAATTCCAACTTTTCTGTGTCCAAAAATTAAGACCATGGACTGAGGTCTGAGAAAATTGCTACTGGACAGCAACTTCTCAAGAAAGAAAATATGATTTTAAGGGGGGTTTTGCATCCATGCTTGTCCCCATTTCCCTAGGTTTTGGTTAGTGATCACTAGACATTTTAGTGGTGAATCAACTATACCAAACCATCCTTGGGGTACATTAGGACTAAGCATTTCATTTGCTTGGGGAGGGGGATTTTACCCTTTGAAATCAAGATTTAGTGCTTGAAAATGGTTTTTTAGGGTTTTGAAAGTGCATTTTTGCAAGTAAGAAAGAAAAGCTTTGAAAATAATGTTGATCTTTGTAGAAGATCATCCATGGAGATGGTCTTCCATGGTGATCTTCTTAGATCTAGAGAAAAAAGATGAAAGAACTACATTTTGTAGTTTGAAGATGCATGCATGGATGAGATTTAGGGTTAGGAAGAGGAGGGTTTACCAATCTTCCTTGTGTTCTTGAGTGTTTGGCTTGAGTGTATGAGTGTTTAGGGCTTGAATATGAGAGTGAGTGTATGAGTATGAGTTGGGAAAGATTGGAGAGAAAAAGGTGACAATTCTTGAGAATTCTCACTGTTTTCTCTCTATATTTCGCCAGAGGTTCGTTGCATTTGTGTTCTTCCTTCTTATTTACGTATTTGGAGGGCTCAATTTATAGCCCTCTGAAAATGCATACTTATCCGCGCGGACAAGGTCGGTGGCGTGCCTTTGTTCATTAATTACGGCTCCGGCCTTGGACGGGAAGAATAAAAATTCAAAAAACCAAATTAACGGCCAGGTTTTGTGTTTCCGGCCTTTCTATTTATGGTTTTATTCTTTTGTTTTGCTTTTTAAGATGCTTTTCTTGGTTTAACTTCATTTGGCAATGCCCATTCTACCCTCCCTTTGTTAGAAAAGTTAGGATTGTTAGGAATGTTAGTAATTGTTATAACTTTCGTTAATTTTATAACAAAAATTCTAACAAGCTCAAATTGGAGCACTTACAGTAGCCCCTCGGCGACGGCGCTTTCGAAGGAAGCGGGGTCGTCGATAAGAGTAAGGCTCCATATTTGGCAGGATGATCGAGTGATCGGGTGGCTGAACCTAGCGATAGGCTACCTACGTATCCCGAATGGGAATCAAGCCAGTCGTAGTTCGGGTCTTTGACCCCGGAGATGATGGCGCTTTAGGTGCCTCGAACCTGGTGAGCGAGTTCTACAGTCGTTTGCTGGAAAGAAACTCTGCTGGGGATAAGAGATGACCATTTTTGGTCTGATGGGTATCCGCTCTGCTGGGGATAGGAATGACCATTTTTGGTCTGATGGGTATCCGCTCTGCTGGGGATAGGAATGACCATTTTTGGTCTCTGCTGGGGATGATTGCGATTTATCGCTTGATAGCGTCTTAGGTGCCTCAAACCTTGGAGATGGCGTTTTAGGTGCCTCGAACCTTGAAGATGGCATTTTAGGTGCCTCGAACCTTGATGATGGCGTTTTAGGTGCCTCGAACCTTGGAGATGGCGTTTTAGGTGCCTCGGACCTTGGAGATGGCTTTTTAGGTGCCTCGGACCTTGATGATGGCTTTTTAGGTGCCTCGGACCTTGATGATGGCGTTTTAGGTGCCTCGAACCTTGATGATGATGGCTTTTTAGGTGCCTCGGACCTTAATTTGAAATGGCCTTTCGGTGGACTTCGTCTGGCTGCTTAGAAGGAGAGGGTGACCGTTTTTGGTCGAGGGAGTGGACCTAATGATAGGCTACCTACGTATCCCTAGTGGGAATCAAGCCCTTTCGTAGTTCGAGTACTACTCGAGATTTCGTGGCTTTTGGGATTCCGATTAACTTTCTTTGGGGATTTCGTTAGCCTTTCTTTGAGGAAAATCGAGACGTATTTGTGGGAAATCGGTCTTACGTTTGGCTTTGCGGGGGTAATTTTGATGAAAGATACGGGACCTCGTTATCTTTCTCGGGTCACTCGGTCTTACGTTTGAC
Source organism: Adenophora triphylla var. japonica (assembly GCA_022495995.1). Lineage (NCBI taxonomy): Eukaryota > Viridiplantae > Streptophyta > Magnoliopsida > Asterales > Campanulaceae > Adenophora > Adenophora triphylla. Next base: position 353,418 of record JAFEMH010000824.1, on the reverse strand, counting down.
TGCGGGGTAATTTTGATGAAAGATACGGGATCTCGTTATCTTTCTCGGGTCGCTCGGTCTTACGTTTGAGCTGTCGGGGAGATTTTGATGAAAGATACGGGATCTCGTTATCTTTCTCGGGAGCCTTTCGGTCTTACGTTTTGCTTAGGGGGTAAATTTTGATGAAAGATACGGGATCTCGTTATCTTTCTCGGGCGCACTCGGTCTTACGTTTGGCTATAGGGAGTAATTTTGATGAAAGATACGGGATCTCGTTATCTTTCTCGGGGCACTCGGTCTTACGTTTGGCTGCCAGGGGTAATTTTGATGAAAGATACAGGATCTCGTTATCTTTCTCGGGGCACTCGGTCTTACGTTTGTACTGCAGGGAGTAATTTTGATGAAAGATACGGGATCTCGTTATCTTTCTCGGGACACTCGGTCTTACGTTTGGCTAGGGAGTAATTTTGATGAAAGATACGGAATCTCGTTATCTTTCTCGGGCACTCGGTCTTACGTTTGATGCTTAGGGGTAATTTTGATGAAAGATACGGAATCTCGTTATCTTTCTCGGGGCACTCGGTCTTACGTTTGGCTATAGGGAGCAATTTTGATGAAAGATACGGGATCTCGTTATCTTTCTCGGGAGCACTCGGTCTTACGTTTGGCTATAGGGGTAATTTTGATGAAAGATACGGAATCTCGTTATCTTTCTCGGGGCACTCGGTCTTACGTTTGACTGCCGGGGGTAATTTTGATGAAAGATACGGAATCTCGTTATCTTTCTCGGGGCACTCGGTCTTACGTTTGACTGCCGGGGAAGATTTTGATGAAAGATACGGGATCCGTTATCTTTCTCGGGGCACTCGGTCTTACGTTTGGCTAGGGGGTAATTTTGATGAAAGATACGGGATCTCGTTATCTTTCTCGGGGCACTCGGTCTTACGTTTTACTTTGCCGGGGTAAATTTTGATGAAAGATACGGGATCTCGTTATCTTTCTCGGGGCACTCGGTCTTACGTTTGACTGCCGGGAGCAATTTTGATGAAAGATACGGGATCTCGTTATCTTTCTCGGGGTACTCGGTCTTACGTTTGACTGCCGGGGGTAATTTTGATGAAAGATACGGAATCTCGTTATCTTTCTCGGGGCACTCGGTCTTACGTTTGACTTAGGGGTAATTTTGATGAAAGATACGGAATCTCGTTATCTTTCTCGGGGCACTCGGTCTTACGTTTGACTGCCGGGGAAGATTTTGATGAAAGATACGGGATCCGTTATCTTTCTCGGGGCACTCGGTCTTACGTTTGACTGCCGGGGAAGATTTTGATGAAAGATACGAGATCTCGTTATCTTTCTCGGGGCACTCGGTCTTACGTTTGGCTCTAGGGAGCAATTTTGATGAAAGATACGGGATCTCGTTATCTTTCTCGGGGTACTCGGTCTTACGTTTGTGCTAGGGGTAATTTTGATGAAAGATACGGGATCTCGTTATCTTTCTCAGGGTACTCGGCCTTACGTTTGACTGCTTAGGGGATAATTTTGATGAAAGATACGGGATCTCGTTATCTTTCTCGGGGCCTCGGTCTTACGTTTGGCTAGGGGGTAATTTTGATGAAAGATACGGGATCCGTCATCTTTCTCGGGGCACTCGGTCTTACGTTTGACTGCCGGGAATGATTTTGATGAAAGATACGGGATCTCGTTATCTTTCTCGGGGCACTCGGTCTTACGTTTGACTGCCGGGGGTGATTTTGATGAAAGATACGGGATCTCGTTATCTTTCTCGGGGCACTCGGTCTTACGTTTGGTATAGGGGTAATTTTGATGAAAGATACGGGATCTCGTTATCTTTCTCAGGGCACTCGGTCTTACGTTTGGCTTAGGGGCAATTTTGATGAAAGATACGGGATCTCGTTATCTTTCTCGGGGCACTCGGTCTTACGTTTGACTGCCGGGGGCAATTTTGATGAAAGATACGGGATCTCGTTATCTTTCTCGGGTCACTCGGTCTTACGTTTGACTGCCGGGGGTAATTTTGATGAAAGATACGGGATTTCGTTATCTTTCTCGGGGCACTCGGTCTTACGTTTGACTGCCGGGGGCAATTTTGATGAAAGATACGGGATCTCGTTATCTTTCTCGGGTCACCCGGTCTTACGTTTGACTGCCGGGATCTCGTTATCTTTCTCAGGGAGATCGGTCTTACGTTTGACTGCCGGGAGTAATTTTGATGAAAGATACGGGATCTCGTTATCTTTCTCGGGTCACTCGGTCTTACGTTTGACTGCCGGGGGCAATTTTGATGAAAGATACGGGATCTCGTTATCTTTCTCGGGGCACTCGGTCTTACGTTTGACTATAGGGGTAATTTTGATGAAAGATACGGGATCTCGTTATCTTTCTCGGGGCACTCGGTCTTACGTTTGACATGCCGGGGAAGATTTTCTTGACAAGGAGTGACTTTGGTTAACTTTGGTTAACTCTGTCAAGTTAGAGGACTGAATTGCGAGAGTCACTGAAATTTTAAGGGGCAAAGGGTCATTTTGACCACGACAATCCCATCCGCGCGGGCAGGAATGGAAAGCGGGGTATTAATTAGGACAGACGCCCTTCTTCTTCCTCGGTCAATTTTTGAATTGCCGAGAGAGAGGGAGACGAAACGAGGAGAACAAATGCCATTTTCGGCCCTAGAAGCTTCAAAATTCGTGGATTTTCTTGATTTTTCGAGCAATGGAACACGGGAAGGCGCTTTTCAAGGCGGGGACGTGGCCCGGTAGCGGAGAGGCGGTTGGAGCTCGTCGGATGAGGAGGCATTACAATCTTTCGCAATCGGTCGAGGAGGAGCATTACCCCAGACGCTTGGCAACATTGGGCTTCGGATCCGCATCTCGAACGGTATACTTCGAATCCTCTTGATCCTCTTGTCGATTTCTTGCTTGAAATTTTTGGGTGATTTTTGAAATTTTTTTTGAATATTGAATATTGATATTGATGATATGCAATGTTGCAATGAATTTGTGAGTGTCCCAAAAATGTGCATTTTGCTTGGGAAAAGAATTGGCATTTTCGCCACATTTTTTTTTTGTATCCGAAAATTGTATGTGAAAATTCGAAGGATTGTAATTTTTTTTTTTGAATATTGCATGTTCTTGATGATGATTGAATTTTGATATTGATGAATGATGATGCAATGCATGCATTTTGTTTGGAAAGAATGGGCATTTTGCCAATATGAGATGTATGTTTAGATTTTTTTTTTGAAAAGTGGGACGGATTTTTTTTTTCTCCCGTTGCATGTAAGATGATACGCATGTATGCATTTTTTTTGTTGAAAATGGGACGGAGTTTTTACTTCCGTAGGAATGCATCTTTTTTTTTTTTTGATGAATGCAATGGGACTTGCTGAAAACTGTTTTCTTTTATGCGAGAAAAATGGGGTTATGCTCATTGTATCTTTGTCATCTTTGTCAATTTTTTTTTTTAATGTAAATGCAAATGCAATCTTTTTGACATTTTCTCTTTTTTTTTTTTTACGGGCGGAAACCGTTTTGTGACGGAGCTTGGTGAACAAGATGAAGACTCGAGGATCGGTGGAGTCTGTGATTGACTTGTGGGACCGGCTCCGGATGCGGGCCGAGGCTTTGCCGAGTCCGAGACGATCGTTGTCGAGACGGGGCTCACGGGAGTTCGTCGAGTGCTTGAGGGGGCTGGTCAAGTTCCCTAAGAGCAAGGGCTTGATGTTTGCTCGCGCGGCCGGTGGGATGCGACCCACACATTCCACTTCTTCGGGGCGAGGCGACCGTTACGCCTTCGACTATGCCGCGATTACGGGTCCGTCCTTCAATGGACGCGGCATTGAGTGGAGAGATGGCTACGGTGACGCGGATCTGCGAGCTCTTCTTGGATTTTCCCTATTCCCAAAAAGGGGATGGGGATGGAGTATGCCGTGGTCTACGGCAAGATTGTGGAGACCATAGCGAGTTATGAGTGGGGGAGGAGAGGATAGGCGCCGATCAGTTGCGGGGCCTTCTGTGGTTTACTTTCTCGAGCACGCTCTTTGGTCAATGCTTTGAGGGGACGGCGGTCTTTGCCTGAGGTCCTTGGAGGACATGGAGACGGTTGGAGATATTTCCTCGGGAGGAGGCCGGGTGGCCGAGGTGTACTTCGCTCTTGATAGATACGGCCGGGAAGAGGCTGTGAGCTCCTATCTTGCTTTGAGTTTGCCACGGAGGTATAAGCTCTCTTTTTGCTTTCCCTCTCTTCTTTTGAGCACACACTTTTATTTGCACCTTGGATTGATAGGATTTTTACCTTTCGCGGTATGGGCGTTGGAGTTCTTCCACGTCACGGTGTGGAAGCGGCTGAGGCGTACGTCGGGCGTATCAGGCCATGCGGTCTTGGTCCAAGCATGCCAGGGAGAAGATAAGCTCCGGGGCGTACGACTCTCGGAGTACGCGGATTGCCTTCCTTTGACGGAGGCCGAGACGGATGAGGGGATGATATTCTTCCCACAGGGATCGCTTTGAGGTAGCGCAGTGGGGCGAGATACGGACGGTGCGGCGCGGAGGATTTTGAGGTTTGACTGCGATGCATATTATGCGGGAGAGAGGGTGACGTGCCGGCATGGCGTGAACTCGCCTTTGAGGACACCGGTGGAGCCTCCCGTAGATATGATGCACCCAGTGATCGGTCCGTGACACTGGGATGATTACCGAGCAGGTCAAGCACTTCTCGGACTTCGTGGCGATCGAGCCATATGCGGCGTTCGTCTTGAGGAGGCCGAGGATGCCTCGGGTTTTGGAGAGGAGGGGCTTGGGATCCCGCGGTACCCTCGGACGGATTTTCTTACATCCCGGGATGGGAGTCAGATTGAGGGTGCGAGATCCCTCGGCCAGAGCGGCTTCCACGAGCTTCCCGGCCTCGTCAGGGTATGAAGGTATGGCTTCACCTTTTCCCCTGCTTTTCTTTCTTTTGTTTCATCATCTCTACTCATCACTTCTTTTTTTTTTTTTGGCGCTTTTGCTTTTGTGCGGTTTTTCGGAGGTGGTCGTCGAGACAACGGCGAAGCAAGTGATCGGAGCCAAGAGGTTCATACGGAGGATGGTTGCTTGCGGGGCACCTCAGGCTAGGCGAGGAGACCACGGCCGGCCTGTCAGACGGGAGGCTTCTCCTATTCCCTCGGAGACTTCTTCCGACCCCTCTTTCTCCTCTCGTGATCACCGCGGCACTGCCTTGCCTTCGGATCACGTCATCCTTGGGGATCCGTACGGGCGGGGACACGTCTGCGGCATGGTGGGTCGTCTCCGTATGTTCGAGAGTCGGACGCCTTCACCTTCGGATTCGATTTCTTCAGGGGATGCGGGTTTTACCCTATCGGAGTGTGCCGGTTGGTCTGACGAGCCTCTTTTCTGGAGATGAGGACGATTCTCGAGGCAGAGACTTTCGGGGCTCCCCGACGGCGGGGCCCGAGTCGCAAGAGGGGCCGGGGGGAGACATCGGGTGCTGGAGACTCCGATTGATTTTTTTTTTTTTGAGATTTAGATTTGTACAGATTGTGCACATTTTTTTTTTTGGATGTAATAATTTAGGATTTTATTTATGTTTGTTTGTTTTTTTTTTTTTTTGCACACTCTCTTTTTTTTTTGGAATGTAATAATTTAGGATTTTATTTTATGAATGCAATGCAATATGAATGCAGTGTTGCATGAGCCTTGGTTTTTTTTTGTAAGGGTGTTTGGTATATGGGTTTGGTTTGGGGAGGTTTTTGCACAAGTTTCGAGCAAGCGGGACGGAATATTCCTTTTTGGTGTAGCGGCTTGGATGTTGCAGGAATTTTTTACGGGAAGCAATCCCATCCGCGCGGAGGAATCACGCATCGACGGTGTCCTTTAATTTTGGTCAGACCTGGTCTTGCTTTATTTCAAATTCAAATATCCTCTTCCAACCTCCAGTCAGCTTGACCATTTTCGGGAGAAAGAGAGAAAAACCATGGAAAGCCTTAGAAAAGCTCCCTCAAAGTTATCCCAAGAATCCCAAATGTCATTTTTTCAACAAGTTCAAGGATTGGTCCGGGAAATTATGCATGAGAGAAGGTCTTTCTTTGAAGAACGGTACAAGGTGCGATGCTTGTGAGTCTCTCAAAGAATTGGTTCCGGATTATGACCTCTTAAGGGCTTCTTCTTCGTTTGGGATACTAGAAGGCATGTCTTTTGCCTTTCCTTCAACGAGATTGTTAGGACCGTGGAAGAATTTCCGGGCCTTGCTTGGAGTGCGGAGGTGGAGGAGATAGCAATTCCTTTGTCCGGAGGAGCTTCTTTTGTTGACAAGTTGTGCAACCTTCTTCATCTTTCCCCGGAGGAAGCACGAGGCATGATCCGCTGTCCCGACCATTTTGATATTTCCGGTCTTCCCGACAGATTTAGGGGCTTAGGCTTGGTGGATGACGCCTATTGGGATGCCTTTGCACTTTGCATGTTCGGCACTTTGTTCATGGTCTATTCCTTTGGGATCTGTCATCGAGCTTTGCTGGATGTTGTTGTTCACTGCCGCTCGGGCAGAGATGTCATTCCTTTGATCTTGGGGGAGACTTTTCATGCTCTCGACAGATTAGCTACCGGACGGCGGTACATGCACGGGGGCAGCCCGTTTCTCTTGACCCTGTGGCTGATGGAGCGTTTGGGGGTTCTTCGGGAAACCTCTGATATGATCAGGCCTTGGACTTTTGCCAGGAGAGGTGTTGATGTAGATTTTGATGATCAGGGCTCGTGGGAGCGTTGGATGGCGGGTCGCCAGACTGAAGATATCAGATGGGTCTCCCGTGGTCATGCTTCCGGGGCTTTCTCAGTCCAGCTTCTATATCCCGGCTTTGGTCCTGAGACAGTTTGGCTTGGAGCAGGTTCCTTTGGAGGGTTTTGATGATATAGCCACCAGGGTGGTGGCTCCTGTTTCCATGGACGATCCCTCGGTGTTTCCATTTCTTTCCCGAGCATGGAGGTATGATGCCTTTCCCCCTCGGGTCATTCTCAGGCGTCCGAGACCGGTGTTCTTGACCACTTGGTACCTGGATTGGTACGAGAGGCATCTGGGAGAGACTCAGGTGGCTATTTTGAGGCGGCGTGAGGCCATTATGGGTGCGGAGGACCAGACTGTTTCTGAGAGGAGTGAGGGCCGAGGGCGAGGGCCACCCTCATGACGGGAGCGGAGACGGCGCGGCGATTATGAGGCTTACGTCAAGAGACGGGAGAGGAGGGCTCCTATGTTACCGGCTAGGTTACAGGAGATGAGGGATGACGCTCGGGCTACTAAGGCCCTGACAGGCCGGTTTGATAGACCCTGTTCCTATACCGAGCTTGGTAGGAGGAATACCGACATTTTCCGGTTCGTAAGAGAAAGACTCGGAGGGGAAGAAGAAGGGAGAGACGTGCTGGAGTGGCTTGGAGTGACTCTGAGGTTTCCAAGTATCCCTTTCTTGCTACGGCGGTACACATTAGTTTTATTATGTATCTTAGCAGGTTGCCAGTTGTAGGAATGAATCGGGCTTAGACTCATCAAAGAGCTTTTAACTTGTAATGAATATTTGAATTGCTTTAGAGTTTTTTGAGACGCATTCATGGTCTGATCAATTGTATTGATGCCAAAGTATGGCTTTTATTTGTGCTTTAGACCGAACCGTTTCCGGCTGCCTACGTTCCCCTCATTTTGAGGAGCTCAGGTCTTCGTAGTTCAACCTGGTGAACTCTTTTTTGTTTTTTTTTTTGTTTTTCTTTTTTTGGTCTTTTTTTTTTGGTGCAACCCTGTTTTTTACCTAGGCCGCCCTTTTCGGGTTTCTAACCTAGTTGGGTATTACTCTTTCAGCACTCTTTTTTTTGTTTTGTTTCTTTTTTTTTACGCGTAGTATCTGCGCAGCTTGTCACCATTCACTGGGTGTACAAAGGGATTCCCGTCGAGGTCTGCGAGTTGCATGGCTCCTCCGGAGAAGATCTTACTCGGACGACATGGCCCGACCCATACAGGTTCCCATTTGCCGAGAGGGTTGATACGGACTGGGGGCTTTTCTTTTAGAACGAGATCACCTTCTCGGATCTCCCGATGCTTTACTTTCTTGTCGAAGGCTCTGGCCATTCTTCCTTGGTAGGCCCGGATGTGTTCCATGGCCTTCAGTCGGCGTTCGTCCAGTAGGGCCAGTTCGTCATGGCGACTCTGGAGCCATTCGACCTCGTTGATTTGGCTTTCCAGCAGTATACGGAGCGAGGGTATTTCCAGCTCGATTGGGAGTACGGCTTCCATTCCGTATGTGAGGGCAAAAGGTGTTTCCCCGTTGCCGTTCGACTGATGTTCTGTAGCCCCCAGAGTGCCAGGTGTAACTTCTCGGGCCAATCTCTGCCTTGGACAGCCATTTTCCGGATGATATTTTCGAGTCTTGTTGCTTTGCTTCGACGGCTCCGTTGGTTTGGGGCTGTAGGGTGATGACTTGTGACGAGTTATTCGAATTCGCCGGCAACTGTCACATTCCCCTTCGAAGTGGGATCCATTATCTGAAATGATTTCGGCCGGCAACCCGTATCTGCACATGATGTTTTCTTTGATGAAGAGGGCAACTTTCTTTGAATTGAGGATTTTGTAGGATTTTGCAGAGCATCCTTTCCACTTCCTTCGAAGAAATGACCAATCTGCGTCTCTTTAGGCTCTTCCGCAGTTCCCAAATTCACACTCGTCAAAATCTCTTCGGCAGCTTGGGCTCGATTTTCCTCTTCCCGGACAACCTGCTTAAAGATTTTTTTTTTGTTGTTTGATTTTTTTTTTTGTTTAATGTGTCTGCTTCTTTATCTAATGAATTATTATTAAAAATTTTTTTTATTAATTAATTCATCATTAGTTAAAGTGGCAATCAAGGGATACTCAGAAAGGTTCGTCATTTCATTGAAAACGAAAGGGAATACAGCGTTGGCTACAGACTCGTAGTCTTCAGGCGTGAGGCCATCGGACGACTCGAGAGACTCGAACTCAACAATGAGAGACTCGGAGGACTTTACAAAGGTTGACACGAAAGGACGGGGGACCAATCCAAGCTTGGTGATCATTTCCTCCTTGGTCGCGGACGGGCCTGAGAGAGTTTCCCAATTCTTTAGCGGCATCGCTGTTGGTGGCTTCACAACTCGGGAAAGGCATGGTCTCTGTGCTCCCTCTTCAGTCGTTGCTATCATCTCTTTGTCTGAACCAGAATCAACTGTGTTTGGCATCCGAAAGCCGAGCATGTGGATGTAGGGATCTTCCTCACCTCGGGGACTTCCGTTTCGTCACAATCCGATCGCTCAATCCAGATGTAAGGACGCATTGCGTCTCGGTGAGCGGCTAGAAAAATCTCATGTCCCATACTCGAGCGGAAAGGCTTGGCAGGTGTAGTTCAGCAAGGAGGACGTCCCACACGACGTTCATAGATTCGAGCCGAGTCCGTCGGTGTTTGCCGACTTTTATCATGAAAATCTCCTCGCCCGGCGAGGCCAAAGAATGGGTTTGCAGAATACCTGACAAATCTGTGATTGAGGACTGGGGACTTGTGTGCCCGTATCATGGCGGTGTTCAGCATTTCCTTCCAAAGACGCCTCCAAGTGTTGGAAATAGCAATTGAATTTGATGAATCGAACTTCTTCGGAGTCCGCTCGCTTGAGTGTGTCGACATAGTTGGCATTGCTTTGGATTCCAAAGGATGCCGGCGAGACTTGCCTCTTGAAGGATGTAGCCCCGGTGTTTGGCTTGTGGGCGTTCTTGGCTATTGTTTCAGCTTCGTTCCCTATGAGGAAACTGTCACCCCTTATGACTTCAAGGTCTCCTGTCGGTTGATGAATTTGACGCATTGGTGGAGAGTGGAGGCTATGGCTTTCATGTGATGCACCAAGGGCGCCCTAGTAGGCCGTGAACTCGGAGGGGATATCCATTACATGGAACTTTGCGGGCACCATTTGGGTTTCGTACTGCAGTTCCAGAGTCACCGTTCCTGGAATGGGACGAGACGAACCGCCGTAGGCTTTGACAAACCGGGTAGACGGGATCACGCGCCTTTCATTTATGCGGAGGGCCCTCATCATGCCGAGGGGAAGGACATTTACCGATGATCCGTTGTCCACTAATACCCTGTGGAGTGACATGGTGTTGAGCCGAATAGTGATGTACAAAGCTTCATTGTGTTGGGAGACATCTCTTGGCAAATCTTCATCGCAGAAGGTGATCATACTCCCATATAGGTGAGGATCATAGATTTGGTCCTTGTCTCGGGATGGAGCGTCATCAAGCCGGTCACTTCGTGCCTTTTTCTTGCGAGGCGTAGTCTTTGCCGAAGCCCACGGGTTATACCGATGCCTTTTGTGGCGGTTGCCATCTCCAATCAACATGTTGATTGAGTGGGAGCGCCGTGACCGGTGTCGGCTTTTCTTCATCGGTGTATACTCGGGAGCTGGACAACCGAACCTTGGCTGACCCCGAGGGGTTGGACTTACGTTACTGCGGTACTGCTGGTATCCGAAGGTCTCAATTCCGTCGTTGGCAAAGCTTTTCTGCTCTTTTATCCCTTTTGCTTTGGGGAAGACCGACCGGAGTAGAGTACATAATAATCAAATCCCCTGATGGCTCCCCGAGCGTTCCCACACCGTTATCACCGGCCTCGAATCTCTCCTTCAATTTTTGCTTTGGGAGGAAATTTTCTTTTTCTTAGGAGGACGGTCTCGTGTATCCAATCCCGATAGTCCCTTTCAAGGCAATCGGGACAGCCACAAATATCCCACCAAATGTGTTCTACTACTGCGGCGGATTTGGGACCTCGTGTTGAGCGGTCTGGAAGGACTTTGAGTGGAACCGGTCCGGGGGATCTGGCTGCCGGGCTCGCCTCGGTAGCGAGTGATTGGACTCCGCCGGATAATGAGAGATATTGAGGTCCCGGGGAACGGGCATATGTTTGTCCTTCAAGGTAGCCCCGCCGGTTGGGATATTGTTAAGGTCCCAAAGTGGCGTGTGGCCTCTTCAATCCAGCCCGCTGTCCGTCTCCGGCGTTCTTCCGTGATTTGATGGCCGACCATATTTCTTTAACTGCTCCCCGATTTTCATCACTCAGCCGATATTTGTGGGATCATCACTTTGAGGGGGACAACCGACGGTATACCGAACTCTTTCGTCCCCGACCGCCGTTTGGGGGCCGGTTGCCCCGTAAGTCGGCGGGCAGGAGTCCCGGCGGTGGAAACATAGGAATCTTGGGGTAGCATCTTGATGTATCCGGGACTATTAAGAAGAGGAGGAGAACCTTCTTCTGTCTTTGCGGTAAAGGTGCCATCGGAATTGAGACTGATAGTCAAACCATGACTTGCGACTACCCCCAGTAGGTCATCAATTTGAGCCTCATGTCGAAGTCTCATTTGTTCTACCAACTGGATCCACACCGGTCTGTCTCGAGGGATTTTGGAGGACGGAGCAACGTTATCCCCATCATTACCGGCCGATGCGGACATTCCGAAACCCGGAGTTGGAACAAACGGCGAAGCCGATGACGCGCTTGACTCTTCCCAACCTGATCAAACGGTGACCCTGCCCGAAACCAAGCTTTGTGCGGAGTCAAGGGGGAAAGGTCATGAAGGTTCGATGTCCTGGGAATGGAAAGAGGGTAGGTGTTTGGGCTTTAGGCTCATGCAACATGCAGCTTATTTGTTCACGTTTACTTAAAACATGTTTTATTAACCTAATCGGTTGGAAAAGATTGCTCTTCTTTTCGCAAACTACTCGATTCCCGGATCGTGGGCCCCGTCACTACGTCTATAAGCCCCTCGTATTCCACCCGTATTTCGACCTCCAGGGTGGATGACCAGGGCGAGGGTCCTATAGTGGCAAGCGGGTCCCACCGACCGAAAGAAAACGATCCTAAAAGTCCGGCGGTAATCGAGTCTTAACGAGCATTCGATGTAAATTACGGACAAAGCCGACGTCGAAAGTCAAGATCATGTCCGAGGGCTCGACAAAAAGTCGGCATGATTTGACCGATAAGCGTCCACGATTGATCTTAACTTGTCGTCGCTTAAGCCGTAATTAGGCATGGAATAGTCATTAATCCTTGATGACTCGGTGTCAATGCCGGGGAGTCGGTGTATAATTTGTGCCGCCGGAACCGAAGTCAAGGCGCCAGGTCAATATCTTGGTCAAAGTCTCGCGGCGGAAAACCGGCGAACTTCGACTGATTAGGGACCCGAAAGATATTGAGTCGGTATGCCGACAAAGGCTTGAAAGGAAAGGTCTATACACGGACAGGGCATGACACAGACCAGACTAAAAACCAACCGGGTCTCGGACAAAGTGTGTCACGGACAAGTGCATGGTCGACACGAGGCTCCATGGGATGTTTGGGTAGTCCTGTGCTCATCCGAGAGGCGTAATAAGACCAAACGGACCGCGACAAGGATTTCCCCGGGTTAAGGACGTAGTGTGCAGTGTACGGTCACGTGCGCGTAGTGTGCAAGCAGTCTATATTCTTTTTCTGAGTAAAATAGAAATTTTTTATGTGTCTTAAAAATATGATGCATGATTTTTTTTGGAAATTTTCTTTTTTTTTTTGAAATTTTTTTTTTGAATTTTTTTTTATGAGCACATAAGCACGAAGGCACGGAAATTCCGACAGTTAGGGACATTATTCCGACAGTCAAAATTTTGACTTTCTCCGAGGCGGCCAAAACAACATGAAAACTGTGCAAAAATCAACACACACACAAAAATGATTTTCAAAGCCGGGACGGAAGCTTGACCCTCAAAAGCTTTTTTTTTTGAAAACGGTGATACCGGTACGTGGGATTGTTAGACCACAATTTATCCCCGACTCGTGTTAGGAGGCGATAACGGGAAATTTAGTGGTTTCCACCAATATACCGAATACCATTTTTTATTAAAAAGCTTAGTCCCCAGCGGAGTCGCCACTGTAACGATGTGTTGCCTTTTTCGCGGGAAAAATTCGATTTTTGCGTTTCTTTGAAAAACCAAATAAAACCGGAAAAAACGGAGTCGCCACGCCATTTTAATTTTGAAGGGCCAAAACTTTGAAAAAATCCCGAGATCAGAGATTTAGGTTCGGAGGTCATGTTACGCGTCGGGAAGGACGTTAGTGTGCACCCGACGCGCCTCGTAAAACGAGTCTTCCAAGCTGAAAATCATTTGTGTGTGTGTGTGTGTGTGTGTGTTTTGGCCAAAATAAGTTGAAACTGGAAAAAGTAAAAATTGGGATATCTTTTTAAGACTTTAAACTGATCCCATGATTTTTTGGAAGATTTTTGGATTGAGATTTGGTACTCAAAAAACCTTTTGAAGTTGAGAAGTCACTTCTGCCAGAAGGAAATGGCAGCAGACACCTGATTTTGAAATGGATTCAAGGGTCCTAAAACTTCATAATCTGGATGAACTCAGAGAATGAAAGTTTCTCTAGACTCCTTGAATAAACTTTGTGTGAAAGAAATTTCCACTTTCGAGAAGATTTGAGGGGTCAAAACCTTCTGGAAACCTCAGATATGAGATCTGGATTCCCAGAAGCTGATGAACTAGCCTCTGAAAGAAAAATTGAAAAGAGGAGTTTTACTCACCCAAAAAATAAGGTAAAAATATGTCTGGAAAGCTCTGGATGTTGGCTACAAAAAGTTTTTTGTAGTCAACACCAAATTCCAACTTTTCTGTGTCCAAAAATTAAGACCATGGACTGAGGTCTGAGAAAATTGCTACTGGACAGCAACTTCTCAAGAAAGAAAATATGATTTTAAGGGGGGTTTTGCATCCATGCTTGTCCCCATTTCCCTAGGTTTTGGTTAGTGATCACTAGACATTTTAGTGGTGAATCAACTATACCAAACCATCCTTGGGGTACATTAGGACTAAGCATTTCATTTGCTTGGGGAGGGGGATTTTACCCTTTGAAATCAAGATTTAGTGCTTGAAAATGGTTTTTTAGGGTTTTGAAAGTGCATTTTTGCAAGTAAGAAAGAAAAGCTTTGAAAATAATGTTGATCTTTGTAGAAGATCATCCATGGAGATGGTCTTCCATGGTGATCTTCTTAGATCTAGAGAAAAAAGATGAAAGAACTACATTTTGTAGTTTGAAGATGCATGCATGGATGAGATTTAGGGTTAGGAAGAGGAGGGTTTACCAATCTTCCTTGTGTTCTTGAGTGTTTGGCTTGAGTGTATGAGTGTTTAGGGCTTGAATATGAGAGTGAGTGTATGAGTATGAGTTGGGAAAGATTGGAGAGAAAAAGGTGACAATTCTTGAGAATTCTCACTGTTTTCTCTCTATATTTCGCCAGAGGTTCGTTGCATTTGTGTTCTTCCTTCTTATTTCTGTGACTGGAGGGCTCAATTTATAGCCCTCTGAAAATGCATACTTATCCGCGCGGACAAGGTCAGTAGGCGTGCACTGTTCATTAATTACAGCTCCAGCCTTGGACAGGAAGAATAAAAATTCAAAAAAAACCAAATTAACAGCCAGTTTTTGTGTTTCCAGCCTTTCTATTTATGGTTTTATTCTTTTGTTTTGCTTTTTAAGATGCTTTTCTTGGTTTAACTTCATTTGGCAATGCCCATTCTACCCTCCCTTTGTTAGAAAAGTTAGGATTGTTAGGAATGTTAGTAATTGTTATAACTTTCGTTAATTTTATAACGAAAATTCTAACAAGCTCAAATTGGAGCACTTACAGTCGTACATCCGTCGATTAGACCTGGGATGACGAGAACTTGCTCCCTAGCCGCCATATTAGTCGCCAGTTCGTGGGGGTAGAAGCTGATCATCTCATCCCTGACATCTCTCCTTGGAGGCACATGTGGGGCCTTACTGAGTTGAAAAATTTTGTGCTTGATGGCGGTGTTACTGGCTTGCTCTGTAATAACCCCCAAGTTCAATCTAGGTTGCCTCGGTCCTTGTTGTCCACCTGCAGGCTGCTCGCCTCCACCAGTTTGAGGCCTCTTCACGTATGCGTCGAGTCTTCCCTGTTCGACCATTCTTTGGATAATGCGCTTCAAACCTAAGCAATCCTCCGTGAGATGACCCGTGTCTTTGTGGTAATCACAGTATTTGCTGTTGTCCCTTCTGAACTTGTTGCCTGGGTTCATTGGGGCAGGTGGGGCCATCTCGACCGCATTCATAATTTCAGTTCGACTCACCGTTAGGGGGGTGAAAGTCTCGGGCACCTTCTCTGTCGCCCTTGTCCTGTTCTTGCCATTTTTATTGTTTCCTCCATTCTTTTTGGAGTCCTTCTTGTCATCAGCAACCTCCACCTTGGGGCTTTTCCCATTCATCTTTTCCTTCCTTTCCTCGGCCAGTGCTACGTTGTAAACCTTTTCGAACAACTCTTGTCGAGTTGTGACTGTACGAACTGTGAGTTCATAATCCATGTCTGTCGAGGAAATACCATTCCTGAAGTAGTTGATCACTTCCCTGTCAGTGAGATCTTCCTCGATCTTATCCACCATCTCCTTGAACTTGGTGAAGTAGCTCATTGAGCTTTCATTTTTAGCTTGCACCAAGTTGCTTAGATTAGTAACTGTCACCTTTCGAGCTCCAGCAGTCGAGAAGCGATCTAGGAACTTCGCCCTGAAACACGTCCAGGTGGAGATGCTACCAGCTGCCAAACCATTTAACCAGGTTAGGGCTGCCCCAGTGAGTGTGCTTATGAGGGCTTTACACATATTGTCATCCTCATTGGCGACAAAGCACATTGTGGCTTCCAGATGTGCTATATGACTTTTTGCGTTGGTTGACCCTGAATACTTCTCTAGAAGGGGCAACCTAAATCCAGCGGGAGGTCGACTGTCTCTCAGTTCCTTGGACAAAGGTTGAAGAGCAAAGTCGATTCGTTCAACCTTTCCAACGTCCTTTTTCTTCTCCTCCTCCCATTCTTCAAACCTCTTTTTCATCATCAGCCATTCCCTAGCGTCGGGTCTTTCATCTCCTGCAGGGGGTACGACATTCGACCTTTGACCCTCACTCCTGGGGGGGGAGTTACCTGCCTGCTCCTCCTGTCTCGATGAGAATGAGCCCTTTCTGGTCGAACTGGAGACCTATGCCTGTCATTCCTTTGGGGCGACCTGCGCCTCTCATCCCTCGATGGCGACCTGCACCTATTATCTCCAAGTGGCGACCTGCGCCTTTCTTCTCTTATGGGCGACCTGCGCCCATTCCTGTCCCTGTGAGATCCTGATCTTTGTGTCCGGGCAGGGGAACCACGTCGGCTCCTATTGGCCTCTAAGTGCGTCCTCAGATCTGATTGAGCCTCCTGCTCCCTATTCCTGGTGAGGCTAGCCCTTAAGTCATTACTCGGCACATGGATAGGTGATTGAGGTCGGACCACCATCCTTTGATCAGCATTTTGACCCACACCTTCATTGGGCCTAGTACTCCTGGCCTGCTGCCTGTTAGAGATTTGAGAGGGAGCCACCCTCTCTGATCTCATATCCGCCTTCTCAGCCTCCTCTATTGCCAATAGCTCGGCCAGAATCTGGGCTCGCTCCAATAACATTTCCTTCCTGCTCAATGGGTTGGATGAGGGACCTGCCCTATTTCCAACATTCACATGAGCAGTTGGACGTTTAGGGGGAGGTGGAGCTCCTTGTCCCTCCATGTGTCTTTTCCCCCTTCTTGTGTCTGGCAATCCCCTGCCATCAACAACACTGGTAGAGCGTGTTGCTCTACCATGAGGGCGATTTGGTGGGGGAGGAGGCAGATTTGCGTTGTCAGCATTGGTGTTGAGATCTGCGTTGGTGTTGGCATTCACCTCATTGAGTTCATCAGAAGCTTCTGTCACATGCCCGTCTGGGGTTACCATTGTTGTAGGTTGATGAGATCTTCGAGGTCAAGCTAAAGCACACTTCCCGGCAATGGAACCAAACTGATGCTGCAGGAATTGTGCTTATCAGTAATCCTCCACGTGGCAGGAGTAATCACCTGGCTCCTGACCTGAAAACAAGAACCCATGACTAGCCGGATGTGTCTCCGGCTTAGACCCTCGGGCGTGAGAGTAAGTATATGTTTCGGAGAGCAGATATTGTAAATGAACAATTGAATTCAAATAACAAAATTGCAGTTACCTTTGCACCGTTGGTAGTGATGATGTATTTATAGGAGATGACCGTTGTATTTTTGGTGGTGCTACATGAGCTCCGAGATTTTAGTGACAGATACAAGTAATGTGAATGTGTCTTATAACGGCTCCTGATTTGTAGGGAACCGGTTATGGAAAGGTTTGACTCACGGGCATCCATCTGTTAGGTCGACACTCGGTGATTAGGTCGAGGTCGCCATTTGTGGAATGGTCGACCTGACTGACGGGTAGAGCGTGGATCGTACCCGTATTAGAGCCTGGGTTGTGGGGTCGGACTAAGTTAGGTCGGGACCTGATAGGTCGGACGTTGGGCTTAGTCGACGGATATTTGAGACGGGTCTTGGGCCTTGCATTGATTGGGCCTGACCCCCTTGATATGATGGGGCAATGGTGGCCTTGAGGATTGGGCTTTGCTCACTTGGTCCAACCCGACACTTTTGGTATGTTCAATTATTAATGGTGAATTAATAGGAATTTTTAGAATTTCATGAATATAATTAAATTATCATATATTTGTGATCAAAGTTCAACAAAAAAGTCAAATGGGACAAACATTTTGGGACGGAGGGAGTATTATTTTTGTTACAAAGTTTACATAAGATAGAAGATTCATATTTATAGTAAAAATATATGAGTCATAATTCTATTAGAATTTTAACAAATATCTCTTTATTCTAATAATAAATATAATTTTAATTGAAAATGCTACAATGTAAATTTTTTAAGTTGGCTCAATACCAACTTAGATAACTAAATATATTCTTTTCTTGAGAATATCTCTCAATATCCTAACACCCTCCCTCAAGTTGGAAAATCTACAACTTAGATTTCCAACTTGCCAAAAAAAATTAAAAATTGGGAAAGATAAATAAAAATAATAACTAAATAATTCGCAGCAATAAAAATTGATTTTGTAGCTTATGTTGTGCCGAATGTTGTAGTATTTGAAAAGACATCCGAATCGGATCTTCTTTTTCTTCAATCTCATGCACAACATGTGTACGCACAAGTCTTCTTTTTCTTCAATCTTCGTTAACGACATTTAATCATCGTTTTTAGAGTTAACGATACGTTAATCATCGTTTTTATAGTGAACAACATTTAATCATCGTTTTTATAGTGAACGACACGCAATCATCGTTTTTATAGTGGTCGACACTCAATAATCATTTTTAGAGTGAACGACACTTAATTATTTAGAAGATGGAGTTGATATTGATATGGTTTGTGGTGGCCGAACCTTCACATGTAGTGGTGGCCGGAATATGTAAGGAGGAGGCAATTCTCGCTAAAGAGAAAGGGCAAGAGCTTTTTTTTTTTTTTGATAAAAGTTTAGTACCTTGGTGGAGAGAGGATAGATTGGAATACGGAACAGAACATGATCTTTGTCATTTAGAAGATGATGCATCTTTTTAATTATCAATGAGGCCACATGGAGTAGACATTAAAGATCAATTTACCATGTCACAATTCCCTCGTTCAAAAGAGTGAATGTGACAACGGTTATTCAAATTATAAATGAGTCTAGGTACCTCAAGTAGACTTGTTAACATTTCCTAATAAATTTCTAGTTAATTTCGTACTCTCTAAGCAACAAAATTAACATGCATATGAATGAATAATAGAAGTAACTCGTATATTAATAAATTGTTAATCTATTATTATAATATAATGGCTGAAGTGATTTTAGAGCCCCTACTATTTCTGTTTTCCCACTCATTTCTCTCTTCTATACATGGAAACTCGAAATTAATGTTGGTACTCAATTAACAGCTGTAAAATAAATTTACTAATCTGATAATTAGCTTTTTTTTAGATATATGTGCTCATTTAAAGCATTCAGTTTGAGTTTACTGAAAAACACAATCCTTTAATGATTCAACTTTAATTTTCGTAAATTGTGCACAAGTTTTGATTAAATTGATTTATGCTTAATTATTTTTAGATATGTTCTCGAAAACTCATTAATTGTTACATCAATATTCCACAAAACTACAACGAACTTGAGAAATATTTGTTGGAACATTAACGATCCATTAACCATGAACCGACTCATAACTAGATTAAGAAGAGAATGAGAAGAAGAAGAAGAATAATACGGAAGCGTGTACCTTGTGATTCCATGATTGTTCTTAGTCTTGTTCTTGATGAAGTAAGAAGATAGTCTTTAAAGAAGAGAGGAGTAGATCTTCTAAGTAATTGTGCCTTATTCTCTTGTCTTCTTTGATCTTTATGAAGAGTTTATAAATGAGAAAATAATCAAAATTTCAGTCCCTTCTATGGCTGATGGAATGGCCTTTATATAGGAAGGAAATAGGCACCTCACTTAGGGACTACACCTATTCATGTATAAGAGTTTACCATTATGCCCATCATTTAATGGTAGCCTTATACTATGGAATTCTACACATTATGTTGAGTTCTATACTTTATACCATATATTATAATATTGATCATTATATTATTAAGTATTTATATGTTATATTAATCCATGTTCTTACAATCTCCCATTTGGATTATTATAACATATACCTTCACTTAATAAAATTCTTTTAATCATATTTATAACACAAATCCCTTATGTGCACTTTATTGTCATTCGAAAACAATCCCGTCCATTAGTCATATAAGTATAAGGACTAAAGGGGCAGTCGTTGTAATTGATTCGCAACTAAACCCACATTAATCACATATTTATATCCAACTAAATGATATAGATTAAGTATAGATATGTAGCATGGAATATTCACGAATATATATGAAGAATGCATATATATATTCTCCAACTAGTCCTACTTTTAACCAAATGAGATCAATTTAAAAAACAACACAAGGAAATAGAAACATCATAAACTCCGACTGATTTAAGCATTATCAAAAGTCATTACACCCATATGAGCAACATGCTCGTGAAATACTAAAGGAGATAATGCCTTAGTAAATGGATCCGCTAACATGAAGTTTGTACCAATAAGTTCTATTTCTATTTGTTCATTTTGTACTCTCTCTCTCACAACAAGAAACTTAATATCTATATGCTTAGATTTAGATGAACTCTTGTTGTTGTTGGAGTACAACACTGCAGCTCGATTGTCACAATATAACTTAAGCGGTCTTTCAACACCTTTGACAATTCGCAGTCCTTCAATGAATTTACGCAGCCATATAGCTTGATTGGATGCCTCATAGCAAGCAACAAATTCGGCTTCCATGGTGGAAGTAGTAACTAATGTTTGCTTGGCACTTCTCCAAGATATCGCTCCACCGGCCAAAGTGAAGACATAACCCGATGTCGATTTGCGACTATCTTGACATCCAGCAAAGTCGGAATCGGAAAAACCAATGATCTCAAGATGATCCGACTTTGTATATGTAAGCATGTAGTTCTTCGTGTTTTTCAAGTATCTCATCACTCTTTTGGCTGCGACCCAATGTTCTCTTCTCGGATTGCTTTGATATCGCCCAAGCATGCCAACAATAAAGGCAAGATCTGGGCGAGTACAGACTTGTGCATACATTAGGCTTCCTACTGCCGATGCGTAAGGGATATTTTCCATATACTTGGATTCAAGATTATTTTTAGGATATTGATTTAAACTGAACTTATCTCCCTTAGAGACCGGGGTGTCATGTGGTTTACAATTTTCCATGCTAAACCTTTGTAATACCTTCTCTATATAGCTCTTTTGTGATAACCCTAACATACCTCGTGAGCGATCACGATGTATTTGGATTCCTAATACAAAAGAAGCTTCTCCAAGATCTTTCATCTCAAATTTGTTTGAGAGAAATTTCTTGGTTTCCTTAAGAAGGTCCTTATCATTACTAGCAAGTAAAATGTCATCCACATACAAGACCAAAAATATAAACCTACTCCCACTGAACTTATGGTACACACAATCTTCACCAAGATTCATTTCAAAGCCAAATGAAAGAATAACTTGGTTAAATTTTAAGTACCATTGACGAGATGCTTGCTTGAGCCCATAAATGGATTTCTTAAGTTTACAAACTAGTTGACTAGTTTATCCGAATCAGTCACCATTTATGGTTTCTTCATATAGATAGTTTCCTCAATGTCGCCATTGAGAAAAGCTGTCTTTACATCCATTTGATGAAGCTCAAGGTCAAAATGTGCCACTAAAGCCATAATGATCCTAAAAGCATTTTTAGAGGATATCGGTGAAAATGTTTCTTTGTAATCAATGCCTTCTCTTTTAGTAAATCCTTTAGCGACAAGACGAGCCTTATGTCTTTCCACATTCCCTTGTGAATCCCTTTTGGTCTTAAAGATCCATTTACATCCGATGGGTTTCACATTCTTAGGTAATGGGACAAGATCCCAAACGTCATTATCATTCATGGATTTTAACTCTTCATTTATGGCATCAATCCACTTATGAAAATTTGGACCACTAATGGCTTCATGGAAGGTGATTGGCTCATCTCCCACTAAACCTAACGGTTCCTCATTCTCGGCAAGATATACATCATAATAATCCGGTATATCACTCCTTCTTGATCTATTAGATCTTCTTAATGGCACCGATTCTTCTTGATTTTGATGGTGTTGAATTTCCTCATCAACATTTTCATGTTGTTCATTAATAGGAGAATTAACGTCATTTTAAATATTATGTTCTTGTCGAATTTCAGGCACAACTGCTTGATTTTCGATAGGAACTATAAGAAGAGGTATAGAAACGAATTCCTCTTCCATTTCTTCAAATTCAAAATTACTATTCAAATTTTCTCCTCTAAATTCAACATCCTCAAAGAACCTAGCATTTTCCGTCTCGAAAAAGGTTCTAGTCTTTGGATCATAGAATTTATATCCCCTAGATCTTTGAGAATACCCTACAAAATAACTACTAACGGTCTTAGCGTCCAACTTTCCTTCGTTAGATCTATAAGGCCTACCTTCGGCTGGACAACCCCAAACATGAAGATGATTAAGGGACGGTTTCTTACCGGTCCATAATTCATAAGGGGTTTTGTCAGTAGCTTTTGAAGGAGCTCTATTAAGTAGGTAGGTTGCGGTTTTCAAAGCATCGCCCCATAATGAGTGAGGTAAAGAAGTACAAGAAATCATACTTCTTACCATATCCTTAAGGGTTCTATTACGTCTCTCGGCTACACCATTCATGCTAGGTGTCCCCGGCATGGTGTAGTGAGGGACAATCCCACACTTTTCCAAATAGCGAGCAAAAGGACCCGGACGTTGTTCTCCCGAACCGTCATTCCGACCATAGTATTCACCACCACGATCGGATCTAACGTTCTTAATAGTCTTTTCAAGTTGATTTTCAACTTCGGTTTTAAAAGACTTGAAAACGTCCAATGATTGGGACTTTTCATGAAGTAAATAAATGTATCCATAACGAGAGAAGTCATCTATGAACGTAATGAAATATGTTTTTCCGTTCCATGAAGGGGTAGGAAACGGTTCACATATGTCTGTATGAATTAGTTCTAAGACTTTTGTAGCTCTCAAGGATTCATTTTTGTTTGTACTATTAGTAAATTTTCCCTTAAGGCATTCAATACAAAAGTTATTTTCCGGAGTATCAAGCTTATGTAATATTCCCTCGGACACAAGCTTGTCAATTCTCCTTTTGGAGATATGACCCAAACGCCTATGCCACAAGGTATAAGAGTTTTTACTTGAAAACTTTCGTTTTAAGCCTCGAGAGTTAGTTTCATTATTATGGGACTCATTTAATGAATTGACTGTGTCAAGTAAATATAGATTATCAATATAAGACAAAGAACTAGTACCAAAAAGCTTTGAATCAAAATATAAATTGCATTTATTATTGCCGAAAATACAGGAATAACCTTCCCGATCTAATGTAGTGACGGAAATTAAATTCCGTCTAAATGATGGAATAATAAATACATTGTTCAAAACCAAAAAGTATCCAGTACTCAAGGATAATCTATAAGTCCCTATGCCTTCCACCTCTACCGGCTTTCCAGCTCCCATGTAGATGAATCTTTCACCTTCATTAGGCGTTCGGTAGTTCGTGCAACCCCGCATACATGAACTTATGTGAGTAGTTGCACCCAGTCTAACCACCATGTATACGAAGGAATTGAAACTAAATTAGCTTCGGTACAAACAAAGCTAAATGACATACCTTTCTTAATTCGCCATTGGCGATACTTAGGGTAGTCGGGCTTCATGTGAGTGGGGTCCTTGCAAAAGAAGCACTTTTTCACCTTTTGATCATTTGATGATCCCTTAGGCTTCTTTGATGCAACCGCAATCTCCTTACCTTTTCTCTTAATCCCACGAGAAGAGGTAGATGCATAATGTGCACTTTCGGGTTTGGTGTGTTTCAACCTATCTTCTTCCTCCGTGACATGTGAAATTAATTCATTAATATTCCACTTGTCCTTTTGACAATTGTAGGTCATTTCAAAATGACCAAATTGTGAAGGAAGAGAAATTAAAGCCAAATGCACAAGCAAGTCTTCCGACAAGTCCAACTTAAGTGCTTTTAATTTCGTTGATAGGTGAAACATTTCCATTATGTATTCCCTTAGGTTTCCAGTGCCCTTGTACCTCATGGAAACAAGCTTCCTTAAGGTAGCACTTGTTTCCGATTTATCGCTTTTAGCAAAGCGTTGTTCTAGGGCATCTAGGAAACCTTTTGCACCATCATCCTCGGAGACACTATTCAGAAATGACTCCGGGACTGCATTCTTAATTATGCTTAGGCTGACGCGATTAGAACGCTTCCACCTCTCTGAACTTAAGCGGTCTTCCGCAGTGCTTTTATCAGTTAGAGGGGCAGGAGCTTGTTCTCTTAATGCGAGGTCAAGGTCCAAACAGCCTAAGACCATAATAATCTTGTTTTTCCAAGTTTTAAAGTTTGTCCCAGTTAGCAAAGGAATTGAGTTTAAAACAGTAGTAACAGATGAAGCACTGATCAAATCTGAAT
Organism: Adenophora triphylla var. japonica; assembly: GCA_022495995.1. NCBI lineage: Eukaryota > Viridiplantae > Streptophyta > Magnoliopsida > Asterales > Campanulaceae > Adenophora > Adenophora triphylla. Next base: position 329,384 of record JAFEMH010000824.1, on the reverse strand, counting down.
GAAGAGAACAAAATAATGAAACAAAACATATATAAGAAACTACACAATGATTAATTATATCAAAATGAATTCCATCATAATAAAAGATAATCAATATGACATCAAGACTAATCTTTGGATTGCGAATTGACTCACAATTTGATTTATCTTGGGGTAAACAAATAGCTTTAAACAACACATTTTAAATACTTGCCTTCCTTTGAGCCGGATCAAGTATAAATAATGTCCTAAAATTTAAGGTACTTGTTTCCCGGTAATAAAGAATATAAACGATTCACTTTAAACACCCGCCTTCCTTTGGGATGGTTCACAGCATTTAAAATGACCAAAAGTTTAGTTTAATTATTACCACATGAATGTAAACACTTAGTCAATAACAAGGTCTCCTTTGGGAAACAAGCATGTTATCACATATCAATATTTACATTCATCACTTTAACAAATTTGTATTTAAATAACGTAAATTGCTTTGGCAACAATATTATTTAAACAATGAATAAATTTTGTTTAAGCATATAATTAATCATACTTTAGGGCACTTAAGACTTAAAGGTAATTTTTGAAAATTTTAAATAGTAAAGAAACAAACGAAATTTATTAATAAAAGACAATATCCTTTTGTTCTACCCGTCCATTCTTAAAGTTTGATAACTCTAAGAACCGCCGAAGCGCGACTGGTGTCCAGATACTATAATTTATTAATAAATTATCACAAATGACCAAAAGGGCACGAATGACCAAAAGGGTGTAGTTCTATAAACATTTAAGCTTCTGCATACATGGGCGGTCGCTCAGGTCAAGGTGGGCGACCGCCCAAGCTTCAATTCCACAAATATTCAAGTCGCTGTACACATGGGCGATCGCCCAGGTCAAGATGGGCGACCGCCCAAGCTGCATTTCCACAGACATTGAAGTTGCTGTACACATGGGCGACCGCCCAGCTCAAGATGGGCGACCGCCCATGTGCCCAGTGCCCAGATTTGACGAAAAGTCACTATTTTTAACACCCTTTTATGAACAGTTTTGAACCAAATAGAGAGAGTCATACCATACTGCGGGGGGCGTAGCCCCCCGCACCCCCCTTTGATGCCCGATACCAGTCTACACGACGGCTAGGCTCGCGCCCTCGGAGGGCGCCGGGCCCTTTGCCAGGACAACGAGCCATAACACCCAATTAGACTATCAATTCTTAACTTAATGGTGAATCAATATTCAACCAAAGCAAGTAGATCCGCATACTCACATCACATTTTTAAATGCGTGGCTATGCATATGAACAAACTCACAACGCATCCAAGGATGGTGGCTACGTTCAAAAATGGGATAATCTTACATTAAGAATTGAAAGCCTTTGAGTAAATCAAAATCAGAAATAGAATGAAGTTTATGAATATAATACTCTTAGACAAGATGAGTATCATGAACAAGAACAAAAACTAAATGAAATCATACAAGAATTAAAGCATAAGGCTTTATAAGAATTTCAAACTCAATCTAGTATATGAGTAGGCTCTGATACCAATTGTTGGAACATTAACGATCCATTAACCATGAACCGACTCATAACTAGATTAAGAAGAGAATGAGAAGAAGAAGAAGAATAATACGGAAGCGTGTACCTTGTGATTCCATGATTGTTCTTAGTCTTGTTCTTGATGAAGTAAGAAGATAGTCTTTAAAAAAGAGAGGAGTAGATCTTCTAAGTGATTGTGCCTTATTCTCTTGTCTTCTTTGATCTTTATGAAGAGTTTATAAATGAGAAAATAATCAAAATTTCAGTCCCTTCTATGGCTGATGGAATGGCCTTTATATAGGACGGGAATAGGCACCTCACTTAGGGACTACACCTATTCATGTATAAGAGTTTACCATTATGCCCATCATTTAATGGTAGCCTTATACTATGGAATTCTACACATTATGTTGAGTTCTATACTTTATACCATATATTATAATATTGATCATTATATTATTAAGTATTTATATGTTATATTAATCCATGTTCATACAATATTATTTAAATATTACATTTTTTCTGGACCAAAAAAAAAAAATTCTTACGGTCCCTTAAATCTGCACACATTATAAAAAGAGTAAATATTAGTAACTTCTTAAAAAAAAAGATAAATAAATAAACTTAAACAAAAATGAAAAAAACATAAATGTCAGAGAATAGGAAGAGTTGTTTTTATCCACTTTATAAACCATCTTTGTTTTCAAGTGTTTGCTCATCCCTTCATTCTGCAACCATAGCAAAATACCTAGCATAATAACAAAGAAAATGTCTTTTCGTCGTGAAAAAAGAGAGACTGGAGGCAATGTAAGTAAGATTTTCACTACTCAAGCTTTAGCCTGTGTTTTTTAATGAAGTCAAAAATGGTATTTCACATAAAAGCAAAACGGTCTTTCACATAGAACATGGATCAGAACTCACAGAAGAAGATGGGCGTTTCTCTCTCTACTTGAAAACTATCATGTCGAGCGGCGAGAAGATTGTCTCTGGATGACATGAGAGAATCCAGAATCTGTCATGTTCCTTCCGAAAAGTTTGCAGGTCAGTTCTTTTTATAGCATCCCAAACACATACTCTTATATTCTGAATTTGACACAATAATATTCTTCCTTGTATCACTCTATAATATGTATGCATATATGTGTTTATGGGAAATTGTACTGAAGAACAACATTATAGCTTCAAGAGAAATAGGTTCTATGTACTCTACTTATGAAATCTATAAAGAGCGGATTAACAAGTAAGTGGTGAAGGACTCACAACTGCTGCTGCCAAAACTCCGCTGCTCTGCTAGCGTCTGGCGAGAAGTAGAATTCTATTGCAATGAAAGAAGAATTCTATTGCAATGAAAGAACTCAAATTTTTGTCTAAGAGAACATCAAATATGCCATCTCAATTTCATTACTCTACAAAAACTGGATTGATTTATGCCTGCGTTAGGAGTATGTGCCGCAAAAGACTGTTTGGTAATGATCTAAGCTAGCAAAGTACTGACATCTGACAAGTTCTTATGCAACTACCGAAGAAAACGCATAAACCACTAATTGTATGTTTATGCTAAAGATAAGATTTTTGCACAGAAAAAGGGTAGTATGCCTGCGTTAGGAGTACGTGCCGCAAAAGACTGTTTGGTAATGATCTAAGCTAGCAAAGTACTCTAATTATATTTTTTATGCATTGAATATATCGATTATTATTAAATTTTGGTAAAAAATCTTTACTTTATATTTTTAGTGTTTCTTTTTAAATTCATTCTTTGTAACTTTTTTTATTTGATTTACTTTATTTGTAAAAGTTTTTTGGCCGTGCATTTAACGCACGGGTGTTATACTAGTTTATAGTAATGGGTGTTGATAACTTAACAAATATATTGTACAATTTATATCTTTGAATATCACCCTAATTGTCAAATATTGTTAATTTAACAGACAATCTAATAACCGTTACTCTTCTTTTTTTCCTTCAAGTTAAACACATGGTGGTAGGAGGTGGTTGATAGAACATGGAGAACCAAAACATATTCAATATTATCTGTGTTACAAATTTTAAATAAGCTAGAAGACTTATATTTATATTCAAAAATATGAGTCCTAATTATATTATGACTAGTGTTACACCCGTGCGTTAAAAACACGGGCTAAAAACTATTTCAATGACATTTTTTTGTTCTAAAATAAATAACCTTTTTGTTCTATATTGTGTTCATAAATGATTTTTGTCAATTTATATTTTCATATTTTATTTTATAGTTGCATGATGTATTTTTTCAAAAAAATATTACTTACTTAAAATGATAAAAGAAAATTTTAAATGAAAAAGTTGTCACTACTTATATTATTATAGTCTTGGAGTTTGAGCATGTCAATAAATTAAAAGAAAAAACAATGTTCTAGAATCATCTATGTTTTGGAGGAAAAAGTTAGCACTAGATTGCACTTGTGCCTTTATATATATAGAGATTCTAACAAATATCTCTTTATTGTAATAATTAATATAATTTTAATTGAAAATACTACAAAGGTAACTTTATTAAGTTGGCTCAATACCAACTTATATAACTAAATACTTTCTTTTGTTGAGAATATCTCTCAATATCCTAACACTCCCTCAAGTTGAAACATCTACAACGTAGATTTTCAACTTGCCAAAAAGAAATTAAAAATTGGGAAAGGTAAATAAAAATAATAACTAAAAAATTTGCAGCAGTAAAAAATTGATATTGTAGCTTATGTTGTGCCGTATGTTGTAATATTTGAAAAAACATCCGCATCGGATCTTCTTTTTCTTCGATCTCATGCACAACCTGTGCACGCACAAGTCTTATTTTTCTTCAATCTCCCTTAACGACATTCAATCATCATTTTTAGAGTGAACGATACTTTAATCATCATTTTTATAGTGAACGACACTTAATCATCGTTTTTATAGTGAACGACACTCAATCATCGTTTTTATAGTACTACTAGAAAATCAGCAATTACGGACGGACGAAAAGCAACGACCATTGTTGTCCTTAAAAAGGGACGATATTTTACCGGTAACCGACGACATTGTCGTTGGTGATGAGGGATCCAACTAGAGGTGGCCGGTTCGGTTCAACCGCCGGTTCACGGTTGAAAACCGGCGGTTTGAACCTTGAACAAACCTCAACCGGAACCGAACCGTCAAACCGGCTCAACCGGTTACGGTTTTAACGGTTTACGGTTTTAACGGTTTTCCGGTTAACCTCCGGTTTTGACGGTTTGGATCTGCTCGGCCGAGTCTTTGGTGTTGCTCGGCCGAGCATACCCTTTTTTTAATATCTAGTGTTCTGCTCGGCCGAGCAACTCATATGACTCGGCCGAGCATGAGGCATGACCGGTTTAATACACTGGAAAATGACCCCCTCGGCCGAGCAACTCATATGACTCGGCCGAGCATGACCATTAAATGGTAAATACTTACTGGAAAAAATGTCTTGCTCGGCCGAGCAACCCTCATGACTCGGCCGAGCATAAAACCGGCGGTTGAAAACCGGCGGTTCACGGTTTTTGAAAATACAAACCGAAACCGAACCTTGTAAATATCGGTTACGGTTAAAACGGTTACGGTTAAACCGGTTGACCGGTTTTGACCGGTTTTGACCGGTTTAAAACCGGCCGGTTTGCGGTTCCGGTTAACCAAATGGACACGTCTAGATCCAACGGGAGAATATTTAAGGACGACAATGTGGTCGCTAGCCAAATCGTGTCGTCGGTCATATTAAGCGGGAAATATGAATTAATATAAGGACGGCAATGTCGTCCCTTTATTTTACTTAAAATCCGTGTTATAACTAGGTACGACTCTGTCGTCGGTTTTTTTGGGCATATAAGCCTCCTTCGAGATCCAGATCTGGGAAACCCTAATCTATTCCCCTTTCTCTTCTTTTCCTCTCTAAGCCGCTCCTCTCTGCCTCTCCTTTGCGCACCACCATGCCGGACTGAATTCCGGCAACATAATTGGAATTTTACATCTAATTTCGTTTAAGTGATTTCACTAGTTGCTTTAATTTCTTTTATTTCGCGTTATTATTCTTCTCATTTACATCTAATTTCATGTAAGTGATTGTTGTAATTTTTATTTTTATGTAAGGTATATAAACCTCCTTCCGGATCCAGATTTTGATTTGACTGCTTAATTTCAATTATTTTGCAGATTTCGTGCTTCATTTTAGTTCGTTGTTGTGCAGATTCTCTCTAGGTAATTTATTTTCTCACATTACTTTGCAGATTTTAGGGTTCTCACATTTTCCCCAAACTGTATGTTTTCATGATTTTTTGAAATTTGTTGTATTTTGGGTGAAAACACTTGTTTGCTCACTGATTTTAGGGTTCTCACATTTTTTCCAAACTGTATTTGTGTATTTGTATGATATCTTTGGTCTCTTTTTGGGAGTGAGTCAACTTTGGTCAAACTTGTTGCGAATAGTTATTTATTTTTGGATTTCAAAGAATATGTTAGTTTCTCTAAAATAATGTTAGTATTTGTTAGTTTAGTTGTATTTTTTTGTTGGATTAACTTGATTTTGTTAGTAAGTTTGTTAGTTTGTATGATGTCGAATTGCTCAAATCATTAGCTTTGTATAAAATTAGTATTATATGTTTTTTATATGGATGGGATAGAAGCCTGACCTTAATTTCCAAAGCCCAAATATCCTATTTTGGTTTGTAGATAACTAAATACAGTAAGTACTAAAATGTGTTGCTGGTCAATATTGTATTGTAGGAGTTGATAATGTCGGGGGTAGATCGTAGTTGGATGGATAATCGACTAACCTCACAAGGAAAAATTACAGAGGAATATGCAAGAGGTGTGAATTATTTTGTAGAGTTTGCTAGAGCACACCCTGGACATCTACGTAATGGAAAAATTATATGTCCGTGTAAATCGTGTGTTAATCAAAAGATCCAAACTGATGGTTTCGTTAAAATGCACCTTATGAAATTTGGGTTTATGGAAAACTACAAGAGATGGATAACGCAGGGTGAGCCGATGATTGTAGGTGGTTCTAGTCATTATATTTCCCCTACTGTAATCGATTCATTAAGTCAGGAAGAGGCTGAAGAACATTCTGTGGGTCTGGGCATGGATGATATGGTTAGAGAAGCAGCTGGTCCTTCGTTTGATTGGGCTTCAAATTCTGAAGAACCAAATAATGCTGCCAAAAAATTCTTGAGGATGATGGAGGCCGCAAATGAGAAGATTTATCTTGGTGCGGAAAGTTCAGTGTTAGAAACTGTGTCCGAACTTCTTAATATCAAGGCTGATTCCAACATGAGTCAACATACGTATAACCGAATTTTAGCATTGCTTAAACGTGTGTTGCCTAAGGAGAATAAAATGGTAGATAATTTTTATGAAACAAAGAAGTTGGTGGGGCATATCGGTCTTGGTTATGAGAAAATTGATTGTTGTAGGAATCAATGCATGCTCTTCTACAAAGAAAATGATGGGTTACGATCATGTTCAGTATGTGGTCTCAGTAGGTTTAAAGAGCAGCGTCGTGGAAGTGGGAAACATAAAAGAAATGTGCCTCATAAGCAGTTACGCTACATGCCTTTAATTCCAAGGTTGCAAAGGCTGTTTGCTTCAAAAGAGAGCTCTGAAGCTATGCGTTGGCATAAAGAGAGTATACGTGAAGTGGGAGTTCTGACTCATCCATCTGACGGGGAAGCATGGAAAAAGTTTGATGCTACATACACTGACTTTGCAGTAGATGCCAGAAATATACGGTTAGGGATATGTTCAGATGGTTTTACTCTATTTGGGCCAGCAGCAAAATCTTACTTATGTTGGCCTGTCATTGTTACGGTTTACAATCTTCCTCCGTGGTTGTGTATGACTGATCCCTACATGTATTTGAGTCTATTCATTCCAGGACCGTATAACCCTGGCAAAAACATTGAGGATGTTTGGAATCTTACTCATGTTGGAATATTGTTGTCCAGGAGAGTCTGAAAGAAATTTTCAGGAGGCTTTTAAAGTCCTTATCAAAACACGTTATAAAGCCGTAGTGAGTGACATGAAGAGGGAATGGTTTGAGAAAAAAAAGAAACCTGCAGTTATTCATGAGGATGTTTGGAACAAATGGCTTGATTGGTGGAATGCTCCAGAAGCGAAAAAAATGGCGAAGCGGAATAGAGAAAATAGGAGAAAAGTTCAAGTTGTTGCAACTGGTGGACCGGTTGGCCTTGCCGATCACATGGATCGTATGGTAAGTTTTACATATTTTTTTACTAATCCTAGTGAATTTTGATACTTGTTTTTACTAAAAGATTTTTTTATTACTGTTGTAGAAAAAAAAACATGGAAAGCACATAGATGAAGGAGATACCTTTGCTGCCCTTCATACTAAGAGAAGGCCAAATGGAGAGTTTTTGTGGGCTTGTGATGCAAGTGAGAAACTTTATGTACGTTTTTATTGTTGTTTTGTTCTCTAAGTCTGATTATGTTTGAAATTTTTTTGGTCTTCATTTTTCTTTGTAATTTTTATGGAGTGAAAGGAATTCTAGAATATTTGATGGGAAAATGCCAACTTCTGAGCTGGTATAAGTGTGTGTGATTTTCATGGCTTCTCTTTGGCCAATGCATTGGTTGTGTTCTAAGGTTTGTGTTCGACTAACTTTGCATGAGATTCAAAGGTATCTCTTAGTTGTTAGTTTGTTTCTTAGTTGTTAGTTTGTTTCTTAGTTTTTTTTTCTTATTCTGTTTGGAGGTTTGTTTTTTATTGACTTTGCGATAGAATGAAAGGATCCGGTGATTGTTTGTCAAATTCTTGTTCTTGGCTCATGTTTTTGCCATCCTTTTTATAACTGTGCATGCTGTATTGGTGTCTATCTGATCCTCATCTGTATGTTATTTCTACAACTAAATATTTTTCAATCAGAAAGTAAAATGGAAAGGACCCAATTTTTTGTTCAGTTTCCAAGTTGGTTGGAACATGAAATTCTATCATTTAGTGTGCACTGTTAATTTTCTGTAACTCCTATTTTATCATATGATCTAGAATATATGGTGGTTATTGATTCATGGGTTGAATATTGATATCTTGTCTACACCTTTTCGCATATGAGACAGAAGTAACCTTATTTACTAATGTTAAGTCTCTTTTGGATATCACTCTTGTAGCCATTAGTCTATCTGATAGATCTATCTGTTGAAGTTGTTGTCACAGTTTGGTAGTTGCATGTAGAATCTAGCGTTCACTGTGCTTGTAATATTTCTTATATGGGAGCCTACTTAGTCTGAAACTAGCTATCTAAAGTCTTTTACTACAGATTGTTAGATCAAAAGGGAAGTACAGTAGGTTTGCTGGATGTCATGCATCTTAAATTAGCTCTTAGGCTTGTTAATGGTAATTTTAAGAAGCTGGTAATTCTCAGATCGATGGAACAATTTCTGATATGAAGGACTTACTGATGATGATCATAATCTCATGAATACTTTAGCTGGAAAAGTATCTTCATGTGCGTAATTTGCCTGCTATTGAATGAGATTCATTAAGTACCACCAGTTTACTTGTTTTTTCTATTGAATGAGATTCAATATATTAAAATGGTGTTCATTTTTTTGCTCTATTTTCTAATAACAGGACAGCTATAAGGTAAAAGCTAAGGAAAAAGCTATTGTTGAGGGTAATATTGATCCTGAAGTTGATCCAAATGCCAAGGTCCCTTTTGATGAATATGCTTGGGATGAGGCTGCTACTGAGTTCAAAAAATCTGAGGGAAAGCAAGCATTTAAGGGATCCAGACTTGTTGGGTTTGGTGAAGGTGGAAAAAAAAACTCTTAGGCTTCCAACTGCTCGACCAACCTTTTATCAAGATTCTCCTATGAATGCTCCATCTTTTGATCACAGTGTTATGGAGGAACGAATGAGGGAAGCAAACGAAGAGATCCAACATTTGAAAGAAGAGATTGGTGGGCTAAAGGAAATGATAAAGAAATTGCTTGAAGAAAAGGAAGAACGGGAACGTCAACAGACTATGATGTCACAATGAGGTTCGAGTTGGTGTTCACATATGGACTATTTTCCACCTAGTGGTAGGTTTCCACCCGGAGGTATGTTCCCAACCGATGGGGGTATGTTCTCACCTCGAATGCAATCACAACATCAATACCAGCCTCAATATCATTATCAGTATCAACACCTAATCCAGCAACAGAACAGCGGATAGAGTGCAGCTTTGCCTAACAGTGCCGGCGGTGGAGGTGGTAGTGGCAGCGGCAGTGGCGGTGGCGGTGGCGGTGGCGATAGCGGTGGCGGTTTTAATCTCTATATGGATATGTTGAGGGACGGTGCTAGTGGCAATTTTAACTTTGGTAGTGGTGGGAATAGTGGTGGGTGGGCACGCGGTAATGGAGGAGGAAACTAAGCAGTAACAAAGTAACAAACAATGTTTTAGTCTGTAATAACTTTTTAGTTTTTTTTTAATCATTTTAGTTTTATTGTTAGTCAGGATCCTTATTTTAATGACTTTATTATGTTATGGCTTTATTATATATTGTATGGATTAATTTAGAATGTTTGAATTTATTTGTTTGTTATTTATATTATTGATTAAAAATATATATTTTCAATTTACAATTTTTTTAAAAAAATCAGAAGACGAACTTAAGGACGACAATGTCGTCCTACATTTGGAAAAAGCCAACGACAAAAGTCATCCTTGTTTTGGTTCGGAAATTTGGGACGACTTTGTCGTCCTTAAATTTATAAATTAGGGACGACATATCTCATTTAAGAACGACTTTGTCGTTGCAAAATAGGGACGACCAAGCTTTGTCCGCTTCAGCGACGAGGATATACCAACGACCAAAGTCGTCCTTAAAATTGAATTTAGGAACGACTTTTGCAGTTTAAGGACGGATTTGGCCGTTGGTAATTCTATTTTTTCTAGTAGTGAGTGAACGACACTCAATAATCGTTTTTATAGTGAACGACATTCAATTAATTAGAATATGGAGGTGATATTAATATGGTTTGTGGTGGCCGGACCTTCACATATAGTGGTGGCCGGAATATGTAAGGAGGAGACAATTCTCGCAAAAGAATAAGGGCAAGAGCTTTTTTTTTTTTTTGATAAAAGTTTAGTACCTTGGTGGATAGAAGATGGATTGTAAGACGAACCATGATATTTGTCATTGGGAAGATGATGCATCTCTTTGATTATCAATGCTACCACGTGGAGGAGACATCAAGATCAATTTACCATGTCACAATTCCCTCATTCAAAGAGTGAATGTGACAATGGTTCTTCAAATTATAGAGACATGATTTCAAGGTCGAAACCACGCTCTAATACCATAATAAAACATGAAGAACCAAAATATATTCTATATTAGTGGTGATGATGACAGGTTGTGGGAGGTCATAACGGTTGTAGTGGTGGTGATTGTGGGTGGTGGGAGGTGGTGGTGGTGGTGGTGGTGGTGGTGGTGGTGGTGGAGTGGTAGTGGTGGTGGGAGGGGGTGTGGCAGCATGTAGTAAAGGTACAGATGGTGGATGGTGGTGACGTCATTAAATTACAAATATGTATTTCACTTGAGAAGAAAAATAAGAGAGTAACGGTTGTTAGATATATATTTCTTATATATTGATGTGTTTAAGCATTAGGGTAGTATTTGAAATTCTTCATTCTCATATTCATTAAGTTATTAATGTCTGTGAAAGTAATTGAGCGACTAGGAACAACACAAGAACGTACAGACGCCTGATTTGAGTCCTGGTGTGATAGCACTAGCCCTAGCACCAGCGATAAATGCAGCAGAATAAAACGATTTTAAACAAAGTAAAATACAAATATAACACTTATCTACATCAACTTGCTGTAGACAATAAAACTTCTCTTATTAAAATGAATTTGAATCGGTTATACAAAAGAATACTAAGAGATGACAAAAATAACCAAAACTCTCTCACACAAAAATGACTCTTTGAATCAGTAAAAATTCAGCAGAATAGAGTCTCAAAAACCGTGTTTTAGAATGAGCCATCCGGCTTGTATTTATAGGCAAAGAGTCCTTGTTTGTGGAGGTTGATTTGCTTGAGGAGATCTTCTCCAAATAGACTTTTACCTTCATTATTCAATCCAAGCAATCATTCCTTATCTTTGACTCTTTCCTCCGTGAGAGATCCTACAAAATAATCAAAATATATACTAAACATATCCAATATTTGGTTAGTAGGTTAGTCAATTAAAATAAGTAAATAAACTAAAGAGATATTTACAAATATATTTTAAAAATAAGAAAGATACAAATCCTAATAATTAGAAATCATCCTTGGTAAAATCGTGTGGAAAACTCACACATACAATCTCCCCCTGATTTGTAGTTTTCTGGTCAAAACCAAGATTTGATAAATATCATATACACAAGCCAATAAATCAAACTACCAAATATAGAAACTCCCCCTAAATTATCAAATAATCAAACTCCCCCTGAATTTGTTACAAATTATCATCAAACTTCAGTTGTATCTCCCCTTTTGACTAACTCTCCCCCTTTTTGACCAGAATGGAGGATATCAATATGAAATGCGTCAGGATGTGAGTCTAGATGTGACCACATCAGAGATCACACCATACGCAACACTTTTTGTTCCCTCCAGCGAAATAGAGAAAGACGGTGGTAACCGATGAGATATGAGTAAAGGGGTCTAGGGAGACGAAAAAAACATGGGATGGTACTTACCAAAACTGCTTCTCCATCCTTTTAAATTTCATGGAGATTAAGGACTTAAAAAAATGGCAATAAGATATTTTATTTTGTGAGTAATGTACCTGCCATAAAAATATCAAACAATAACATAGAGCACGCTCCCCCTAACCACAAACTATTAGACGAAAATCAAAGTTGATTGGAGAGTCATTGAGCTCAAGATTTTTAGCCGAAAAATTATGGAAAGAATAAAAAAAAAACTTTGAGTAATATTTTCACCAAAAACAAGGATGACCTAAATGTATGACTAGACTATGATGCATAATGTAAAAGAAAGTGATGTATATATCTCAGTATTGTGTGGCATAGTATGAAATCAACCCCGGGGACTCATCTTTTCTAAGGAAGTCAATAAACTATTTTCTAGAATGCACCCACCCATTTTTTTGTGGGAAATTTAAATTGTGGGTAGCTTTCACTCTTCTTTACTCCCAATGATAGCCCATTTTCGAATGATCTTATCAAATTCGACACAAACTATTATCTTGATATCGTTTGATCACATTAGAGTGGCTTCATACACAGTGGGTGGAGCAGTTGTTTCCTTTTAGATTTGGCACCCACTGAGAGACACCCATTAGGATAAAAAGTAAGTTAACATTAGCTAACATACATTGGAAGTGTTTAAAATCCAAAGATGGGACAAGTCAAGGAAGGAATTCAAGTGACCACACTGAGATATATAGTGCAAATTAAACTAATATGCATTTTTTTTTGAAATAAAATATACAATACAGGTGTAGACCATGATGTGACCACACAGGGAATCACACCATCAGATGACACACAAACAGAGAGACTTTCTTAGAGTGTAAAGTCTCTCAAAATCAATGGCCTCGGTGAAAATGTTAGCCAACTTGTTTTCAGTTCTTACAGGGTCTAGGCTAAAAAAATACTGCTCTATAAGGTCTAGAATAAAATGATGTCTAATGTCTTCGTGTTTAATGCGAGAGTGCTTAACATAATTTTTCGAAATGTCTATAGCACTTAGATTATCAAAAAAGATAATTAACACATTACTTTTATGGTCGTGGTCCTTAATCATCTTATTCATCCAAATGAATTGAGAGCTAACACCTGCCTTGTAGAGTGAGAGGTATAGTTTTGATTGTACCAAGAGACCATATTATTCCCAAGACAAAAACAAACCCCAATTTTACTCTTCATATCATCAGTACCCCACTCATCTTTCATTATTTCAACAATTTTAGGTTCAAGATGAGATAAATAATGACAAATACTTACCTTGGGTAACACAGAAGATGACCAGTTAAGACCTGCAGAGTCTTTATAATTGACTCTAGCCTTCAGTCTGGTGCTTACCTTTGCATGCACGTCTCCAAGCACTTGTGAGATGGAATGGTCCCTTTGTATTTTGCTTGAAATGTCTCTGAACTTATCCATACCTGCTTCTTCACTATCTGAGCTGCTGGAGTATGCATCTGAATCTGAACAACCATTAGATTCTGCTGATGTGAGCTGTGATGTGATCACATCACGGGGTACATCAGTCTTTTCTGCATTCTCTTGCTTTCTCTCTAGAATTTTCTATTCAGAATCTTCATTGGCGGTCTCCAGCTCTTCAACAAAACCTGTAATATCACAAAACTTATTGCAATTGTCAGAAGTTTTAAATCCTTTAAAGACACAATTGTATGTTTTATCAAAAACCTCACAAACTTGCTTATGAGAAATTTCACATGCATATCATCGTCACACAAATGACTAATGCTTATGAGATTGACCTTAAGGCCTTCTACATGAAAAACATTATGGAGATTAGGAAGACCCTCAACACTCAAGGTTCCAATACCAATAATCTTACCTTGGCCTCCACCTCCATATTTCACTTTTCCTCCATTCACGGGAGAATAATCAGAAAGGAATTCAGTCGAACCTGTCATGTGCCTTGAGCACACACTATCAAAATACCAAGAGCTAGACACACTGTTTTTTAGAGAAGTAAAAACAACCTTACACTCCTCATTCTTCTTCTTAACCCACACGAATTGCCCAGAATTTTGGCGATGTGAGTTGTGGTGTGAGTACATCTGGGCTCTCATCTGGGGAGCGGATTCCCCCAGGTCGTGAATCCTTTGATAACAAAAGGGTCTGATATGACCTGGAGGAGCAAAACAGTAATGACACACAAACTTCCTTCTCCTAGGTTTGGACTCTACCTTTTGAAAGTTTTTAGATTTAGAGGTACCTTCACCTTCTTTTACAAAAGTGGATTCATAGCCAAGACCAGTTTTAGTTTGAATTCCAAAGTTTAAAACTTCTTCAAGTTTAGCTTTTCCAGAGTTTAACTTTTTAAAAGTCCCATTCGCTTTTTCAAGTTCGACTTTGGTTTTCTCGAGTTCAATATCATGTTTGGTGAGCATGACCTCGAGTTTGGATATGAAATCCTTTTGGTTGTCATTTTCAATGGAAACTCTCACAAGATGAGATTTTAAAGAAGAAATTTCAGTTGAGAGTTTCTCATTGACCTTTTCAAAAACATCAAGTTTTTCAATACGTTTTTGCCAATCGGCAAAAAGATCAGTGTATGCCTCATGAAGTTCCTCAAAATTACCATCACACTCCTCTTCATCCTCTGGTTTTTCAGAAACATAAGAATTAAAGCATTTGAACTCAAAGTCAGAGGATGTGATCGCTAGTGTGACTACATCTGAAGTAACATCAGAATGATGTTCGTGATTTTGAGATGAGATTTCCATGACTGCTAGGTTTACAGTCTCATCTTCATCTTCGCTGTCATTAAGGGTCGCACATAAGCTCATCTCCTTCCTCTTCAGAGTGTTAGCACACTCACTAGCAAAGTGACCAAAACCTTTACATGCTCTACATTGAATAGAATCAGATCTCTTTTTTGAAAAATTTCTAGGCTGTTTAAAAGTATTTCCAGTATCCTCCTCAAAATTTTCAAAAGTTGATATGTTTTGGCTTTCTGATGGAAACTTGTTCTCCTTTTTTTTTTTTAAATGATGTTAACCTTTTGGTGAGTAAAGCCACATCTTCAATTTCCGAATTAGAATTATCTATTTCTTTAGAGATTTCTACAATTTCTTTAGAAACTTTGGAGGCACTAGAAAGAGCATCAGCAAGAGCAATACTATCAGCCTTATGTTGTTGTTGAATTGACAAGTTCATCTCAAATATAGTCAGAATATCCACAAGAGTATCTAAATTCATGGTTGTAGTATCATGTTCTTCTTCAACAGCAGCAATTTTGATATTAAATTTCTCAGTAACAGTTCTCAACATTTTGCTCACTAATCTAGCATTTGATATAGGCTCACCTAGGGAGAGACATTCGTTTGAGAGTTCTCTAAATTTAGCAGAATAGCTTTTTATGTCTTCAATCTCATTCATCCTCAAGTATTCAAACTTGGTCATGAGAATTCTCAACCTAGTAGCCTTTACACTATCATAACCTTCACAATGACCTTGCAAAATATCTCAAGCTATTTTTGCTATATTCTGATTAATTACTAGGCGAAACATGTGTTCATCAACATGACTTGATATAGCACCTAGAGCCTTAGAATTATAGTTAGCTAAAGTAACTTCAGCAGTGGTCCATTCTTCCTCAGGTTTGAGTTTGAAGATTTTTTCTGAGGTTTTCCCCTCTTCACTCTTACTTTCAACCTTAGGAGGAGTCCATGAAACAATAATACTAAGCCACGCCCTCTCATCAATTGCTTTGATGAAAAGATGCATTTTAGCTTTTCAAATAGCATAATTAGTTCCATCCAAAACAGGAGGACGGTGTTGATTTAAGTTCACTTGTCCTTCCATAATGATCACTCTTTCTTGGATCTCACTCAGTGTAATCGAGTGGAGCTCTGATACCAATTGAAAGAAATTGAGCGGCTAGAAACAACACAAGAACGCACAGACGCCTAATGTGAGTCCTGGTGTGATAGCACCAGCACTAGCACCAGCGATAAACGCAGCGAAATAAAATGATTTTAAACAAAGCAAAACACAAATATAACACTTATCTACAGCAACTTGCTGTAGACAATAAAACTTCTCTTATTAAAATGAATTTCAAATTGGTTGTACAAAAGAATACTAAGAGAAGACAAAAATAACCAAAACTCTCTCACACAAAAATGACTCTTTGAATCAGTAAGAATTCAGCAGAATAGAGTCTCAAAAACTGTGTTTTAGATGCCATCTGGCTTGTATTTATAGGCAAAGAGTCCTTGTTTGTGGAGGTTAATTTGCTTGAGGAGATCTTCTCCAAATAGACTTCTACCTTCTTTATTCAATTCAATCCAAGCAATTCTTTCTTATATTGGACTCTTTTCTTGTGTGAGAGATCCTATAAAATAATCAAAAGTACTAAACATATTCAATATTTGATTAGTAGTTTAGTCATTTATAATAGGTAAATAAACTAAAAAAATATTTATAAATATATTCTAAAAATAAGAAAGATACAAATCTTAATAATTAAAAATCATCCTCGATAAAATCTCACACTTACAATTTGTTAATTAACGATTTAATAGCACGCATGTTACTTTTGTTAATGTATTTACACGTATTAATTTATTGCTTAAAGAGTATGGAGATTGATTTGATGTTTATTGAATATTGCACTGATTCATTTTCATAGTTTACTTGTTATAAAAGTTCATTCGTATATGAATCTGAAATGCTTTAGAAATTTTACGGTGAAATAAATTGAGGGTCTTTTGGAGTCTGCTCCTCATTTGAGGAGTTTCCTCATGCATAAGGGGCCTATAATTGGGTATATTCTTTTTTTTTACAAAATTAATTTGATATATATTATACTTAATCAAAGTGAAATTAATATTACTCATTAATTTAAATAAAGAGCACATGGCATAATCAAAACTTTGCAAAGCACCTGCAAGAATGTTTCTCACTCGAGTCATCGGCATTAAGTCATTAAATGCAAAGTCATAAAACTCATTTATTTATTTTTTTCAATAAAAATAGCAATATCCCCTAAATTTTATTAATAGAACATAAATCTCATCTATCATTTCAATTGCAAATGCAAATGCAATTTTCTCAACTAGTGGGACAACTAGTAGGAAAGTGTTAAACGACGGATACATCCATGATAAATTAGTTTCTAAAGTAATTTTTTTTCCCTCTAGGGTATTTAATCCGCCCAAAAGATCTTATTCAAGCTACACAATGACTTTTTGACGATTCGCAGTTAAAGATCCCCCAATCTTGACCAAATCTCACTGCTTTTGAAAAAAAGATCGCTTGAAGGCCCGATGCCTCTCGGGGCATCGGACTTTGATCGTCTTGGTTGCTTTAGCACCAAGGGTAATTTTGGAAGATCGGTCAACTTACCGCTCCGCCTATGCTTGGAAAAAGTCCTCATCTTGTGGAGGCTAAGAGTGCGTCTTATGAAAAATGCATTTTTTCTAAAGGTTAGAAAAAATGTGTTTCTAAATCGGGCTGAATCAGATCGATGACATTTTTGTAATTAATAACTGACGCTTCTTTTAAAAGACGCGGTGACATTTTTGTAAATAATTGAAACTTTGAGCGCACTGTCAACGTCGATTACAATGAGTGTCAACACATGTACATGGCGCTCAAAAACACTAACATTGGCATTAAACTGATTTAGGCAGTGTTAGTAGTAAGAAGTGTGAGTGTTAGTAACAAGGAGTTGCAGTACAAGTATCTGAAACTAAAAAATATTAACACTGGCATTACAATGATATAATCAGTGTTAGTTATAAGGAGTGCCAGTGTATTTGTTTTAATAGTAAAAGTGATTGTGTTATTATGCGCGTGCGCTAAAACTAACATAACTTTTGACTCGGGATGAACCACGAAACGCACAACATATTAATTCGAAGAAAATTTGAGAACTACAAAAGTCACGGGCATGCGGCTCATGATATCGGGTTTATAAAACTCAAAATACTTCATTTAGACCCTCAAACGGGCCTTTGAAGTTTTTATAAATTTTGTTATTGAGTGCTAAAACATGTGTTTTGATAAGTGTCATCAAATGTGTTTAAGAGTGCAATCACATGTACGGAAGAATGCAAATATTAATATTAGTAGTGTCAGCAACAGATTTACCGATTGCTAGTTTTAGTTGATAATGTTCACTATTTACGAAAATATCACCATGCATATTTTTTAAAAAAGTGAGTTAATTACAAAAATGTCGCGGATTCAATTCATTCAAAAACACATTTTTTTTAGCTTATGGAAAACGTGTTTCCCAACATTTTGTGATTGCTTAATATGTCAAGAGTCTCTTCCACTGAAAAATCAACCACTTTCCCCTTAATTGTGTCTTTATTTCTTTTGTTTAATTGTTTGTGGATAAGATTTTGGTATTTATTCAAATTATGTAGTTTGCATGAAATAAGTTATCTATATTATATTATATGCATTTAAAACATTTATTCATCCAATTCTAGAGAGGTAGGAAATGGTCATAATACAAAGTTACAAAATGAAAAGGTTAAGAATGGCAACTTTTCCTTTTTCTAGAAAAAACAAAAAAAAAAAGAGTTTGACTTTTGTCAAAATTTGCAATCTCTTTTTGACTAATGACGCTTCACGTCTTATAATACCACCATGGTACAACTACCTCTAAATTCTTAAAATTAGAGATGTGAAAGCAGTTAGAATGAGCGAATCTATAACTTAACTTTGACTATATTGCAGTTTTCATTTTAAAATTAATTAATTATAAAGAAAATAGCTTCTCAAGTTCATATATTAATCCATGTTTATCTTTCTAATAAATGTGAAATAATTATCAAACCTAATGTCCTCTTAAAATTTCCCTCACTACTTTATATATTTTCCGTTTGAAATAAAAAAGATCCTATATATTTAACGTAACCACATTCCATTTCCATCCAATATATTTTCCATTCTCACTACTCCTATCAAATACACGCAATTCACACACACTAACATGGGAAACAGTTTGGGAGGGAAAAAAACAGCAAAAATTATGAAGGTAAACGGAGAAACATTCAAGTTAAAAACTCCGGTGACCGTTGCCGACGTAGTCAAGAACTACCCCGGCTATGTTATCTTAGAATCCGAAGCCGTAAAGCACTTGGGAATCCATTCGAAGCCGTTGGATCATTATCATGAGCTTAAACCTAAGAAGCTCTATTTCTTGGTTGAGTTGCCTAAGATACAAGAAGTTGATAGCAATATTAGGAGTACGAGAAGGGTGCGGTCAGGGATTAATATGAGCGCTAAGGACCGGCTCGAGAGTATGATGTTGGCTAAGCGGTCGATGTCCGAGCTTTCGGTTATGAGGGGCCCACGGAACATTGCGATGGTGGAGGAGGGTGATAATATTAATGATCCTATGAGGGTGAAGTTGCGGTTGCCTAGGGCGGAGGTGGAGAGGTTGATGGCGGAGAGTAAGGATGAGACGGAGGCGGCGGAAAGGTTGTTGAAGCTTTGCATGGGTGGCAATGATGGCGGCGGCAGTGGTGGTGGTCATGAGAGAATTAGGCCGGGTTTGAAGG
Source organism: Adenophora triphylla var. japonica (assembly GCA_022495995.1). Classification (NCBI taxonomy): domain Eukaryota; kingdom Viridiplantae; phylum Streptophyta; class Magnoliopsida; order Asterales; family Campanulaceae; genus Adenophora; species Adenophora triphylla. The sequence goes on along the minus strand of JAFEMH010000824.1, from coordinate 309,611 downwards.
CGCGTAGTGAGGTATGTTTATCTAGTTTTTCAGATAATAATTAATTATTTGTTAATTGCAAATTGTTAGACATTTGATCCAGATTTTATGGCATGTTTAATTGTTTGACATTTCGCTGCTTTAATACGTTTTTGAATTATTCAATGTTTAAAATGACTTTTTAAAAAAAAAAAATCTTAAAAAAAAAAAAAAACTTTAGAAAAGAGAAAAGCCAGGTTTGGTGGAAAGCCTAATTAATGAAGTAAATAATTAAAAATAGGAGCATGCATGCATCCAATTGTTTAATTAAAAGACATGACGTAACTAACATGGCCATTCATTGACTTTAACGTTGTATTATGTTGTGACATACTCCTCCGTCAGTAGAAGTATAATTTTCTTTTTGGGCGTCCCATTTAAAAGGGCACAACCCCAAAAAGGAAAGTTTTTATTATTTTTATACTCTTCCTATCTCACCCATTCTCTCTCCTACTTTACTTTTACACTCACAATATTCTCTCTCCTAACTATTCCTCCCACTCATTCTCTCTCCTATTTAATTTTTCATACTCACAATATTTAACCTTTTTCTCTTTCTTACATCATTTTCTTTATTCATTTCTTAATTTCCGTGCTAGGAGGCAAAATTGCCCTTTCGGACGGGACGGAGGGAGTAGAATTTTATATATGTTGAAAGATTATGAAAAAAGTAAGTAAATATTGATTTAAAGTTGTGTTTGGTTGACTGCAGAAGAAGAAGCGAGTGAATTTCATGCCAATCAGCGAAAGAGAAATACAATTAGCTGTGGCCTAATTCTTTCCGGTGCCCATAATGTCAAGAGAAATGGTCTGCGGATTTTGATCAAACCTCCTCGAGGAGAATGGATTATAACTTAACCCCAATGTATTTCGTTAATTAGTTACATTCCCTTCTTCACTTTGTTACAACTTCCATTATTATTGATCATTCATGGACTTTTCCCACTTGCCTCTGCCTTTTATTAATGCTTTCAAAGGGGACATCACCGGCCACTTGACTAGTCAGTAGTTGCAGTGTTCTAAAAAGATCCCGTCTAAGAGCGCTTAGGTCTCGCCTAGATGCTAGACCCTTCTCCAACGTCTAGTTCTAAACCTGCCTAGGTCCCGACTAATCCCGATTAGTCCCCGCCTAGGTGCTAGACCCGACTCCACCGCATAGCATCCGCCTAGCGCTTTTTAAAATCTTGGTCAATTGTATAAAACACAATTGTGTTTGGATAACAAAAATCATGCCTTACAATCCCATAATAAATCGTTGCATTTGACTACTCAATGATACAGTATGATGGAATAAATATGAGTTTTATTTTAAAATAAAACATGCTCCATCACTCGACTTACATTTTTAAGAAATATGCACATGTACATAAATTAAAGGTACAATTTTAAGAATCCAAAAATGTAAAATAGGACAAACTTTGTAACGACCCCGAATTTTCACAACAATAATAATACTTAATTGATAATAAAATAACCTCAAACGGCTACTAAAATCATAATTCAAACACTAACCACAATTTGAAATAACTTAAATGCCGATAACGGTAACAATTTCAACGGCTAGTACAATCCACTAGCTCAACAAAATCCTTAAAGTCTTACAAACTCTCAAATAACTGAAACAACTGACTAAAGAGTCTAAAATGAAAATAAACTAAATCGATCCTTGAACTCCTTATGAAGTGCTCCCGAACCGTTTCACATTCTTCATATATGAAATCTGGAAGAAAAGAAGATGAAAGGGTGAGCGAACAATGCCCAGTAAGTTCATATACAACCCCTCCGGTTACTAAAGAGAAGTTGACCTGAAGGAATATCAAACGATACAAATTTCAAGTAACAATCGAAGACATAACAGAACACAAATTCGAAATAGTTATTTACCAATTCTCAAATCAAATGTCTTTCAAAATCTCAACGGTTTCACAAACTGAGTTGACAAATGATTTGAAGTTCCAAATGATGATGAAATCGATTCAAATTTACTCGAATAATTTACTTAATTAAAGCCGTCCCATATCAGTTTTAACTAACTAAACCATTCACAGATTATAAGGAAATTCAAAGGACTGATAAGCTGAACAAAATTGATTCGAATGATTTAGTTATCTACAACTGTCCCATACCAGCCGTATATAATCAAATCATTCACAGACATGATCACATAAGTGGTCCACTGACCTTATCAAACCAAATCCCATAAAGGGAACAAAATGACTCCGCAGAGTCCTAAACAGTGTATTCGAAACACCCCACCACTAATTTGAAGCGGTGTACTAAGTTTGCCCGAAGGCCAAATATCAAATATATTCCGCCGAAGCAGGTTGTCTAACTTAGCGATCATTGATGGAATACAAAATCATATCATATCAAAACTCATTTTTATACAGAATACGAACTTTCACAATAACAATAAAATTTTGTATTTATGAAACCAAAAGAACGATTTAGCAAACGAATAACAAATAACGGTAAACAAGGGAGTCAAAACAAATACTGACGCGATGTCAGCTTTTACGTATTAAAGGAACGTAAATCGCCAAGAAATATGCGGAAGCCTAAATAATGAAACGAAGCGAAAATCAAATAACTTAAAGATGTATAATCCCTTACCTTAGCGTTGCTTAGTATTTTCAACAATGCTTCACGCGCATGAATCTACAATCATTGCAAAAAGGTTTCTTAGGGTACAATAATGCCTAATTACCTAACCCGAACATTCTTTAATCTTTCTTATTACCTATAAGTTAATCTTTCTTAACATCTTCTTAGGTTAACCAATCCCCCGTAGGTTTTACCAAAATACCCCTAGGGTTTTTCTATACTCAATTCCCAATAATACTCTCTAATTCACAATTACACACATTAATTACACCTTTTTCAGCACACACTAACACACACTAAACCCTAACACACACACGCACTAACCCTAACACCCCACACACACCAACCGCACCACACACACTGCACGGCTGAAACACACACACATACACACGTAGAATACACACACACTGCTGCCATACAGCAACACACACACACACACGCAGACTCACATCAACACACAACGCACACACGCAACACCCACACACGCACACAGCAGTAACACACACACACACGCACAGTACACTCACACACACATCAGACACCTATCACCTACTGCAAACACCTAGAACACACACAAAAACCCTAAATCCCATTTAACTCCTTAGGGCCAACCCATTGACTTATCATGCCCCAAACCTTAATCAACAATGAAGGATTTTCTAGGGTTTCAATATCAAATTCCACAAAACAATAAAGAATTTCAAGATTCATATCCTAATAATTTGATTTCTCAACCCAAATCTTACTCTTAGACTTTCTAGGATTTTCTAGGGTGTTCTTCCTTAGAAATCAAAACAAGAACCATTACTTACCTTGGATTCTTGAGCTTTGAAAACACAACAATGAAGGTTCTTCCTTCTTCCTTCCCAAGCTCGGCTCTCTCTCTCTCTCCCTCAAATTCTTCCTCTGCCTTCCAGTTTCTTCCTCTTTCTATGTGTCCCTCTCTCTCAGCCGATTCTCTCTATACGACTCCCCCTCTCACGCCTGTTCTCTCTCTAATTTCCTTCTCAGCGCTGCCCTTTTTTCTTTCTGCCGTTCTCTACCGTTTTCTCTCTCTAATCGCTTTCTCTCTCTATTTCTAAGTTATCTTCTGCCGCCTCCCTCTCTCTCTATTCTTATTAACGTAAATAATTTTAGGCTGCTAGGGTTTTCTAAAAAAAAAAGGTATTTGTAAATGGGTTTTACTAAACCTAAGCCCAATCTCCAAAGCCCAACTCATCTAAATAATTTAAACCCACATAATATATTCCTAGGACTTCAATATAAATATTAGGCCCTCTAAAAGCCTAAATGAAAATTTTAACAATTTACCAAATAATCCTCGAAATTTTTTTTTGGGTTATTACAAACTTTCTTTCTTTCTGCACATGTACATAAATTAAAGGTACAATTTCAAGAATGAAGCTAAACCAAAGACATTTCTTCAGGTCCTTGGCATAACTTGTATAAATAAATAACACCTTTTTTCTCAGTACCCCAGAATCCAAAAATGTATTACCAGACCCTCAACCTTTCTCCTATTTTCCGCAGTATTCACCATTATCACGAGAGAAATACCTGTGATCAGTTCATGACGACCATTGATCCGGGACTGTGAGGAAATACGTTGTCATGGCTTTCCGGAATCTTCTCTTGTATTGTTTTGGAGAAACAATAGTCGGTAAAGCATTCTTTGGACCTCCCAATATACCAGATGCCTTTACCCAAGTCTCCAAATGTTTGTCCCATGTATACTGCCTCATGAAATCAATGATTCCCAGTACCAACTCCTTCTTCTCATCATCCACCCCAACCAGCAATGAATAATCCATAACATCTACAGACTGGAAAAGAACAAGAAATTACTAACCTTTAGTTCAGAGTCTAAGTAAATAAAATACGTGGTCACAACCAATGGCAAAGCCAGAAAGTTTTGTGAAAATCAATGGTCACATCCGGACCTCCGGTGGAGAAACCAGAAAGTTTTGCGAAGGGGGTCAAGATAGATAATTATACGTGTCATTTAAAATTTTGAAATAAAAGGGTCAGAATGATATCATAGTGCAAATTTAACCAAAAAAGGGGGTCAAAATAGACAAAAATATAATTTTTTTGTTCTTTTTCAAAATTTAGAGGTACTAAAATGACATTTCTCAAACGTCAAGGGGGTCGAGTGACCCCCATTCCTTATATGTGGCTTCACCAATGTTCACATCGAGGTACATAATTTCACATTTAGACTCGGTATAAAGCAGGATGGTTAAAGAAAACTTACTGCTAAGAAAGAAGTGTCATTCCAAACTGCTCTTTCTAGGCTTCTCTTAGCTTTGCTTCCAAGAAAGATTGGTTTAGTCCGTAGTGTCTCCAACAGATTCATATCTAGCAAAGTTTTGTTTTCTCCGGATGTATCAGAATTGTAACGTGATCTTGCAGAGCCCTTTAGATCATACACCCTCGAAATATTTCTTTTAAAAAACAGATTCTCCATCACCATCATATCCATTTTCGTCTCCTTCCCGCCTCTCAAATGTTTGACAGTTACCTGCCATCAGCCCATCAGACCACATTATTAGGATTATAGAAAAATAAAATAAAAAATCATGACACGACTTTCCATTGGCTTGGTGTGAAGTGAACAACATTATTCGGAGTCTAACCTGATAAATGCCAACAACTTTGGCTAGACAAGTTGGGCCTCCGGAGTTCAAACAATCGGTCATGTACTTGAAGTACTCGGGTGCAAATTTCTCGAAAGATTCCAACTCGGTCTTAGTGACTTGCTTTATAATGAACCGTTCATCCAATGATTTTGCAAAGTAGACGTTGCTCTTCCCTCCTTGTGCACTCCATTTCTTGCACCGACTTAAAGACCGAATAAAATCCACCTCACTCGGGCAGCATTTCTTCCTAAGACCATCAAATTGCTTTGCAAAATAACACGTGACAGAAAATTTCACCTTACCAATAGCATTACAAGATTCGTCTTCGAATTGGATTTTCAAGTGAGGAGAAACCCCCTTGGAATCCGTAAACAAAGAGCTTACAGTTGCCGAAGCATCTTCGGATCCATAACTTCCATATTGATAATAGTCCAAATCAAGAGAGCCAAAAGACTGCCAGGTCGAGATGTTTGAAGAAATCGAACTCTCTCGCATGATTCCGTCGGGCCCACTTGGCTTACCTGCAATCCAATCCTCATGCTCCTTGGTTGTAAGGGCATATGAGATTATGCTCGTGGGTTCATTATCATAAACAGCAATAACCACATTACTTTGGCCACCATGTGGGACCAACAGATGTACTCCTTCGGGCAGTAGAGATAACAAGGAAATAAACGAGGTTTAGTACCCAATGAAAGATCGAATCTTTGGGCTTCACGAGGCAAAAGTTGGGAAAAACTCCTATGCATGTTTGCAACGGGATCTCTAACCATATTCTTGAAATCTCCAGAAGCATGAAAAGATTGAATCTTTGTCAAATGCAATGAAGAAGAAGGCAGGCCTTTCTTGATTCTATCTTGGATTCTGAGGGCGGAATCAATAGAATAAACTCTTGCAGGTGAAAGCAGCTTTTTAAACTGTGGATTGACCGAAGCATACTCTACTCCATCTACATTGACCATCTGTGACTGAGATTTTGACGGAATTACAAGTGAGCCACTCCAAGCAGAGTCTATTTTATCAGATAGAACTGATGCAGCCGAAGGGGCCCGCTCCAGCGATGTCTTGATTTCCACATTTATTTGTACTTCATCTTCCTTGTCAATATAGACTGAGTTTGAAAATGAGTCTTCAGGAACAGTAAATACATAAGCCTCCGCATTCTGGTTGGACTCAAAATCTTTCTCCGAAAAATCAAGTGATTTTGAGCTCTCTGGCATGAGATCAACATGGTTATGCTCAATACTGTTATTATTCGAAAATGAATCACTTTTAAAAGACATGGTCCCTAAGTTTGATGCAGCATTTTGTATACCCTTGGGACTATAATTCCTTCCAAGGAGAGAATCCAGTGAATAAAGCCGGCGATCCCAAACATGCAAACTGATTAGAAGGGCATGTCTCAAATGATTAAGTTCAAGCACATCGATTGTCACCCGACCCAAATCTGAAGCTTCTCCAGTAGATGGTTGAAAAATATCCTAATAAAACAAAATGAAGATTAGACAAATATATGTATATATCACTTGAAAAATGTCTACTAGTCAGAAAGAAAGAAATGAGTCCTATTGTAGGCTACTTACAATATAGTCATCTCTTTCTTTTATAAGCATGTCTTTCAACTCCTTGATGTGCCCCATTAGATCACTTGTATCAAAAGAATCATGTACAGAAGATCTACCTTTCTGTTCCAATGTGTATAATACACTCGATATCCCATCGTAAAAGGCTACTGCCTTGCTCAAAAGCTGAAAATGCCAAAACAGGAAGTTAGGGTAAGGAATTAACAATAACAATATCATGTTTTTTCTATTTTTCACAACAAACTTGTAAAGATAAAAGATTTTATTTTAATGTATACAGCACCTCTGCCACTTCTTTTCTCAACCAATCCTGCTGAAAATGACCATTAAACTGAAGCACCAATGGGGGTAAGTGGACAGAGAGAATATCAATAGGAGAATATCGGAAAAATGCAACCATATTTCCAAACCTGCCAACAAAAGAATCAAATTATTTCAGTACATGTTGCCTTTCCAAATAAGGAAAGTGACTTAGTGTAATTTTAACATTGTACAAGTGATGTACAAACTAGTAAAGCACCGTTCTTAAAAACGTTAACAAGTCAAATGCGACATTTATTACGGGACAGAGGGAGTAACAGTCAAATATCAAGGTAGAATTACCCATAGAAACGAAGACAGTCCTTTTGCAGAGAATGACCACAACTTGCTATGCGATTGGCAGTTGCATGGTTCGAAAAACTGAGCTCCAAAAACTTTCCAAAAGATAAACCCCAAGCAGCATCAGACATGACAACTCGACGAGCTGCAGGAGGAACCCCATCAACATGAGCACACCTGAGGCATCGATGCCACATCCAAATCTTTCCATATCTCTCCCCCGGTAGCTTCACTGATGGAAGCCGTCTAACATTTATTGTAAGATTTCCTTGCTGATGGCTATAGCAAATTACATGGGCTTCAGCTGGTTCCTGGCATGACCGGCAGCAAGATGCCTGAAGAAGAAATATTTGTATAAATTTTAGAAATTTCCATTTTTTTAAGTTTGAAGGAGTATAAACAATTCAATATATAAGTTACCTGATCAAATAGATCTTCTTGAAGGTACCTCCCAAGTGGCTTATCAAAAGAGCCATAGAACTTTATGCGAAGTAGTCTTGAGCGTTCACATACAGTTCCATTTGGCATGCATCGGCTAGAAAATGAAACAAGTATGCTCTGATGACTATCGGTAGCTGAAAAGCATTCATTATTGACTTTGCCTTCATCCACATTTGGACTTAAGTTCTCTGATTCAACATTAGCAGTCAAATCATCAGATAATGTGTCAAAGTTATGGCTTCCATTTCCAATTCTACCCTCCACGGACGTAGAAATAGGAGGACAAGGCTTATAGTGGTTGACCAGTAACTCTAGTTCATCAAGTTCCAAGCCTATCACATGAGACCCTTCGTCAAAGCTGGAAAAATCAGCAATATATTGTGAAGTTGATGGAACGGAAGGGATACTGGAAATAGAATGTTCAGCAGTCAGCTGCTCTGGAATTGAGATCGACGGTTTAGATGATATCTTAGGTAAACTAGCCCCCTCATCAGCAAGGAAGGAAGTCTCCAAGGATAAATGATAAGCTGCAAACACTGCAAACTGAACAACGTGCTTAACCTTCTTTAGCTCTTCACGCGATGACCCTTTTAGTAAAACCTATGAAAAAAAAAAAAAAAGTATGTTAACAAAAGAATAATTACAGGATGACCAGAAGAAACTACTTAAAGAGTATACAAGATTACTGATATAAACATTACTAATTATCCAGGATGAAGAATATAACCGTGCATCCTAAACGCCTGGGACAACCTTCAAAAAACATTAAGGTTTTGGAAGGCTTCTTGTTGAACTGATTGGCAGCCTCATGTTCTTCAGAAACTTTTTCCAATCTGAAGAGTTCACATTGACCCAACCTTGTTGTAGAAATCTTGTCGACATATGGAGTTATAGGAGCACCTGTGCACCTCGATATCCGCTCCAATAATGGCCTTTTAACATTCAACACCAAAGATATATCCTTTGCTAGCAGATACTCTTGTGCATATGAAGAAACACTTTTTTCTACGAGTAGCACGTTTGGACGGTGGGCCTCAATCTTTGAAACAATCATCTTCAGATGGTCGATTTCCTGTTCACAGAAAGCAAAGTTATAAACTGATGCCTATTGCTCTAAAAACCCAAATCAGATATAAATAGAGAAATTATACAAAAACCTGTTGCAGCAAAGTATTAAAAGAAGCCAGCTGGTTGTGATCTCTCCGATACTCAGTGCTCCTCCTAAAACAAGTAATCTAGCATTTTTGTATTCTGAAGTCATCCGTTTGTGTTTAATATTTTTGGTACAAACTATTCCTTTGACAAGGGCGCTGCATTACGAGAAAAAAAACTTAATTACACATTAAAAAACACTTCATGTTCTAATTAAGATGTACTCCTCCGTCCCACTAAAAATTACACTTTTGTTTTGGACACGAGAATTAAGAAAAAGTGTAAGTGTTGTGAGTATTAAAAGTGAAGTAGGAGAGAGAAAGTGGGTAGAGAATAGTGAGTGGATAGTTGTTGTGAGTATGCAAGTGAGTGCCATTGTTTAAAGAATTATTCCAACATTTCCATTTTAGAAAAGTGTAATTTTTAGTGGGACATCCAAAGGGGCAAAGGTGTAACATTTAGTGGGACGGAGGGAGTAAGTATGAGTTGGTTTAATTATACCTCTCACAAGGACTTCCTGCTGCTACACACTTCACCTTCACATAATCACCGGGGTCCATGCTACCTCCTTTGCTAGTATCTGGTTTCACAAATTTTGCAGCTTGCCAAGCTATTGATGTTATAATGTCAAGCCATTTCTCCAATGCTATCTGCTCCCCATGTAACAGCTGTGATACAAGTGCCCGAAAATGCCCCTGTACTACAGCTCTCAAGGGCTCCTTTTGATCCTCATTACGTTTGTCCGTCTCTGGGAAAAGGCTATCACTAGATGAAAACATCACACTGGTCTCTCCCATTTCATCATCATCATCATCATCATCATCATATGCAAAGAAATTATTTGATAAATCGGCATTTTCATCGTCAGGTGCCGGAGGAAACCAAATGAGACTATTTTTTTCAAAATCCAATGGCTTGTGCACAATATTACATTGGTCCGTATATATTGAAATGTCATTGTGTGTATTATCTGAATCCTCAGTAGTCTCTTGGTCATGGATTTTTAAAACAGCCATGGCTTCATTCTGAGACCTCGGAGTTTCATTATGTTCCTCTTGCGGCTGTACAAAATGCCCAGCTCTATTGGAAATAATATTAATCCTAGAGGGGCTGTCCGAAGGACTTGATCCAATGGACATAAAGGTGTAAAATTCATGTCTAGTACTAACACTACTTGAGTCTAAATCTGAAGTATCAACACTATATGGGCTAAAGAAACGCTTGACGGAATCCTCTCCATCATCTTCATCGCTCCTACAAATAAAGAAAGAGATATAGCAAGAGTGAAAAAGAGAGATGAAAAGGAAAAAGTAATGCTTGCCATGCATCTGCTTTTGCTTAAGATATTATGGTATATGAGGATACATACACATTTGCATAAAGAGACTAGTAGAATTGAACAGATAACTCAACTGGCTAAATGTTTTTTTCTTTTAAAACCAATTGGCCAAATGGTTTTAAGAAGTAAGTCAATCCAGTTTGAGTTTACATAGCCATTCATTTCTCAAAATATCATTTTGCACAAGTTGCCTTTAAATAGTCGCTATATTATACACTATTTCTGACATGGTAATATAGTCTCATTCTATGGTCAACTTGGTCGAATTATAACCAAAATTTCTATGAAAATTTAATTATCATCATAAAATTCTAAAGATTTGACATGCACCAATAAAAATATTGTCAAAACAACTTTAAGATTATCATGAGGATAATTAAATTTTTGTCAAAAGTCAATTAATTTGACCATAAAAATCAAAGTGAGGTTATCTTCTCAAAACGGAGGGAGTATAGCCTACCATAAGGTTGAACTGGAATACAACAAAAGTAAGAATTGAAAAGTAGTAACGAAAGGGGAATTGTGTGGATCTGCTTTGCATCTTACATTTCACTAGGTTCCATGACTACATGTCAGATAGCTCCGACTCACTTCTATTTTACGGATTTTGTACCTTTTATTCTATCGACAACCCCTACATTTTTCCGGTTGCAAATTTTTTGCGTCCCTATAATGTGGCACAAGTGTGCTTCCTACCCTCGTTCCCTAAACAGTAATACTTCGGTACTTCCTATGTCCTGGCTCGACTTACTTAACTCAGGTGGTCAACTTGATTCAACTTTGACCAAGAATTAGTAAAAATTTAACTATATTAATGAAATTCTAAAATATATCCCATTGATAGTCATTTAAATGATGCATCAATGACAATTTTTTTTACAAAAACTAGGATAACTTTAAAATTATTTAAGACACTGATCAAGAACATCACCCAAAATTCCTTCAAAAAAAAAAACCCATATTTATCTCACATGAGATAATTGCTTACTCAGCATCAACCAAGTATATTATGATAGAAACCAATCAAATTTTGACAGAGGCCAATCAAATTTTGCAAATCAACAAGATAGAAGAAAGTTCAACATCAAAAACACGAATCCAAATAATATCGGAAAACTGTTAAATTGCTTCCACATCCAAACAGCACATCCAAGGGAAGATCCAAGAGTCTAATTCAATATAATTATATCACAAAATAATTGGATAAACATTAAAACAGTATAGGTGGAGGCTACAAACGGCGATACCTGATTGGAGAACGACATACTAAAGCAGCTTTGAGAGAATTGCCAGTAACTCCATCACTACAGCAAATTGGGGATGGTGGCTCAGGGCTTTGCCTTGGAGATTCAGAAGGATGAATTTTATAGCTATACTTTCCACCAACAACACAAAATTTGCAGGATTGAAGGTCAAGCTCAGAATCATTAGCAGCTCTTTTGGGTTCAACATCAAAACAACCAAACCCCTGCCCACAATTATCACAAAATACCATACTACAACTTTGGCAACGGTACAAGAGCCCGGAAATCTCCGTCTCACAGTGGCTACACATTTTGCAAACATTTTCCGCCATTTTTGATTCGCTTGATAAACAAGTTTGATCACTAGTTCCCAATGAAACCCAAGATCTAACTTTCTCAATGAAATCTAGCAGGGAATTATCGGGAATTCCCATACACCTTTCAATCCCCTCCCCCTCAATTCCTATTACAGTATAAAGCTAACAGAGTTCTATTCTCTGACCAAAGATAATTAGATTGTTGGTATGAAAATTTTTTATCAAAAACCACAAATGGAAAAAAAATGTGGGCTTAGGCTCTATAACAAAGTTATATTGAGATTAGTAAAAATTTGTTCTTTTTTCTTTCTTTTGTAAAAAATGGAAAGATTTAAGAAAGGAATTGAAGTCCCCCTAAAATCAAAAATTTTCTCGAAGGGGAATAGATAGGCTAGTCAATTAATACACACAGAAAATCTTGACTATATTTACCCAATATATTACTATAATGACTCAAAACAACAAAGATTACAAATCAGGAAAAGGGCAACTGAATTATGCAATCAATTAATTGATCAATTAGAGACACTCAAAGCTTGAAACTTTAACTAGCCAATCCCTGAATCATCAAGATCAAATCCCAGAATCAGCAAAACCATCAAATCCACAAATCCAAAGCTTTATGAACCAAGAAAACAAACACCCAGATCAGTTCTCCTTTGACTTTTCTTGACCAAAAAAATTGAACCCACCAAAACCCATAAAACAAAGTTAAAGAAAAAGGTGTTCTTTAATTAAGAGGAAGGAAAGGGGAGCAAGAACAAATCTAGAGAGAGAATGAAAGAGAAAACAACTAGAGATGGAAGAGAATGAGGCAAATATGGAGTGAGGAGGAGAGGTTTCCCTTTTTAATGGAATTGAAATTGGTTTGAATCTCCAGGCATTTACCAATCTGCTTCTTCTTGTTCTTGTTCTTGATGTTGTTCACTTTCAGCAACACTTTTCCACATTTCTTTCCCATTTTTCACGGTTTTGTTTGCTTTCATTTTCATTCCTACAACTTCATTTAAATATAAATTCACTTAATCTATCCCTTTCTCTCTCTCCAACTTTCTTCTGTCTACTTTATCTTTTCTTTCTTAGGGTTTATGTCATGGATAAGACAATGAAAACTTTACCCTTTCTTCAAGAGTTACACTTGAATCCCTACGCTTTTAGATATTGGCCGTTTTAACTCTTTTTCTCAAATATTATAACCCTATGCCTACGCCTGAAAGCCATACTGAGTAATTAATTAGTATAATACACATAAAAAAAAACGTTTATTATACTCCACATAATAAATATTATTTTATAAAAATTTAAAATATTTTATTATTTAAAATATTTAAATTATAATATTAATATTTTTCAAAATTAATTAAAGATAATAATAATTAATTATAACATGATTTTTTATCAGGAAGTATAGAAAATATTATTTTTATATTTATTTTTTTCAAACAAACACACAAATAATTAGTTTTTGAGCCTCTTTTAAGAAACATATGTGAATATATTAACGTATTACACACTAAAACTTAATAAAAAATTTAGTTTATCTACATAAAATATATTTTATTGATATGCGTAATATACCCGTAGCAACTTTTAGAATCATTTTTATTGATTCCGTATTTTTATGTCTTATTTTTCACCGTAACTTTGAAAAATATTTCGTATTAAACTCGTACGTTATTTTCAACGTTTTATACGTGGCATATTTAACTAAGTAGGCTGAGTAGTATTTGATTGCACGTTTAATTACCACTCCTTTATGATGTAATAATTGATGTCACACTTTCCTTTTTAATTTGTTACAAAATAAATATCACATTTTCAAAAGAATAATAATTTTAATTTTATGAATAATGGTACTTAACCAATTATATTACTAGTTACAAATACTAGGAGTAAATCTTTAAAATGTTGTTATGTACTCACCCTCTATACATTGCAATTTGCAAAGGTAAAATAGGATTGCCATTGGCCAAAATTGTAAGGGTAGGATCTATAATAAATCAAAACTAAAGGAGTTATTTGTCACATACATTATTCTTGGCCTTGGGTTGGAGCATGTGGTATGGCTACAAACGTGGGCCAAGTCATGGGTCAATACACTTTTCTAAATTTTACGCTACAAGTTAAATATAATATTAATATTAATATTATTGTAAAATGAAAGGAATATTTTTGATGGCTCAGTTTAATTAGTTTTCATCAATTGGATTTGGGTAGCATTTAATATTTTAATTTTTTAATGTTTTGGTGTGCATGTAATATTTTAATTCTAAGCTCCTATAGGCCAGAATAGTACATGGGAATATAAGTCACCAATAGTTTCAGATTTGGATGGTTAGAGTTTATATAATTTACTAGAATAAGTCCGTGTTCAAGGACACTTTTTTTTTTCTTTAATTTAAAAAAAATATTTTTTAAGGACAATATGAAAAAGGGACAAATGTATAAGGGCAAAATGAAAATTTCGTCACTTGCTACTGTTCAAAGAACTGTAGCAAGGACATCCCTAATTTATACTATAGATTACTCCCTTAGTATTTATATAAATAGCTATTTAAAAAATGAAAATTATTTTCACAGAAATTAAATATTTTAAGTGGCATAAGTAAATATTAAATTTTAATTTCCCCTTACACTCTAACATAATATGGTGAGATCTTAAAAAAAAATTATATACTTATGCTACTAAAAATATTTAAATTTATTTTTATCAGGTGTCTCTCTTTTTTTTTTTGAGATCAATTAACTTCTTTCATATCAAAATGAAAATTTATTTTTATTTAATTTGATTAGTTTAATTATTTATTTTCTTATAACGATTACAAGCATCTTTTTTTAAAAAAAGTTCAAAACACACGTACAATGTTGTAACTCTATGAAAAATGATACTACCTCCGTCCCACCTCAATTGATCCACTTTTCTTTTTGGGACGTCCCATCTCAATTGATCAATTTCTTAAATGGAAAGTTTTTCATATATTTATACCCTTATCATCTCCATATATTTACAAAAAAACCATTCATTATACCCACTTTAACTTACTATTTCTCCCACTCATTCTCTCTCCTATTAAATATTTTTAACTTTTATATTCTCTCTTCTATTCCCTACCACACATTTAACTTTTACATTCTCTCTCCTTTAATTTCTACCCACTTTAATAATTTTTCTTAAAAACCGTGTCCCACCTCAATGGACCAATTGAGGTGGGACGGAGGAGGGAGTAGTAATAGAAATTTGTAACTATTGCAACAACGGCAAATTTGATGCTCTTGTGTACTGGTGTCTGTTGAGAGTTTGATCACATTTTTTATTTTCGCAAATGTGCTATGAATATTAAATGGGTTGAAAAAGTATGTCTATTAATTGGACTCTCAACAACAATTTTTTTAAACAATCAACAACCATTAAATACCATTATCAAAATTCAAAAGAGATTTATTTAAACTCTATTTAAAATTTAAATAGACTGTTTTAGCACAACAACAAATATGTTGTTGACTTGTTGTAGCGATTTCATTTACAGAACTTATGCCTTATTGCTACTAAAGTTGGTTAAGGTCATTTTTTTCAAAATATTTTAATTCTTCTTGAAAATAAAAACATTTATAAAAAAAATGGGTAGGGTCAATTTTTTCCAAACTACTGTAACTTTTACTTAAAATAAAAGTCAAAATCTAGGGAGAAACGCGTTTCTTCATAAGTTATGGAGAAATGAGTCCCGACTTGTCGCGTGACAATGAACTGGATATCCAGAACCTTATGAAAGTGATATCCAGAAATCTTCAAATGAATATCCAGAAACCTTCAAAATATTTCTGGATATTCATTTGATGGTTTCTGGATATACATTTGAAGGTTTCTGGATATCCAGAAACCTTCAATAGCAATTTCTGAATATGCCCTAATACATTTCTGGATATGCACCTAACAGTTTCTGGATATGCACCTAACAGTTTCTGGATATACATTTCACATACTTAGATATGCACCTAACTCCTGGATATCAAACCCAAAACACGGATATCCAGAAGCTTTGGTCTTGGCCTTGAATTTTTTTTTCTGGATATCAAATGCAAAGCTTCTGACTATTAAAAACACGTTTCTCCATAGTTATGGAGAAACGCGTTTCTCAGCAGACCTACTCAAAATAAAAACATTTACTCCCTCCGTCTCAATAAAAGCTTCACTAATTACCCAAAAGGGCGTCCCGTTAGAAGCTTCACCTTTCCTTTTTTGGCAAAGAATCTTCACTATTCTCTCCACTCATTCTCTCTCCTAAAACACTATTACACTCACAACACTTTTCAAATTCACTATTCCCTCCACTAATTTTCTCTCCTATTTTCAAATTACACTCACAACATTTTTTTCCCTTCCATTACCATAATTCCCGTGCCGGAGGAAAAGGGTGAAGCAATTGGTGGGACGGAGGGAGTATAAAAGATGATAAGACAATAATAAATTAAAAGTACTCTATCTATCTGATAAAGAAGCCAAAAACTTGTAAAAAACGCGTTTTTTCTAAACAATTGAAAAAACGAGTTTTTTCTGTCGTCTTCTCCCTGACCTCTCTCTCTCTCTCTCGACCCAAAGGCCCATCTCTTTCTCTCCAATTAGAATCGTCTTCCTCACCAATCCAATCTCTCTCACTCACAATGAAACAGGAACCCTAATTTTATCAATCAATTTAACAATTTTCATATCTGATTGAAATTTGAATTCCCTTTACCCATCTGCAAGCTATTAATAAAAACCAACCCCACATCGTAATTCCGTCTACCTGCAAGCAATTAACCATGGATTTATTCAAGCGATGTTTTCTAGGATCCAAGCAGAGGCGACTGAAAACGAAAATACTCCGGCGATGTTTTGGAGGAACCAAACAGAAGTGATCCAAGCGACGGTTTTGTGCATCGAAGCAACTACCTTCAGAGTTTTCCGGCCTTTGTTTGTCGTCGCCTTCTACCTATTTGAGTACCAATTTGGGAATTTGTTGTGGGGATTTGATGTGCCAGTGCTAGGGATTTGATGTGCCAGTGTTAGTGTAAACTAATGCCAGTGTATATATTTTTGAATGTCAGTTCATGTGTTTTGAGTGCCAGTGCATGTGTTTTTTAGTGCCAGCAAAAAAGAGTACCAGTGCATGTGTTTTGGAGTGCCAATGCATGTGTTTTTGGAGTGCCAGTGCATGTGTTTATGAGTGTCAGCAAAAAAGTTGAATGCCAGTGCTTGTGTTTTTGAGAGCCAGCAAAAATGATTACCAGTGTTTTTGAGTGCCAGTGTATGTGTTTTTGAGTGACAGTGCATGTGTTTTTGAATGTCAGTGCTTGTGTTTTTGAGAGCCAGCAAAAATGTTAGTGTAACAAAGTGCTAGTGTTAGTGTAACAGAGTGCCAGTGTGAAGAGTGCCAGTTCATGTATATAAAAGTGCCCGTGTAAAAAGTGTCAGTGTCAGTTTAACAAAGTGCCAGTGCCTGTTTACACTGGCACTTTGTTAAACTGGTACTGACACTTTTTTCACTGGCACTTTGTTACACATGCACTGGCACTTTGTCACACTGACACTTTGTTAAACTGGAACTGGCACAAATGGAAAAACACAAAACACGTTTTTTCTAAGTACAAAAAAATGCGTTTTTCCTAAGACCAACTCGATAAAAAATTGCATTTAATTTATCAACGATAAATCTCCTTTAAATGTGTTATCATTTGATTCCTTTAAATGTAAGTGCATGTGTAAATACACATAAAGACTCCTTTCGCTATACGAGATTAAGTAGGTTTTGTACTCCCCCTATCTCAAATTAAATAATTATTTTTTATTTAAGAGATATTTTATAATAATTAATTCATAAAACATTCAATGGAAAATTTGTATGAATATTCTTACTACTCATTTTCTAAACCTTTACTTTTGCAAGTATATAAGATGTAATGAGAATACAAAAGTATGCTAAAAATCATTTATGGACAGGTTTTATAATAAATAGAAAAAATTGAAGATATTTTTTTACATTAAAAATATTTATTTTGGAATAAAGAAGTAATTTATAAAATCTTACACAGGTTTCACCATTTCAGTTTGTTGTAGATGAGATGTGTACTCTTTTCGTCTATTTCACTTTAATTTTAATAGTCTATTTTATTTTTGAGTAAAAAAGATGAAAAATTATTTAAACATGTTTTTTCTAGCAAATTTAGAAGGAAAATTATGACTTAAATTTGAATAATCAACGTTATCAATCATTTTCTTCTCGATGGAAACCATGTCTAGCTCATTTATCCGCTTCTGAGACATTGTACTTTCTAAGATAATTGTTTATCATTTTCAACTTCGTAAAACTTATTTATCCGTTTTGCATCATCTATAATCCGCTTTCAATTTCTTTCAATTTTTGGCTTCTCAAGATTAGATTTTTTTTTTTCTTTTCAAAGTTGATTTCGGAATTAGAAATTTTTTCTTTTTTGAATTCGGTTTCGAAATTGCATTTACATGATTTAATCACTGATTCAAGGAGGCTGTCTTGTTTTAAATTAGGACCAAGAGATGAAAACTTGGGGTCAATATGATATGGATGAATGGGTCTACCACTAATGCACTTGATAAAAGTTTTGAGGCCCCTTAATCACTTATTTTTTGGGGCCCTAAATGAGTGTTTTTTTTTTTCCCGACGGCTAGGGCCGGCCGTGATTTAAATTACGTATATTTTAAAAAGTATTTTAACGGTGTGAACATTATCTTAATTATGATTGGTGATAATTAGAAGGTATTCGTGACGTTAGAATGGGGACAACTTTTTTAATCCATTACGCCCCTTTTACACATTTATTTGAACATTATCATTTTAATTAGGATGTTTTATTTAAAGCTAGATCATTTTAAAACCTAATGTTGATTATGACTAAAAAAGTAGCAATTATTCTTATGAATTCAGTTCACACATTTTTTTTTTCTGGATTAGGAATCTTTATATTATATCACATTACATCAAATATTTTAATTAGGATGTTTTATTTAAAGCTAGATCATTTTTTTTTTCCTGGATTAGTAAATTTTGGGGTTATTCTCCATTATCATTCCTCTCTCTCTCTCTCTCTCTCTCTCTCTCTCTCTCTCTCTCTCTCTCTCTCTCTCTCTCTCTCTCTCTCTCTCTCTCTAGATCTGATTATAATTCAGATCTGCTGCAATTTTTTATTGGAAGGGCGACGAACAGGGGTAAGGGGGTGGGGACGAACATTGAGGTGAAGGGATGGTGTCGGTGTTGACGGAGAAGAAGAAGAAGAAGAAGAAGAAGAAGAAGAAGAAGAAGAAGAAGAAGAAGAAGAAGAAGAAGAAGAAGAAGAAGAAGAAAGGCGTCGATCGAACTAGGGCGTACATTTAAAAGAAAGAGAGAGGTAGGTTTGTTTAGATTGGAGAGAATAAAGAAGAGGCGGCCATGGGAGTGGGTGATGCGTGGGGTTTAGATTAAATGAAGATGAAGAAGAAAGGGGCGTTACTTCTTTGACGATTGTTATTTTATTTGACGAGTTGGTTCACTCCGTTAATAAAAGTTAACGTCATCCAACCTTGTTATCTTTTTTTAAATGAGACTCAAAAATACATTACATTATGTGTCGATTCTGATGCACAAGACCTTTTATGTAGTTGAGTGTATAACACATTCCATGATTTTGCAATTATTCCATTTTTTAACGAATTCAGTAAGTTTATTAACTAAATAATAACAAAACATACTTTTTAGAATAAAAACAAGCCATTACACGGTTCTAGATTCACGGTTTCCGATTTTGAAAAAGGTGAAACTGTATTCGAACTGTGAAATCGCCGGTTACGATTCTCACAGTTTCCGGTTTTCGGTCTTTTTGTGCCGGTTCTCACGATTTCCAGGTATATTTGAGCACGTCTACTTTTTGCTACTGTCTCGATATTGTCATCTCGCCCTATTGTTGTGTTTAACAGACAAGATGTGTTTGATCTCGACAGAACTTACAAATTTTCAAATCGAACACAAAATAACGAAATGAAGTGACAAAATCGAAACTTTAAAAAGGAGAAGAGCAAAGATTTAGTGGAGAAAATCCATATTCGGTTGAGGTCTCACACTCTCACCCACACTTTATCTATACTTTTTTTTTCTTGCTCTTTTCTTTTATAGACACACATATTATATAGTATATACACATGTATATTACTCCTTTTCTTATATAAGTGTTTTGGTAAAAAACAATCAAATGTAATATAAATCGAAACAAGTTTGAGGAAGATGCAATGGAATATAATCGGTGTAACAATGAATATAAGATGACTCGATCATATAACGAGGAAAGCCCTTGAGACAACTATCTCGCCGGCACAAAACCTCGAAAGGAGTTTATGGTCACCTTCGTCCCGAACGGTAATATTGATCTTTTGATGAGTTACAAATATTGGAGCTATGGCGGATTAAAAGAATGTGTTCGTGAATTGTGTGTGTTCGTGTTCCAGCCATTTAGTCCTTTAAATAGAAAAAGATAACTGAAGATAACAAAACCCTAACAAACTTTCCTAAAATCTCGGCCTTGCTATCTTGGACTTGACTTGGTCTTTCAACCGTTGAAGTGAGTCTACGAAATAGGTTTTTTCCACGTTCTTATTTACCTGTAATTAAAGATATAATAAAAATAATTAAATAATGATTTAATTATCTAAGTGGGTTTTACCTTGACCACGGTTTCGAAGATGATGACATGCTGACAACTTTTCAAGATGTAGCGATCCTGAATTTACCCACAATAATTGTCCCCAAAAACTGTCTTTTAATGAATTTAAATAGGCGGTTTTTCTACTACCTTCTAGAAGCTTTGGCGGTTTAATTAACTTGAGGAGACGTGGTAGTTGAGAAGTTTAATCCGTCTTAATTAGCGTAAATAACGAGGATCTAGAATTTTTAACTGGGCTTCCTTTCGCTTTCCTCCTCACTTTCTCAACGTTTCTTCCATCTTCTTCACGGCGGTGAATTTCTCCAAGGTAAAATCTTTCCCTCTCTCTTTTCCTTTTTTGAAAATATGGTTAAGCCAAGAAAAGGCAAGGCTCCAAGAAATCCTCTGAGCTTGAGTGAGGATGGGAATTTCTCTTGCGAGGGCTTGCTAGCGAAGCCTGATGAAGAGGTTTGTATTTTCAACAATGAGCACATCGAATCCGTTAAGGATCGAATATGCTTCCTAGATTATGCCATCTTCAGGCCCTTCGATGTGTTCATTAAGGCTGATTTTGTGTCTCCACAGTGGGTCTGTTTTTATGAATATCCCTTTGCCCTAGGTTTTTCGTATCCCTTCCCTTCGTTGATAACTGAGTTTTTTAGAAAAATGAATTTTGCTTTCGTCCAAATAATGCCCATGGTTTGGAGGATTTTCTCTTGCATCCTGAGGGTGAATCGGGAATTTGGGTTAGACATAGGTTTGAGAGAAATAGCCTTCGTATATGAGCTCCAAACCTTTGGCTCTTCGAGGTATCTTTTTAAAACCAGGTCTGAAATAAAACCGCTGTTTTTGAGAGTGACGGTTAACGATAGGGGTTGGAAGTCGAGATATTTCTTTGTTGAGAAGGATTCTTTGGAGGAAGGAGACTTCTTGGCAACGGGGTGGAATAGGGAAGGTATCCTTCTTAAAACTTCTGTTTTCTTTATTTCCCGCACTTATTTGAATTTGTAATTTCTCTATTTGTCTTTGCAGCTATTGATTGGGCGAAGCTTTTCCCACCTTCTACCGAGACCATAGATAAGGTGAAGAGATTGTTGGAGTTTTCAGAGGAGGAGCGATCCTTCAAGCCGTTTGAAGCAAGAGCCGTTTCTGAGGAACAAGAGATACCACCATCTACCGAGATGTCCACTGGTAAGATTCCACTTATCCCAAGAATTTTCCTTCTACTTTTGGATCTTGCCTCCATCTCATAGCGTGTACTTTGTTTTCGACAGTTTCTAAATCCACAGCTGCATTTTCCTTGAAAGACCTTCAAGATTTTGTGGGACAAACCCAAGCTAGCCAACTGTGGGGCCTCCCCAACCCCGGGACCTATAAACTCGTGCCCCAGCTGGCGGGTCCCCAACCATCCCCTAAAATTAAAAACTTTTCCTTTAAATAATTTAAGAGTTACATAAACTTTTGAAACCAAACTATAACCTGTTTTAATTTACAACATTACATGGAAAATATTTATAAAACGTTATACATATTTATTTTTCTCAATTGAATAATAACCACACTTATTCCCAACTCCCAAACACTAAACGTACCCTGACAACCCAGAGGACGGTCCAAACTCCCTTCCGGCCTCACCGATCTGGTCTACCTGTCTCAGCTGGAACTAAAAAAAATTAAAGGGAGAAGGGGTGAGAAAGAATCTCAGTAAGCTATTATGCATGCAGCAAGATGCCAAATAAGATGCAACACGTAAACAAGTTGTTCAACATCATATTTGGAATATGGTAAACACATTACGTTACCTGACCTTACCTTTTCCCGTCTGAACAATAAGTCGTACTACATGGGTATGGGCATACATCCTCATGGGAACCCATCCTCTATATGTGTGAACGGCTTAGGCCTATTCACGCCTTACAAGACCCATTTTTCAGGGAACCATGTAAGGTATCAGTATCCTATGAACTGCTTAGGCATATTCATAGTAACTGAGCCCCAAACTGTGGCCACAGTGGGGTGAAAACGGACACAGGTATAATGAAACCCGAGCACCTTATGTTACAACTTCTCATAAGTGGTCGTATTCCATTATACCCCCGAAATATCAGCTGATATTAAACATAATCATAATCACATTCAAGCACATAACAGTTACTTGAAGTCAAATCCACCCAATAGGATATCAATATATATAACATGGTACAATTACTCATGTTGAACATTATAAAACATGGTACAATTACTCATGTTGAACAGTATAAAACATGGTACAATTACTCATGTTGAACATCTCAATTAGTGTAACATATATATAAACACTAATGAGTCAATATAATCCCCGTATGGCATGTATGCTCATAAACAATACAATGATGACGTGCATCAGTTATTTCACGCCCCAATTCAATCTATAAACATTCATAGATAAGCACGTAGAGTTACAATGACAAACGATTAACTTTACGCGTTCATAATATCACATTGCACAACTTATACACAAGTTCCATAATCCAATAACAAGTTTTTATAACTTTGGTTACCAATTTGCCATGGGTCTCAACCCTTTTCGAGACAAGATTTAAGGACCTTCTCATTATCATTTTGATCTATTTAAAACACCGTTGTAAAGTTTTAACGTTGCTCTAGGATTATAGTTAAAGAAGGATCAAATCCCAATTAAATTGCTTAGGTTCCAATTGGCTTGAAATTCATACTTTGCATCAGTCCTGGGCACGACTCGTGCCTCAGGGCACGACTCGTGCCCATTTACCCCCAGCCAGAGCCATGCGTCCCCCTTCAAGACACGACAAGGCACGACTTGATTTTTCCCAGGTCACGACTCGTGCTCCAGGGCACGAGTCGTGCCTTAGCCCAGAATGGTTGCTGATGTTTACATCAGCTTCAACCAAAACCCCAAAACACCATTTTTCACTTCACCAAGTTGCACCCAACTAACCAAAACCAGTTCATATGTCAATTTTAACACATAACAACACTCAATTCATGCTATAGAACATCTATTTCCCATTTATTACAAGCCCAATCAACTAATCCATTACCCTTTTTATACTCATCAACTTCAACCCTTTTTCTAATCATTTTTCCAAGCCATTTAACATGTATCCCTAACCACTATATTACCACCTAATACCTCATATATCATGAATACATCAATTCCCTCATTTTCAACCCAATTCCTAATGCCATGACTTCAAAGTATTTCATTTCATCCCAACTCCTTTTCTTTCTATTTCACTCACCCCAAATACGTGTTCCAACCTCTCGCGAACTCATCTATAACCCATAATATCAAGTTTTATGTACCATCTTTCTTGTTTATTTCCAAAGCTATTTTAATTGACTCATCATTATAACAACCATGAATATAACCTAAATTCTTTTCATTTTCAAGCCGAGTAACATGATCCGCCACTACCATATTCATTCCAAACCCAAACTTCCCTTGTTATTTTCAAGGTCATAAAAATTAACTAAAATTTCAACAATCATATATATATCCTAACAACGCCATAACATTTTATCATTTTCAAGACAACCTTATCCTACTCAGCCCACCAGTCCATTTTTTCCTTTCATTCACACAACCTAAATAATCATTTATGTCCAATCTATATTTCTTCCATTCAAAAATCCAAATAAATTACTAGAATAACAATAATCATTTATTGCACCATAATATCAATTTTTTACGCAATCCTTTAAACTACTCATTTCAACCATACGATTTATTCACTTCCAAGACCCAATAAGTTGCCAAAAATACCACAGATCATTTATATCATCAGAATATCAACATTAAATATTAAATGGACAGTTATCGAAAGAAATCATAATAACTTACTCAAAATATGCCGAAATGAAAAGACGATCTGATCGGCTCTAAACGTTCTCCTCGTCACCCTGATCGCTCCGCCGCAGTCGGATCATCAATCGGACTAACGGTTGATTTTCTAGAATTTTTGAAAAATATTTTGAAACGGAGGAAATACTTTTTCTTTCTCTCTTCCTCTCCATTCTCTCGTACTCTCTATCTCTCTCTCTCTCACCGGCCTGGAATGATCTTCAAAGGAGGAAGGATATTTATAAATCAATGTTACCCTCTAGCCCTTCAAGATTCAAGTTATTTCAATTAACCCTTCCAAGATTGAGTTAGCTCAATTACTACCTTGAACTTTACTTTTGACACCTAGGTCCTTCAACCTTTTATAAAGCCTTTTTATTTATTATTTTTAATATTATAACTTTACTACAAAATCCCCATTTATTCTATTTAGACATTAAATAATTAAAAATTAATTTATTAGCATCACAAAAATGTCAAATCAATTATTTAAAATGTTATCACTAACGCATAAAAATCTCAATTATCATAAAATGAAACCAATAAAATGCTACGGCCCCGCTCCACGTGCTCAACACGTGAATAAAATGGTGCCTAGGTTTCGGATCGTGACATTCACTCCCCCTTAAGGAAAATTCGTCCCAAATTTTAAACATACTTACGCGAGTGCTTAATTAACTCAGGATACCTCTCTCACACCTCTTAGATTCTCGAATCCCAATCTGATATAAGATAGTGATTAATACTCCGTAGAATCGATCAATTCTCTCGCCCATACACTGGTGCTAACTTCTCTGTCAATGGTTCATCACTCTTGGTATAAATGAGCTGACTTTGATCAATATATCCACTATTACTCGAATGCATCCATTTTCTTCGATGTCGAAGGTAGTCTCGTTGTAAAATCCATCACAATGTCTTCTTTCTTCTCATTCCTCTAACCTTCTCCAATGCTGGATACATCTACAAACCCCTCGAATACATCGCAATTCTCAAGTTATGGTCTTCCTCTAAAATGTCTCTTATTCTCTTGTGAATATAGTACACCACTTCTATCATTGAAGGTTAATATTCCATCAGTCTTCAATACAATACCTTCAATCCTTCCATCTCGAAATGGTCAGATAATTCCCTCAATTCTGAATCATTTGTTGAACTTCCATAGAATCTTCATACCGGATAGAGTAGCTCGACATTCGCAATTAATATCTCATCTCGTAATTTGCAGGATGGCAATGTTGATAAGAAAGTCTTTTAGCTAATCGCCTCTGCAACCACAGTAGTCTTCTCGGATGGTATGTAATAACGCAAATAAGTCTTTTAATAACTCCAACAATTTCTCCACCTGTTGTTCAATCCACTCTGATACATAATACTTCAACTCTGATGATTTGTACAAATCTCAAATTTTAACTTCATGCAAAGGATGTTTCCACTTAAGTAACGCAAAATAGTCGTAATCCCTTCCACGCTTCCGCTGCGCCACTCTGATTTCCTCGAAGCATAAGCTATCGCCTTCCCAGTCTGTATAAAGCACAACCCAAATCCTTCTCTTGACGAGCACATGACAACTACAAGTTCACATTCGTCAAGTAGGGTAAAGGTCGAAACTGTAGTCAATCCATCTTCCATTCTGCAAAGTTGATTTCACACTTTAACATTTCACATAAAGGATACCTCCTTCGAAATCAATTGAATCACTAGGGTTACAATTCTTGGGAATCCATCAATACTCTTTTAATAATAACCTGTCAATCCTAGAAAACAATGGAGTTCTAACCCTGTCGAAGGTTATTTCAATTGATCAGGGTCTCAATCCTTGAAAAAGTAATAACAATACCGGGCTTAAAATTACAAGACCCCAAAATTACCATCTTCTCGAGCCAAATTCACACTTGTTGAATTCCATTAACATTTGATTCTCACAAGACACATTGTAAGTGCTCCAATTTGAGTTGTTAGTATTTTCGTTAAAAAATTAACGAAAGTTTTAACATTTCTAACATTTCTAACAATTCCTAACATTTCTAACAAAGTGAGGGTAGATTAGGGATTGCCATTTAGAGATAAACCAAGAAAAGAATCCCAAAAAGCAAAAGAAAGGTCAAAAACCCGAAATAGAAGTGGCTGGAACAAAAACTGGTTGTTTAATTTGAAAAATATTCTTCCTGTCCAAAGCCTGGAGCAGCATTTAATGCACCAGGCACGCCTTCAAGGAGATCCGCGCGGATGGGATCGTAATTTCCAGTTGCCTATAAATTGAACCCTTCAGTCACAGAAATGAAAAGTAACAACACAATTCACAGCTGCACCTTGGCGAAAATACTTGAGAAAATAGTGAGAATTCCCTTGAATTGTCACTCTTTTCTCTTGATTATCTTCCCAAATCACAAATCACCAAACACTTTCAAAATTCAAAGCCTCAAACACTCTTACATTCAAGCCTAAAACTCAAAAACCAAAAGAAGATAGGTATAACCTCCTTCTCCCAACCCTAAATCTCTTTCATCCATGCATGCATCTCAAACTTTGAAGATGTAATTTGTTCATTTCTTGCCTTAGATCCAAGAGGATCACCATGGAAGTTCATCTCCATGGATGATCCTCTACAAGGATCAACATTCTTTTCAAAGTGTCTTTACTTACTTGCAAACACATTTTCAAAACCCTAAAAATCATTTTCATACATCAAATCTTCATTTTCAAGGATAAAATTCCCCTTCCCAAGCAAATGAAGTGCTTAGTCCTAATGTACCCTAAGGATGGCTTGATATAGTAGATCACCACTAAAATGTCTAGTGACTACTAATCAAAGCCTAAGGAAATGGGGACAAGCATGGATGCCAAACCCCCTTTAAAATCATGTTTTTCTTCAAGAGGAAGTTGCTGTCCAATAGCCTTTCTCTAAGACCTCTGTCCAACCGATCGGGTTAATAAAACATGTTTTAAGTAAACAAGAACAAATAATTGCATGTTGCATGAGCCCAAAGCCCAAACCTACCCTCCTTCATTTCAAAAAAAATCTGAACCCTCGTGCCTTTTCCCCCGCAGCTCCTCACAAAGGTTGGTTCCGGACACCGGGTCACCGTTTGATTAGTTGGGAAGAGTCAAGCGCATCATCAGCTTCACCATTTGTTCCGACTCTGGGTTTCAGAATGTCTGCATCAGCCGGTAATGATGGGGACAACGTCACTCCGCCTCCCGGACCCCCTGCATGCAACAACAAAGTGGAATCGGTTAGCGTAACGTATGAGATTGCGACAGAAGCACACCGAATAGCCTTATGGAGGCTATTAAGAGCCACGGTTTGGCCGCCAGCCTCAATCCCGATGGCACCTTCACCGTGGAAGAGGAAGAGGATGCCAATCCCACTCTCAGTCGCCCTGATTACTCCAGGATGCCACCACCCACCTCCTATGGTACTACTACCAGAACCCATGCTCCTCGATCTTCGGGTCAGCCAGCTCCCCAGCCTTCGTACTACCGGGATCCATGCAACCCGACGGACAAACCGGTTCGCGGTTCCTCGGTGGGGACAAAGCCGCACGGAAATGTCTTCTCATGGTTGGGGATACCTCGGAATGCCACAGCAAATTGGGATCCCGCCTCAGTTTGGAACCGATCAGTCCGGACCTTCACAACAACAGTTTGGAATGCCGCCACAGTCTGGTTCGGGGCCACAATCAGGAGCCCTTCCTCAGAATGATACTAGCTCACTTGCTCCTCACACAGCTTTCACAAATCCATTTCTCACTCAGGGTTCGATGGGTTACCAAACCTCCATCCCGGTTTCATCAGAATCACCGGGACCGCAGTACCCCCTGGTTATACACCATCGCCCTGCATGCCCACGCAATTCAACAATCGTGGACGGCTCTCGCACCTAAGCCTACTTATGGGTCCCACTCCGGAAATCCAAGCTACCCGCTACATCAGATCGCCTCCACCCACTTTTCCAGCTTGAAAATCAACAGCAGCCGCAAGGTTCTATCCTTCGCCTGTGCTCCTACTCATGCTCCCCGGCAATTTGGGCCAAGGACAGGTTTTCACCTACGTCCCCGGATCGGCCGTTCCCTCCACCAGTCTGCCGCCAGTGGTAGCTCCTCACTCTAGCTCAGTCACTGGTTTGAATACCATGGCTCCACCACAAGACCCTCACCTGACCTGGTTCATGGAACAGCACAAGGAAATGAAAGCGCAGATTGCCGAATTGACTGCTAAGAAGTCTGCCTTCCGGCCTACGGACCCGGACTCCATCGTTCCCCTGCCTCACAAATTTGTTATGCCGAATCTGGACCTCTTTGATGGTACTGCATGCCCGAAAACTCATCTGGATACGTATACCTTGGCAATGAAGGCCAAAGGGTGTACCAATCAACAGTTAGCTGACTATTTCAGTCTATCTTTGAAATCCAGTGCCTTAAAATGGTTCTTCCGCTTAAAACCCAAGGCCAGGGCTACATGGGACCAGATTACTAATGCCTTCACAGAAAAGTACAAAGCTAACTTGGAATGGGAAACAAATAGAGTTGACCTGCAGATAACAGTGCAGCGCCCCGATGAGAATATTGGGGATTTCTACAAGCGGTGGAATCTGAAACTCAGTGAAATGGCCATCCCTCCTTCTGAAGAGGAGCAACTGGACATCTTTCAGTCATGCCTGAAACCACATCTCGAG
This sequence comes from Adenophora triphylla var. japonica, assembly GCA_022495995.1. Classification (NCBI taxonomy): domain Eukaryota; kingdom Viridiplantae; phylum Streptophyta; class Magnoliopsida; order Asterales; family Campanulaceae; genus Adenophora; species Adenophora triphylla. The sequence goes on along the minus strand of JAFEMH010000824.1, from coordinate 280,452 downwards.
AGCCTCCCTCGCCTCACTTCCGTACTGCACTTACGGGCCACGGTTAACTCCGCAGCCTAAATTTGAAAAGGCTTACAATCAAGAACCTGGCCGCCGCACTCGCTACGTATATCGGGCTCCTCCTTCAAACACCGCCCCGCTCCCGCTAAAGGCAAAGAGGTGATTAACTACGCAGACAGAATGTAATAACACAACTCCTTTTGCTCCCGAATAAACAGCTTGAGCCCAGGGCCATGTGTCATGAACCTCGAAAACTTTGGAATGCCTCCGAACGACATCTTTAGGGGATTGGTGAAAGAAGGCTTGCTGCGGCCTTTGGAGAATTTCCAACCCAGAATCCGAATGCTCCCGTGGATACCTCAAAGTATTGCGCTTTTCATCAAGCCCACGTACATCCGATCGACAACCGCTTCACTCGAAAAAGGCGATCCAAGGCTTGATAGAGCAAGGAAAGTTGGAAGGCCCCGAGGCCTAATACAGCCAAAAACCTCTCGCCAAGGAACCATAATCAGTGAATATGATTGAATGCGGAGAACCTTCGCATGCCCAGAAGATGCCGATGAAGGTCCCCAAATACCTACGGCCAACCTTGTCGAAGATCCTGAATTCGGATTCCCCATCAACCTTGAGGACGACGAACAAGTCAGCCCACCTTGGTCTCATGTCAGAGATTTCCTGCAAGAATACGAGGCCCGCTATTTCTCGGATGAAGGGAAAGCTGATACTAAAGAACTGGGCCGTTCCGGCCAAAACATGAGAAAACCATTTACACAAGATGGTTAGAACAATCGAGAAGAATCGAGCAAGAAAGCTTTTGCGGGCGCTCGTACTGGGCTTATCAAAGAAAGAGGCCGAGGAGCATCCGGAGCTAGTACACTTCGCAAGTTGGTTTTGGGAGAGGCCGAATATGATCCCGAGAACAGCGAAGAATCGGAGGAGGAGGATTCCTTCTATATCCTGTCTGGATTCAAATATGTGCCACCCCCTCTCACTCTTCCCCCACAGTTTCTGGGAGGAGAAGCTGAGTCGCAATTACCACTTCCGGGAATTGGAGCATATGACAATTTCTGCGGTTGCACGCACCCATATTCCCCTAACGGGTTTGATCGGCGTTCCCTCTCGGCCGAAATCCCAGAAGTATGGGAAGATGATTCCGATGACAGCGATGACGATGATGATGACGAGAGCGAGGAGTCAACTGAGGCCCCAGATCCAGAATCAAGCTGGAACAATCAGGCCGGAAATAATGCCATGGGAGCCAGACACAATGGTTGGTTGTCAGCAAGCGACGACGAAGAGCCACCAGAAAATGCAAGTCAGATGCCAATAGGAACGGGCCCCCAAGAAATGCACCTCGTAAGATGCACCTGTGGTTAGTGTTCGGATACTTCAGAGGATGAGGGACAACAAAGCCCGCGCCCAGATCCATACACATCCGAAATCCTAGAACACAATGTTCCTTATAAGAACCTAGCCGGTGAATGGAGAGGGTTTATTGAAGCACTGGTCGAGAATGGAGGGTTTCAACGACCAGAAGATGAGGAATTCGTGAACGTCATAGGATCTTTTTCTTCTTTCCCGAGAACGGATGGCATAACAACCGTGAGGGTCACAACCGAGCCGCTTGAGCACAGTGAGTGCCTGCAGTCACTGAAAAGGGTTATTGATCTAAACGTCTCCCCAGTCGCCTTCATACCCATGAATCCACATGACGCCTTCCTAATTGCTCCAGTGCCCGACAGTGGACCCCGGTGCTCCTTATTTGGACCCGCATCTATCGAGCCGCTACATCGAACTACGAGGGGGAACGTTGCCTATCCTTTACTTGTGGCTGCCCTACTTGCAAGGGTGAAAGAAAGAAGATGTATGATGAGATGGAGGCTGATAGCCATAAGACCGAAGACACTTCGGAAGACGAATATGAAACCGAGGACATGAAGGCCATGAAGTTTCCTGGGTCTGAGCACGTGGATGTCTTAGAGTTCAACACTGCCTACCATGCTTTGGGGAAAGGGTTTTCAGGCATCCGATCCAGGCTGATAGTCGAGGATCTGATAGAGAGAGGGAAACTAACTCCCATCCGCCCAAATGAGAAAATAACCATGGTCAGATCAAATCCACCCCGAAGCAAAGTAACACTTCTTGTCAGGGTTACCCAAGAAGAGGTCACTTTCCCCGAATGTATTTCAGCTCTCAGAGAAGTCCTGGAAACCGGCATGATACCGGATGCGCCTCCCACACAGAGTGCTATAATCATCTCCAGCTCTGAGTATTACAGAAAGGAACCAGAATGGCTGCACTATACCGGGGATGAAATCGAAAAGCCACCGAGCCCCGAGAATAGCGACTCTTGCTGTATGATAACTATGAGCAAGGCAAGATGTGGAAGCGAATCGGAGGACGCCCTAGCTCTATGGGCCATCCAGGGGGCAACAACACAACCCCAGACTCAAAAGCCTGTGACTTGGGAAGCAGTCATAAGGGCCGTGATGGAGGAAAACTCTCTCTTGTAATAAAAACCGAGCAAGTGTACTCACTACCGGTGTAGCAGTATGCAAATGCAGGGGTTGAATCCACAGAGACTCGTTGGTAAACAAATAAGGTGAACGCAGTGAATTTTGTAACCAAAGTTTATAAATTTGATTTAAGCCTAAAAACATAAAATAAATAACTAAAACTAACTAAGCAAGAAAACAGATTATGAGCAGAGATTCGTAGATTGGATTTCACTTCACCATCATTCTATGCAGAATTTTACTTATAAAACATTGACTCAACTTCTAGGGTTCATTCACTTTAGCTAGGATTGACACGGTTAAGTGGCCGGATTACAATCCTAAATACTCTCTTTAATATTGTGAATTCTATTACGGTACCACAATATGCTAAGAATACGTTAAGCACGAAAGAATACGAAAACCTAACATTGATCCGATTCTATTACGGCACAGACCAAATTATTCAATCAATAGTGGTCAATGTATAAATCGCCCAAATTAATGGCTCGATAAATACCCAATTATTCAAAGATGAGTTCATATCTTAACATACGTCTCGAATCCAAGAACATGAAATTTAAGAATTATTAATGAACTAGAAGGAATCAAATAGAAAGAATTAAAATATTAATGAATAGAAATCCGGTGAAGATCAAAACAATCTACAAATCTAATAAATTTAGCTACTCATAATTTACAAATAAAAACCTGGAATTGATGAATTCTTCTTCTTCAATTGTTCCAAGAAAAGAAAATAAAATAATGATATATGATATGTGTTCTGAGATCCCAAACTAACGTGGCTGCTGCTTGATTATATAGAAAATAGGGCAAAAATCAATGGTCCAAGGCGAGAAAAGTCGAAACTGCCCTTGCTGAAAACGTGAAAATCATGCTGGAATCGACTTGAGCGCGGACGCGCTTCACTACAAGAAAAATGACATTTTGCGACGGCTATAATCCATCGCAAAAACCTAACATTCCGTCGCCTAAACTAATGGCGACTGTTATGGCCGTCGCAAAAACAGTCGCATAATCCCTTATCGCCAAAGGTTTATGTGATGGGAACGGCAATCGCATAAAGTCAATCAAGTTATGCGACGGCTAAGCCAATCGTACAAGACCCTTGGTATTTTATTTATTAAAATACCTAAATGAAATATGCCGTCGCATAATATGACCTATATGCGATGGATTTTTGTCACAAATAAGCAAGGCATTTTGAGACTGTTTCTGCCGTCGCAAATAAGCAAGGCGTTTTGAGATTGTAAATGCCGTCGCAAATAAGCAAGCCATTTTGAGATTGTGACTGCAGTCGCAAATAAGCAAATTATTTTGAGACTGTTTTTGCCATCGCAAATAAGCAAGGCATTTTGTGATGGCAGACCCATCACATTACTCTTATAATTATCGAGCTGATTGGGCTATTTTAGACTCTTTAGAGATGACCTAGCCATCGCATAATTCAATCCACACCAAAAAAAAAAAAAACAAATTTTAAATGATATTAAATGTAAAAATTTAAATACTACATTAATTAAATTGTCATGCCCATAAAAACTTCACATAAAACTTAGTTACCATCATCTACATTTGTCCAAAATATGTACAAAGCAACAAAGTTTCCAAAATGACAAGTTACCATCAACTACTACATTTGTCCAAGACATACAAGGACAAAGTAGTTTCCAAAAAGACTAAGTTACCTACATCAACTACACACTTGTCCAAAATATACTCCATGCCACAAAGTTTGCAAAATGAGTCACAAAAGTGTAGATGAAATATGCAAGAAACATAACTATGTACTCCCATCACCGAAATCACCATCATCCAAAGGAGAAGCAGTTGTTGGAATGTTTGATGCAACATCAGAAATTGGAGTAGAAGAACTAGTGTCGTTGAAGTCAGGAAGGGGAATTGACTGCATACCACACCTCTCGAACACTTCAGTCCATAAAGGGGCCATGTTTGTAAGAAAAGCTTCCATTTTTGCTATTTTTCTGTCCTTCTTCTTTGATTCTTCCGAGTTATTTAGCGCAGCAACATAAGCCAGATGATCCACTGATGAAGCCTTACCAGAACGTTTGGTCCACTTTTCCCTTGGCCTATTCAATAGCCTACCTTTTTTTACGCCACCCACTGTCACCTGCCATATCTTACAACCAGGATCTGAAACAGCGTTACATCCGGGATGTAAAATTGCATTGACTGGAGTTTGAGAGTCCAAACCATTCTCTTTCCGTAATTCATTTGCATAGACTCCCTACAAATAAGGTCTGACAAGTAAGATACATATATATTGGAGCATACAATATTTAAATTCTACTTTGCCATAATAATCAACAAGTGCAGAATGCATCAATGAACAACTGAACAAACACACAATAAAACACACAGTAACACACAATATTCAAGAACTTCAGGAGAACAATTCAAGAAATTACTCAGGATTGTGAGTAAAGCTTCAAACTTTCAAATCTTTCTCCGAGTAGTAGCAGTACATGTTAATGCATCACAAGAAATTTGACTTGCAGATCCATAACCAATCTTCAATCCACCAAACCCACATCCAAATTCAAATCCCAAACCAGTCAATTCCCCCAAAACCCAGCCACAAATCAAGAACCCATCTCATAATTGATACCCAGATTAGAAATGAACCCAATTTCAACACCCCATCAACAAGCAAAACCCTCTTTGGAAATTCCCAGAAAGCCACTGCGATGATGCTTCATAAGAGAGCAGCTTCTTCACAATTCTCTTTTCTGTGTTGTTGTTGTTCTTCATCAGAAGCACTTTTAGCCACCAAAGCTATTGCTTCAAAGATTTTCTTTAAGCTTTTCTGGATTAAAGCCCCTTTGAGGCTTTCAATTCTTGTCTTTTTGCCTACCCTTTATTTGTTTTCATCAAACAATCTTAATTTTTCCTTGTGTCTTTATATAATTTCTTTAGTTGCTTTCTCTACTGTTCTATTAGTTTCACTTCTCTCAATCCTGAGTCAGTGGTTCTCCTTCTCCTTATCATGCATGCACAAAATGTTTTAAATAATTCTACTGAACAAGAGAGGACAGGCAATCAACTAATCCTTTTAAATTTAAGAGAACAGATTTTTAACAGTAGCACCAAAAATGGCAGCTTCACTAAGAACAATATTAGCAAAGAGTTCATTCAATAGTTCAAAAAGACATATGAAGGATTCTTGATGTTCTGTTCAGCATGCACAAAATGTTTTAAATAATTCTACTGAACAAGAGGACAGGCAATCACCTAATCCTTTTAAATTTAAGAGAACACTTCAGAACCAGTTTTTGATAGTTGTAAATAACTATCACTGGGGAATGGGAAAGGGGCAAAGTACCTCAAGTCTTTCAGCATCTTCATTAACCCATTTAGTTTCATTGTTGTCATCGCTTTTTTTCTTTTTAATGTGAGTCTTCGTAAACCTTTCAATTTGTGTCGGAACACGACCCAACTCTTCAGCCTGCATGTTAATAGAGATTATAATAAAGCTAAAGAAAATATTAATCCCTCTGTCCCAAATGAATGTCGAATTTTTCTTTTTTTCAAATTTGCTCTTCATCAAAAGCAATTTTGAAATATTTCTCGGCATTCATTTAGGGAAGGAGCGAGTAGTAAATAGAACAAAACAACAAACTTATATAAAACATATTTCACTTTACCAATAACAAATCAGTTTCCTCATACGTAACCCTCCCAGTTGTGTGCGGAATCATTTTGTTTGAAGATCGATTTCTCTTACGCAACGCACTTGCTTTCTGAAAATCTTCACCCAACCAATAATCACATAACTCCTGCCATACACTAAGGCTTGTCCACTTAGGGTCGTGGTTCCTTGCAATCTCAATTGTTTTATAAGAATTCAATGCATTTCTCTTCCATCCAAAGAGGTACTTAGGAAAATTCTCAGCAGCTATATCCTCCCAAACAATACGACCTCTTGCTTGTTCTTCTGGGGAAGTGAACCTAAAGTATCTCTATAATAAAACAAAAGAAAAAATCATATTCCAAATAGTATCACTAAAAACATGGGATCAGTATTCCAAGATAAACATTTTCTTTAACAAGATAATTTATCAACTTGGAAAAACACATTAAAAAGAGTATTACTAAAAACATAAGTGTTCCACTGTGGCATGAAATCTAACACATTGAAAATGATATTTTTACCATTGTTGTTACTATTCTGTAGCATATTCCAAATTCATATCAGAAGGTTTATATAAATGAAATATACACAAAACAATAGTCTCAATAAGTTGCAAAAGAAAGCAAATTGAAAGGGCCATTTCAAAACACGATTAATCACCCAATGTTAGCAAATATCCAGTAAGTTAGTTAAAGGCCGTTATAGTCACCCAATGTTAGTTTCTTTTCCCTCTTTGTAAACAGTATAAATGTACATTGAAAGGGCCATTTCAAAACACGATTAATCATTAATTACAAAGTTACAACAGATGTGTTCATTCTCTTGTTTTCTCCTTCTATATTCATTTTGCCATTGATGCAAGTTTGAACTGTGATTTGAGACTTAAATGACATTTCTCCTAATAATTGTGTAAATGTTTTTTTGGTCTTGGTTTTTAAATTGAAATGTAGGGTTTATGATGATGAGGAAGAGTGGTTCAGGTCGATTTTTGCCAATTCGAGTAAAGCTGATGCAATCCAGAATCAGTATGAGTTCTTTGTGCAGAGAATGGGAGGGCCTCCGTTGTATTCACAGAGAAAAGGTGATTATGCTTTCTTTTGCAACTTATTGAGACTATTGTTTTGTGTATATTTCATTTATATAAACCTTCTGATATGAATTTGGAATTTGCTTTTGATTACACACACACACACACACTCACGTAATGTTTGGCTAGCACAGAGTTTAGTGAGGATTCAGATGTGGAAACCGAATTGTTCATTGGATTACCGGAAAGGAGAATCAGGCAAGTGCAGCAAAACTGATCAGTGTTGTACTGCATGCATCTGTCTAGGTATTCTTATAGTAGAGGTGCATGAGCTTTCTACGTAAATGCCATCTCCCTAATTAACTTTTTTGAAGTTTTTGTCGTCTTTATTTGTTGGCTAGTCCTTATTTTGGTTCCAAAATCCTGCACATAAGGGTATTTCACAGCCTAAGAATTGGCCAACTTTGCCCATTGAAAATTAGACATGTAGTGCTTTTAAGGAGTGTAGTCAATTAACGAGTGCATGAACGAAGCTTGTAATGGGAGACAAAATTGAACTTATTTCTATTTCCGTTCCAAACTGGACTGAATGAAGAAAGCATGGCACAACAAGAACAAATTTGTTCCCAATAGAGGGAACCTTTTATTTTCATAGTCTTTTTTGTTGGGGGCATGGTGGGGGAACATTTTGATAAACTTTGAATTGTTTGGGGTAAAGTTTGATCACAATGAAAAGAACAATGATCTTTTGCCAGAAGCTGAAGTATGATATCAGCAAGCTGTAAATAACCACTGAAATTCCAATACTAACTCCTATGTTAATTGAAATGATTGGTTTTAGGGCTGTAAACAAGTCAGACATTTCAAAAAATGAGATAAATTATATCTTACCAGATAATCTTGCCACATAGAATCCAGTTCGTCATGCCATTGGTACCAAAAAACTCTGAGTTGATTGAAGTGTCTTTTGAAGATCGGGCCAATCTTTGATATAGCCGATGCAGGTGTTAATCTAAAACAAAAAGGTTTAATACATGATGAAAATAATGTGTATGAATAAATAATTATTTAGAATTTATGAATAGGTAGACAAAGCACACCATTTTTATGAAACTTACGTATGCTGAAGGACAGTAACGAGAACCTTTGATCGACCTGCTGTGGGAGCAGGTACGCCTTTTGTTACACCACGTTTTTTCCTGATTATTGGTTGATGATCATTTTCAGGGACATTCTCCATCGGAGGTACAAGTGGGGCTACAGGGGCTATAGGAACATCAGCAACTAGAGGAGCAGCAGCGGCAGAACCATTAGCAAAAGGAGGAGCAACGGGAATACGAGAAGCAGGTGGAGGGGAAATTGGTTGAAGATCAAGAGCAAAAGCTGCAGAACCATTAGCAAAAAGAGGAGCAACATGAATACGTGAAGCAGGCAGAGGGGAAATTGGTTGACGATTAAGAGGAGCAACAGGAATACGAGGAGCAGGCAGAGGGGAAATTGGTTGACAATTAAGAGGAGCAACAGGAATACGTGAAGCAGGTTCAACTGATGATGGCAAAGGTAGACGGTTGGATGTATTCGAGGAACCACCCCTTCCTGAAGTAACATGCGCACCACCCTTACCTCTACCCATACCTGAAAATAAGAAGTATTAGTGATTACATGCTATATTAATGACATATTTGATTACTCAAGAAATTATCAACACTTTTATTACAATAGTAAGAGGAGCAACAGGAATACGAGGAGCAGAAAGAGAAACACCGTAATTTCTCTTATCACTTTTCTGGTGAATGTTACATGTTCTTTGCAGATCCTTGTGAATGCTAATTATAATTACTTGAGGGATCAACAAACACCTACATTGATGAACTTTTCTACATCTTAAGCTTGCAACAATTGGCTAAAGTGTTCCTAGTGTTACTGTTTTAGGTGGTGTTCTTTGAGAAAAAGAAAAAGGGTAAAAAGGTCGGTTAAGTGCCTTCAAGACTACATTCTACTGGGATGACTATGCATCACACGTTTTGCCTTGAGTTCTTGTTACTTCTTTTATTTCAGTCCACACATTTCTAATTGGTCCACGTCATTATTTAATATTTACACTTAAATAAAGGAGGGGTTTCTTTTGTTCTCTATTTTATTCACTGCCCGTGCCACAAAGCAAGTATAATTTGGTAATTTACCCCAAAATATGTGGATTCAACTCTTAAGCCGGATGATACGGCCTAAGAGGTGGTGGTTGTAAGATGAAATTGTCGAAATTCCAAGTTGAGCACCGAAATAAGCTTGCTTAATGGGCTAATGTGCTGACCGAGTCAGCGATTGGGCCATTCAAAAAGTCTGAAGTCTGATCGGCACAAACAGGCGAGCCCTTGCACTCATTTTTATAGTGTGCTTTGTGTCTTTGAACCAAAATCAAACGCATTGGTAACTCACGGTGTCGATGCAATACATCAATTAAGATACAATACATCAATTAAGTTTAAAAGTATAATTGCATATATGAACACATTTATCTAGGCGAATTAAGACAGTGGATAAGATAGCAATAGAGTGACACTCCAGGAGATTAGAACATAAATTACACGCACTGATCAAGCCATATATGGCTTATGACCATCAAAATGTTCCAACTCCACATAATTGTTTATGCCATGCATGAGCAATCTCAACTTAATTTAACACTATATGAAGTTATCTTTTTTTTGGATAATTGTCCTCTCATTATAACATTCACCACGGATCACAAAACGAGCCTCAATTGTCAAGTGTCAACTATTAATTGGAAACACGGTGACACAATTAATTGCATGCCGACTAAAAACAGTCTAAAATAAAATGCAAAAGCCTTGAAATATGTTCCAACTCCACATTGTTTATGTAATTACTCATACCAGAGGTAGAACGAGAAATAGGTTCGTTAAGGACATCGGGTATAACCGAAGAAGCCTTAGGTAGACGGTTAGATGTATTCAAGGAACCACCCCTTCCTGAAGTTGAGTACGCACCACCTTTTCCTCTAGCCATACCCGAAAATAAAATTTATTAGATTTCTTTTACATGCTATATTAATGACATCTTTTTTCACTCAAGAAATTATCTACACTTTTATAACAAAGAAATAAAGCAAAAGCCTTGAAATATGTAACACATTTTCAACTTAAACATGAGAACTAAAGCAGATATATAATTGATTACATGCAATTTTTTATATACTATTCTTACACTAGGACCAAGAAAGCAACAAGGCAAGCAGTGTAAAATTGCAATGTATGTACTATAAGCAAGCATATCTACCTATAACATTATTCTTAAAATATATTATTTTACCAAGTCTTTTAATCACTCGATCAAATTGATCACCATCTTCACTATCGTTGTTTTCGTCCTCGCATCAATGTCGCCTCTGTGTGTATCATCGACATCTTCATCTGTTGTGTCATAAAATTCATCAAAGGGATCGTCATCATCCTCCTCATTGTCTTGATCTTCATCTTCACTTTCACCTCTTCTTCCACCTGTCTCAACTTCAACTCCCGGTTCGGTATTATCATGAAGTATAACATTCTCATGTCATAATCAAAATTACACATATTTACTGAAAGAATCTCATCCTCTTGATAAGTATTTGCATCCTCATCTTCTTCTTTTTCCATAACATCATATGTATTCCTTGCCTTCGTGGTAATGACACTAGACCAACCTTGATTTTTTTTGGAAACGAGATTTGCATAGAACACTTGCAAAACCTGAGTTGCAATTACAAATGGCTCATAAGACCTTAGTCCGGATTTTGTGTTTACCTTGGTGAAACCATACTTGTCAACTTCTACCCCTTTTGTTGGATCATACCATTCACATTTGAATAAAAATAGTGTTCCCTCCATAATAGTGTACCTCAACGACCTCCTCCAAGTGTCCATAATAGTCATGAGAATCATCTCCATAGTTACTTCCCTTCACAACAACTCCAGAATTTTGAGTTACCCTCCCTAACTCTAATTTATTTGTATGAAATCGAAACCCATTGACGAGGAAGCGCTTATAGGTTGTAACATCTCTATAGGGACCCATCGCTAAGAACTTCAAATTATTATCATTATCCCTCTTAAACTGCTGCTGAAACCATTGAAATAATGTTCGGTTGTGTACTTCCTCAACTTCAAATTCTGTCATATTTGGATGAAGCTCTTGTACTAGTAATCTATGTTCGCTGAAAGGTATATATAAAGATAAATGTGAACAAATTATATACAAATTAAAGGTGAAACAGTTTTACACTTATCATATATAAACTTACTTTATCTTATCATAGGCCCTTTCATAGTCACAATTGAGCAATACATACAAGCCTATTGCATTAATTTCCTCGTCTGACAAAAAACGTTGTTTTGCTTTGCCAAGGGCGCGACCTTCAGGGTTAAAATTTGGTAATGATCCTTTTGGTTCCTCCCGAACCCCATCATCATTTCGATCAGCCTTATTTAGCTTGGTCTCAATAATGGGGTCAAAATAATGTGAACAAAAATTGGCAACTTCCTCAACCCAAGATGCTTGTGCAATTGAGCCCTCGGGACATGCTTTATTTCGCACTTTTCTCTTTAAGTGTTGCATGCACCTTCATAGTATAAAGATGTACATGTTATATAGAAAAAAAAATATCACACAATTGAAATAATAAAATTAATTATGGCATTACCTTTCGAATGGATACATCCAATGATATTGGACCGGACCTCCCACCTTAGCCTCATATGCTAAATGAATAGGTAGATGCTCCATTGAATCAAAGAAAGAAGGTGGAAAAATCATTTCAAGCCTACATAATGTTTCAATTATTCCTGACTCAAGCTTTTCTAACTCCTCTTCTTTATATACCTTTGAGCATATATCCTTAAAAAATTGACTGAGCGCATTTAATGGTTCCCATACTTCCTTGGGCAAGAATTCACGCAAGGCGAGTGGGAGGAATCGTTCCATCAAAATATGACAATCATGTGTTTTAAGCCCAGACATCTTACACTCTTTAGGGTTAACACATTGAGAAATGTTACCAAAGATACCCATCAGGGACTTTGAGTGATTGGAGCCACTCGTATACTTGTTTGATTTGTTCATTGGTCAAAGTGTACTTGGCTTTCGGGTATACTGGCTTCCCATTATTACCTAGTTTTGAATGCAACTCGGGTCTTATACCTAGAGTTTCCAAATCCAACCGGATTTATGGTTGTCTTTGGTTTTACCCTTGACATTCATAACAAGATTAAATACATTATCAAAAACATTTTTCTCGATGTGCATCAAATCCAAGTTGTGTCGGATCAAGAGTGTGTGCCAATATGGCAACTCAAAAATATACTCTTCTTAGTCCAATTATGATCAACCCCAAACCCAGGAATCCTTTCATCACTATTTTGTCCCTTCCCATAAGTGATCAAATCAAATTGATTAATATAATCTAAAACCTGATTTCCCATTAATCGAGGAGGAGCCAACTTTCTTTCGGTCTTATTGTTGAAATTATTCTTATTTGAGCGAAATCTATGAGTTGGTTTTAACCATCGACGATGACAACCGAAGTAACATGGCTTTCTACCTTCTTTAAGAGTAAAAGCTATAGTGTTATCCATACAAACGAGGACATGACAACTTTCCATGAGTACTCCAACCGGACAACATACCGTAAGCGTGAAAGTCACCGATAGTCCACATTAATGCAAATTTCATGCTAAAATTTTGTTTGAGAAAAATGTCATAAGTATCAACCCCTGTGTACCATAAAGTCTTAAGCTCATCAATAAGTGGCTCTAAGAAAACATCAAGCTTCTACCAGGTCCCTTTGGACCTGGTATAACTAAAGGCATAAACATGTATGATGGTTTCATACACATCCATGGTGGTAGATTATATGGGACAATAAACACGGCCATGTTGAGTGTGGCTTACTAGAGTGCCCAAAAGGATTAAACCCATCCGTTGCTAAGCCAAGTCTCGATGTTTCGAGAATCTGCCGCAAAGTCAGGAAAGTTACAATCGAAATCTTTCCAAGCCATTGCATCTCAGGTGTCTTAACTCACCCTCAACATCCATACGTTTTGAATTGTGCCACCTCATGTGTTCTCAGCTTTTGATGACAAATAAAGTCTTTGAAGCCTAGGAATGAGGGGAAAGTAATGCATGACTTTTTTTGGTATTGGTTTACGTTTCTCTAAAGTGGCAACATCAAAGTTTTTGTACCTAGACTCGCCATACGTAGGACATGTTATCAAGTCTACATTCTTTCCCCAAAACAAGACACAATCATTCTCACAAGCATGTATTTTCTCGTGAGGCAAACCTAAACCCTTCATCAAAGCCTTACATTTGTAGTACGATTCAGGCAATTTCTCATCCATAGGCAACATTCTTTTTATAAATATCAATTGTTCATTAAATCCCTTGATAGGAATCCCATATTCAGATTTCAAATGAAGCAAATGACTTACAACAGTAAGCTTAGTGTAAGACTCACACCCTTTCCACAATGGCTCGTTACAAGACTCAAATAAATCATAAAAAATTTGGATTGGGTATTTGGAATCTCATTATATGGATCAAAGTTTGGACCCGCGACTTCCCTTAACATTTCATCTGCCCAATTCTCATTTCTCTCATCTTCTGTATTAATAGTTTCAACTTCAATATTATATTCCCCATGTCTAGTCCACCTTTTATAGTCAGGTACAAACCCATTATTAAGTAAGCACATTTGTACGGACTCTCGGTTTTTAAATATGTTAAAATCACATTTACTTGAGGGACATCTTATCATGCCATTAGCCGTACACTCTAGATGAGCAAAAGCAAAATCCAGAAACTCCTCAACTCCCTTAATAAATTCTTCTGCATATATTAACAAATTCTCACCTTCATCCCTATACATCCAATTTCGATGATGAGACATGTTCCTGAAAATTGAATCAAACCTATAAACAACGTTGTAAAACTATTTTGAGCAAAATAAACCACCTTCAGCATACAGATAAACATGTTAGTCCTTCAACTAAGTTCAAACCTATTCAATATTACTATGAATAAACACAAGAGACATATGAACAAGCTTTAACAAGCAAGCAGGAAAAAAAAAGTGCATTAACAAGACTAAGATAAAGATAGACTTCAATCAAAAAATGGCATAAAAGAGGAAACCTACCATTAATAAAATTACACCCGAACAATATTATTTCATTTTCTCAATTAACATTCATTCACAAATCAATAATACCACTACCACCATTATAACATTAAAACTAAACACCATTATAACATTAAAACTAAACACAATAACCAAAGACGAGAAAATTATAACATGAAACAGGAGAAATCAGATCCCAGTTGATTGAATTAATAACTACGAATAAACTTTTTTTTAAAATAACCTTATAACCATATTAAATCAAGCTAATGATAATGAGTTATTCCTCAATTTACCTGACTAGCCTCCATTATTGACTTGTGCCATCAATTTTACATGTGAACATCAACCAGTAATTGATTAATTTGGTTAGGACAATGAATGAGCTTTAGTATTTTGATGTTGAAATGAAACATAAAGTTGAGTTAAGAGTATTAAACTAGTCGTCCTCAGCAGAATGAGGGTGAAAGTGTAACGACCCTAACCCTAGGCACTAGTTTTAGTATAATATTATATGTTTTACTATTAATGATGATATTATGTGTTCATTTTATCTGTAATTTATTATATTAGGATAAAATGATAAGGAAATAAATAATGTTCTAAAGTAAAAATAAGAATAGAAAATAAATAAAGTAATAGATTGGAGTGGTGATAAAATGAGCAAATAAAATGTTTGGATTGGGAGGAATTATTTTAAATAAGTGAAAGAATTGTGTGGTGGAAGTATGGTGTGGGAAGGGGGGCCTTTTCCCTAAATTACTCCCCATCCTTCCCACAAAGTCAACACCATACTCCCACACCCTCCTCCCTCCATCCGGCCCCCCTTCTTCATCCTCTTCACTCAACTTCTTCCTCCCTCATTCATTCACTCTTCTTCCTCCTTCTTCATTTTCTTCATACTCCCTCTTCACTATCTAAAGCCATGGAAGCTCTCAAACCCTATTATTGAAGCTAAGCCATTCTTCATCAAATTCAAGTCTAAGAGTAGTTTTGGAGTTGGATCACCTAGAGGAATCAATCAAGCTTTGAAGATCATCTTTCATCCTAAAATCCTAAGGTGAGTTGTTATGACCTCCTTTCATCTATGTGCTCATAATCTATCTATTGTTGTTCTTGGTGTTGTGATTGTCATTATATGCTTTGGAAATCTTCTTGGAGTTAGAAAATGGATTAATGACTTAAAAGATAGTGGTTCATGGGAGTTGATTTAGATTTTTAAGGAATGGATGGAATTTGAAATTGTTGAAGTTAGGGTTCAATGAAGATGAGTTAAAAGGGTTGAAATGGGTAGAAATAGTAGTGATAAATAATCTAAGGTTACTTGGTTTTGGAGTTTACATGTTTGTTTGGGATTTGGTGAAATGAAGGTGTTCTTGGGTGTTCTTGAATAATCAATGGTAGAGGGAAGGAAGAACTAGGGTTAAAGGGGTTAAAAACCTAAGTTTGGGCTGGCAGGAGGCTTGGGCGGTCGCCCAAGGGGGCTGAGCGGCCGCCCATGCTGGCACAAACTCACATTTCCTTGAAAACCCTCTTGGGCGGTCGCCCAAGAGGTTTGGGCGGTCGCCCAAGACCCCAGAAATCCTAACTTCAATTCGAACCAATTCGTTTAGCAATCTTGTGATGGTCATAACTTAATCATATTAAATCGGAATTGGATGGTTCTTGGGTCTAAATTGGGTGTTTTTCTGAGTACTTTCTGAATGTGATGGTTTCATAGCTAAAGAAGTTATCCTTATGTCCCAAAAAATCTGATTTGGTTACAGCAGGTAGTATTGTACGTTAGAAGTTGAGTGGAAATTGAATAAATCATAGTTAACTCATACGGACTCGAAATTGGATGGTTCAAGAGTCCAAATTGAGTATTTTTAGGTGATCTCTCAAATGGAATTGGTTTTATAAACTAAATATGTAATGATCATTTCCAGATATTCTATTTTACCATGTGACTATATTGTTTATCCCCTTTGTGGATTATTTGGCAAGTGTTATGTGGCTCCCCAAGTGTGGAATATTTGACAAGTTGTTATGTTATCCCAATGTGTGGATATGTTTACTATGTAGTTGTATGGTTATTCCATTTGTGAATTTATTTGTTATCATTCATATTTGTTGATGATACTATGCATAGTGTATTACTTAAATGTTGCATTATGACATTGATTGGCATGAGTATACATTACCATGTTGTTATATTACTATCCCGGTTTGTGGATTTATCTCAAGTATCTATCATGTGCTTGAGCGTGTTTATGTTCGGGTGGGTATGATGGATGCCAATCAATTATGGATTTGTTCTATAAGTGATTGAAGGTACATCATACCGGTGACCCTTCCCCACTCTGTGGCCACGGGGTGGGGCTGTGCTAACGACTGTATTGACCCAAAAGGCTTTACAGACCTGTTGCGATCGTTGTAAGGAGGGACGATATTATTTTTGGATATTCTAATATAGGTATCCTTTCTTATATGGATGGTGCAGGGTATGAGTCCTATAAGAGGTGAATGTCTTTGGAGGCAATTCACCAAAGAGTGGAGTTTTACTCCCACGTTGTACGACTTATTGTTCAGACGGGAAAAGGTAAAATGAGGTAACGTAAGGTGTTTACCGCTTTCATAATGTGTTATGTGCTACCATGCTATGTGTTGCACTTTGTTTGGCATCTTGCTGCATATCATAATAGCTCATTGAGATTTATTCTCACCCCTCTCCCTTTACGGTTTTAGATTCCGAGACAGGTGACCCGAACCAGTGAGGCCGTGGATATCATTGTGGACTTGTACTTTTGGGGCTTGTCAGGTTAAGTTAGAAGTTGGCTATTAGGAGTATTTATTAAGTATTCCACTTTTATAATTTGTATGGACAACACTTTTACTAAACAATGTTATTCAGGGTTTTGTGTAATTAATCAGATTTCGGTTCATTAAAGTTGTAGTTGGATTTCCTTTAAGTAAGGATATTATCAATTGATTTTTATTTGGAAGTTTGAAAAGTGGTATTCTTTTAAAGGCAAATAAATGTTTTAAAAATCAAGATGGATTTTCTTAGTTTGAGCTCCCTTAGCTCGGGACACGTGTTAGGTCCCGGGTTGGGGTGCTCACAGAAAGTGTTATTTTCCTTAATCTGTTGAGTTTTCCATTTATTAATCAAATAGTTCAGATTTCAAATAACACAAAGTTGAGTTAAGAATATTAAACTAGTCGTCCTCAGCAGAATGAGCAAATAGGGGAGAATCAGCAGGGGAAAACCAAAGACGAGAAAATTGAAGGGAGAAGGAGAAAGGAAGAAAAACCAAAGCATTACAAAATCAGAAAGAGATAATGATTTGGGGAATGTGAAAATTGAAAACAAAAACAAAATCAGATGAAGATGAAGGGAGAAGGAGAAAGGATCTAAAACTATTAATTTTTGACCTAGAAATTGCGGAAGAGCATAAAGAAAGAGAGAGGCATAGACGAGAAAGAGAGAGGCATAAACGAGAAAGGGAGAAAGGAGATTACCTGCTTACATATAGCCGAAGGGGAGAAATGGCGCCGCTGTATGGAGAACCAGATCTGCCGATGCCGAAGCCGAAGGGGAGAAAGGGGAGAAGACGGAATTGGAGGAAGAGAGAGAAGGGGAAGACGGAATTGGAGGAAGAGAGGGAAGGGGAGAAATGAAATTAGGTTTGGCCTTTGGGAGCGCTCTATCAATTTTCTTCAGCTCAATTTGCGATGGGAGTTAATCGTGTATTTGGTTAAAAAAAAAAAAATTTAAATAAAAATAAACTATCAATTGCGATGGGGAGTTATTTCAAATTTGGTTTTAAAAAAATAAAATTTCAATTTTTAAATAAAAATAAATTATATTTAATTTATGTGACTAAAATTGCCATCACATAATTACTAGGCAGTCGCGTAAATGAAAAAATATAGACCGCCAATTTTTCGGAGAACGCGGTAAATTGATGAGGAAATTTCATATTTTGCGACTGCTTTTCATCGCATATAGTGGGTCTATTGCGACGGACGCGACAGCCGTCGCAAAAGTCAGTCACAAAATATCAATTTTCTTGTAGTGCTTGATTACAGACAGTTTGGCCGAAAGCTTGCTTCAATTTCCTCATGGCCTGGCCCCCAAGCAGCCCCACCTGGCCGGCCAATGCTCTACCTTGGCCCCAAAATCCCCGGCCAACCTTGGCCCTAGTTTTTCCAGCCGTGGCCTAGATTTGATACCAATGTTATTCGGTTCGTCTCCGCAATTGCCAAGTCCATTTTGACCACTATAATGACTTCTTTTGCACTTCGCTCTTTGGGATTTTCTTTTTCATTTTAACTCATGAA
The DNA here is from genome assembly GCA_022495995.1 of Adenophora triphylla var. japonica. Classification (NCBI taxonomy): domain Eukaryota; kingdom Viridiplantae; phylum Streptophyta; class Magnoliopsida; order Asterales; family Campanulaceae; genus Adenophora; species Adenophora triphylla. Next base: position 261,760 of record JAFEMH010000824.1, on the reverse strand, counting down.
TTTTTATAAATCAAATTCGTCCAAAAATTCCATATTTTCAGTTTAGTCCCTGGATTTTCCAATAATTCCAATTTAGTCCAAAAGCTTCCAAATGTCAGTTTTTGTCCCAGATTTCAGCATTGTTGCACTTCAGCCCCTGAACTATCAAACACTAACAAACCATATCAAATATACATAAAACTCGGGAATCAAACGCAAAGAAAGCCTAAAAGTGCATCATTTGGATGGGTAAATACACATCCATCAAACACCCACAAACTAACCTTTTGCTCGTCCCGAGTAAAACAAAACTAAAAGAAGTAAAATACAGCTACTCTAACTACTAATAATAAAATATAAAAACAAAATAATTATTTTTGGGATGTTCTATCACAGATGAATCATTGGCCACACAAGTCTCAGATCTTTACCAACACACATAATCAACAAGTGCCACCACAGTAATGGGATTACAATCACATTGAAGCATAAAACTCACAATTTTCCACCGCGGCATGAATGATGAATGAATTATGGGAGGTCACTGCCAACAACCTAAGATTGTTTATGGATTCACTAAGTGATGCTCTAAATCAATATGCCATAGACAGTACAACCCAAAAAGAACACTCATATGCATATTTACACGATTGTCAACCCGGTTACTCGATATTGAATGAATAATATGGCTTAAAAGTTAAGTGCGAAAGATCGCAGGGCTAGGTTCACGGTTACAAATGAAGGTAAAGACATACGAAAGCAAGAAAGTGAAACTAGAAAGTCTTCTTTTAACAATACATCCTCACTTTGGTGATAATTTCTCCACTCACCCTTATTACTTCCCAATGTGCCAACCCACAAACTAAAACTTTTTCATACATTGACATGTTGTTGGGCACATTCCATTGCTTACTTTGGTCACCTTGAAATATAATTCCACTTTTGATATTAGAGAGGGCTCGATTTTTTTCATTTTTTTTTTCATTTTTTTTTTGCACAATTACATCACGAAGAATGTGCATTCAATATTTTTTTATCAAGCCCCTCTTTTCATTACATAACATGACCCTTTTCTTTATTTTCGTGACCAATTTCCACTCAATCCTTTGATTTTCATGACATCCCCCAAAATATTCCCATTCTTTCCCTAGTTTCACTTTCTTGAAAAGGTAAGAAAATAGTGTATAAGTTAAAAGGGTGGGATAATGAAGGTACAAATGAAGGCGAATGGCGGTCTAAGATAACCTCCCACTTTGTGAGAGATTCCATTCTTTTTCAAGCTCAAAAGGGGTTCTAGCGGAATATTTTTAGTGACTAGAAAGTTTAAAGCTCACAAAAAGGGATTCAAAGAATAACCATAAATATCAAGTAACCTATTGACGTGTTGTTGACAATCATGCAAACATGTTCTAGGGACCCCGAGAATACACGAAGTGATCCCATAAAAGGCACCTAAGTTGATGACAATGACCAAGAATATGATACGGAAGTGAGAGGTGGTGCAATCATAAGTTAAATGAATCAATGCAATCCCAATCACCACACTAATGATAACACATGTGATTTTCAAATTAAAGCACACTCTAATCATCACAGACTCTGGCCAACATCCCAACTATGAAAAGAACAAAAAATTTTAAATTTTTCTATTTTTTTTAGAGGGTGACACTATATACACTCCCCTATAAACCCACAAACTCGGAGAGTTGCCTACCCCCAAACTCAAAACATGCTATGTCCTCATAGCAAAGAGAACAAAAGCGTGCCTTGGGCTCAACGGAAGACATGACACGACTAAATTAACATAAAAATAAAACATACCTCATTGGGTTGCCTCCCAAGCAGCGCATTTGGTTAAAGTCGTTAGCCCGACTATGGTCCCAAGCTTATTTAGCCTTAGCTTTGCGGCCTTTTGATCATCTCTTCTCCTCACGGGCACAAACGCCCTTCTCTTTCCAAATCAGCTCTCCATTGTCAACAAGTAGGGGTAAAGCCACATTTATTTTTGAAACTTTATGCTTGTGCTTACCCCTCTTTCTTTTCTTTTTATTGGGGTTTCCACCCCCAAACTCAACCTTTTCTGCAACCTGCAGAACACCATTCTCACAACCAAGATCAAGAGAGTTATCATGCACAAAAATATTTAAAAATATAGAATCAGATAAATCACTATAACTCTCCTCACTAACTTTACGTTTTGAAGGCCCTTGTGGTAGATGTGATGGAATCGACTCTTTATGGGAGTCGTGTGGGGTGTGATACGACCCGTTACTCCTAGAGTATTGGTCGGCCTTAATGTTACTAGCCACGGGACAAACGTCCGCATTATCCCCACTTTTCTCACATCCATTCACATCATCTTTAAAAATTGGAAAATCAGTTATGGCTCCTACAAAACCATCTTTGGGGGAAATTTTCTTATCATTTTTAAGCATACAAAACTTACATTCCTTCCCCATACCTCTCAAGGACACCATCCCTTGACACACATCAATGGTGGCCTTAGTGTCAAACATAAATGGCCTCCCAAGCAGAATGGGAGTTTTCAGTTGTTCCTCACTTGATCCCTCCATACACATCACATAAAAGTCAACGGGGATAATAATTTCATCAATTTTAACCAACACCCCTTCAATAACCCCTAAGGGTCTTTTGATTGAGAGATCCGCCAATTGCAAGTCTCTCTTGGGTGGTTTCAACTCACATGCCCCCAAACTTCTAAAAACATGAAAGGGCATCACATTGACACTTGCCCCAAGATCCAACAAACCTTTAAAATTTTGGCCCCCTAAAGAAATTGGGATAGTGAAACACCTGGGGTATTTTTGAACATGTTTAATATTTTCAAACTCCACACCTCTCTGGGGTGTGGTTTTCACAACATTGGGGGGAGGGGTTTCTAAATTTAATGCAGAAAATACATATTGAACCTCCCCAATCTCATCCTCTTCCTCACTAACATTATCAATATTATCACATTCAAAATTATCAAGGGAAGAAAGAAATACCTCCTCAATTTCCTCACTCTCATCCCACACTGTCGTGATTGACTTTGCTTGCTCAGGTGGGTGTTTTTCTTTCATTAATTCTTGGGCAACCTTCACAAGTTGCTCTACTTGTGTGCCCATCTTTTCAATCGCAGCTTCTGAATTTCTATTACTTTGCTGCATCTCCATCCTTAACTGCTGGACTGCCAGCTCCCAAGGTTCTTTATCATGTTGTCCAGGTGGTGGCACATGAAGAGGTTTCACTTGCTGATTATGATGGCCACCCCATGGATTGTAATTGCTATATTGGTTGCCTTGGGGAGGTGGCCTTGGTGCATATCCATTGAAAGCATGTGCCTGTTCAGGATTATAAAAGAAATTTGCTGCACTTGGACACATATTAGTCACATGAGATGACAAACCACGATTTGTGCAATAATCAGTAATAACATTGGCACCAGCAGAAGTGCCACAGGCAGTCAATTTATCCAATTTATTATTTAAAAGTGCAATCTGCTTTGAAATATTATCACTAGCATTCAATTCAAGTACCCCCCTTGTTCTACCCCTCGAACTCTTTTGTTGAGAATTAGCACTCAACATCTCAAATAAAGCTTTAGTTTCTTCCGGGGTCTTGGCTCCTATTGAGCCTCCAGCAGCATTGTCAACCATTGATTGACCATTGTCATTCAAGCCATCATAAAAGGCTTGGTTCAGTGAGGGTAGTGTGAAATTGTGTTGGGGACATTGCATTAACATTGTATTAAATCTTTCCCATGCCTCATGAAAGGGCTCCCCCACATCTTGGGAAAATGTCATCAATTTCTGTCTAAAACTAGCCAACAGATGATGTGGGTAATATCTTTTAAGGAACACATCTTGCAATTCTCCCCAAGTACTAATGCTGCTCGGTGCAAGCATCATCAACCATGTTTTAGCCACTCCCTTAAGAGTGTAAGGAAAATACTTTAGTCTAATTTGCTCCTCAGTCACTCCCTGTCTTAACAAAAATTGAGCAACAACAATAATATACTCTTTAAGGAACGTAAGTGCATCCTCACCAGGCAATCCGTGAAAGCTTGGCAACATGATAAAGTATTGTCCTTTGACCTCTAGATTTTTGGCTGCATCGGACAGCACTATGCAAGAGGTAGATGTGTCTACCCTAGGTCTAAGGAAATCATTCATAGTCTGCGCCGGTGGTACTGCCATCTCGGCTTTCTCTTCCTCTACCTCGGTGGTGGAGGGTTCTGATTCGACGTCCGAATCTGAAAAGAGGGGATTAAAGAGGGGATCGCCCTCAAATGCTTCCTCAAGTCTATTTATGTTATCGTCCAATGGCACCAATGTAGGCTTCAAAGAACGACGACCTTGCATTCACTACCTAAACCTACTTGTTTACTTGCAACAAGTCCCCGAAAATGGCGCCAAAAACTTGATGGAGGAAAACTCCCTCTTGTAATAAAAATCGAGCAAGTGTACTCACTACCGGTGTAGCAGTATGCAAATGCAGGGGTCAAATCCACAGAGACTCGTTGGTAAACAAATAAGGTGAACGCAGTGAATTTTGTAACCAAAGTTTATAAATTTGATTTAAGCCTAAAAACATAAAATAAATAACTAAAACTAACTAAGCAAGAAAACAGATTATGAGCAGAGATTCGTAGATTGGATTTCACTTCACCATCATTCTATGCAGAATTTTACTTATAAAACATTGACTCAACTTCTAGGGTTCATTCACTTTAGCTAGGATTGACACGGTTAAGTGGCCGGATTACAATCCTAAATACTCTCTTTAATAATGTGAATTCTATTACGGTACCACAATATGCCAAGAATACGTTAAGCACGAAAGAATACGAAAACCTAACATTGATCTGATTCTATTACGGCACAGACCAAATTATTCAATCAATAGTGGTCAATGTATAAATCGCCCAAATTAATGGCTCGATAAATACCCAATTATTCAAAGATGAGTTCGTATCTTAACATACGTCTCGAATCCAAGAACATGAAATTTAAGAATTATTAATGAACTAGAAGGAATCAAATAGAAAGAATTAAAATATTAATGCATAGAAATCCGGTGAAGATCAAAATAATCTACAAATCTAATAAATTTAGCTACTCATAATTTACAAATAAAAACCTGGAATTGATGAATTCTTCTTCTTCAATTGTTCCAAGAAAATAAAATAAAATAATGATATATGATCTACTATGTTCTGAGATGTCCAACTAACGTGGCTGCTGTTTGATTATATAGAAAATAGGGCAAAAATCAATGGTCCAAGGCGAGAAAAGTCGAAACTGCCCTTGCTGAAAACGTCAAAATGTTGCTGGAATCGACTTGAGCGCGGCCGCCCTTGCTTGTTGGCGCGGACGCGCTTGATTACAGACAGTTTGGCCGAAAGCTTGCTTCAATTTCCTCCTGGCCTTGCCTTGGCCCCAAGCAGCCCCACCTGGCCGGCCAATGCTCTACCTTGGCCCCAAAATCCCCGGCCAACCTTGGCCCTAGTTTTTCCAGCCGTGGCCAAGATTTGATACCAATGTTATTCGGTTCGTCTCCGCAATTGCCAAGTCCATTTTGATCACTATAATGACTTCTTTTGCACTTCGCTCTTTGGGATTTTCTTTTTCATTTTAACTCATGAATTTTTATAAATCAAATTCGTCCAAAAATTCCATATTTCCAGTTTAGTCCCTGGATTTTCCAATAATTCCAATTTAGTCCAAAAGCTTCCAAATGTCAGTTTTTGTCCCAGATTTCAGCATTGTTGCACTTCAGCCCCTGAACTATCAAAACACTAATAAACCATATCAAATATACATAAAACTCGGGAATCAAACGCAAAGAAAGCCTAAAAGTGCATCATTTGGATGGGTAAATACACATCCATCAGGCCGCCCAGGAAGGAGCCAGTACAGCTCAAGCTCAGCCCCTCACCGTTGCTAGACTCCGTCAGAACCAGTGGCCGATAGCCAAAAAGGCTCCCCCGTTGACCTTAGCAGCATTGAAGAAATCTAGTCAAGAAGCAACTGATGAGGAAGTCAACCTGTTGACCCGATCCGGGCAAATCTTCCAAGGGAATCCCAAGACAGATAAGAAGGTAGCAGATCAAGCATCCGGAGAAAACCGTAATCCCGGTGTCAAGACAGCCGAAGCTCCTAACCCTGAGAAAGAGGACCCCGTGCTCACCCAGTTGAAGCAAACACAGGCCAACATCTCTCTATGGTCCCTGCTCACCTCGTCTTATCCCCATAAGCTAAAACTGGAAGAAAGCCTGGCCCGCACCTTGGTCCCTATTGACGCTACTCCCGATGACGTAGTACAGCTGATCGGAAACATCCACTATGGGAACATAATCACTTTCACAGATCTCGATTTCCCTTAATTCGGAACCGATCATAACGAGCCTCTCTTCATCACAGTCCAATTGGATGAACGATGCCTCCCTCGGGTCCTGGTCGACAATGGGTCCGGAATGAATATCCTTCCGGCAAAGATCATGAGCATGCTTGACATCAAGTCCACAGACTTGAAGCCTTCCTCCCTCACAGTCAAAGCTTACGACTCGACATCTCGAGTAGTCCTTGGAGTTGCTACTTTGGACCTCTGGTTTGGCAAGAAATTGATACCTGTGGAATTCCAGGTTATCGATATTCCGATCACTTTTAATGCCTTATTAGGAAGACCTTGGCTGCATCAGGTCAAGGGAGTCGCTTCGAGCCTCCATCAATGTGTCAAGTTTGTCTCAGATGGAGATCTAACAACCATTTACGGGGATCTAGTCACCTTGGAGGGCACGGATACGGGCGGAATACCCATTCTGGAAATCAAACATGATGAGGAAGGTCTCATGCTAACAGGCTTCACGGTCGAGCCTCCCAAAGCCCAAGTGTACAACATAGATCTGACAATCACCCGGGATAAAATCCCTCCGGTCTTGAAAATGATGAGAAAAATGAGCTATCTACTCCGGCCTCGATGCAGGGAAACACCAACAAGGAACTCACAAACTCATCGAGGTGAAAGGACAGAAAACTCGCCACGGCCTGGGATATGAGGCCTCCTCAGTGGACACCGCGAAAGAAAAAGAATTTGCTCTACAAAGGAAAGAAGCTATCACGGGAAGGGTCCCGATCAACAACCTTAAATCACTCCCCTTCAGTCCTAATTTGGCTGACTACTTTGTAAAGGGTCCCACACAACCGGGTAATGTCACAGAGCCCACTCCTACAGAAGGGTGGCTGAAGCTACAGGATAGCCTCAACAAGTTCAGGGGAGCCAAAGCTAACCCGGTCCGTAGAGTGTTTCTGGACCTACCCAAGATACCCGGGGCTACCACTACCATGAAGAGTGAGTACACTTTCAAAGGCGTGCCTAGCCTAGTGGAACAGTTCGAGAAGCTCACAACCACAATTCCGATTATCCAGGAAGGTCCGAAGCCTGAGTTTGAATTGACAGTGCCGAAAGCCAAAGCCATAGAAGTCTTTTCAGATGATTGGGATGGTCCGATTATGCAGAAGTTATTCGGGGAAGAGGTCCAGGTGCCAGACCTGATTGATTTCATCTCAGTCAAAGAGATGGTAGCGATGATCGAGGAAGGAGGACAGAAACAGTACAATTCCCGAGTCATGAGGCCACTGACAGCGATGCCATTAAAGAATCAGGAAACTCTCTCAGGCCCTTCCGCGACCAAAGAAGAAATGATCACCAAGCTTGGATTGGTCCCCCGTCCCTTTGTGTCAATCTAGGTAGAGTCCTCCGAGTCCCTCATGGTCAAGATCAAGTCTCTAGAGTCGTCCGACGGCCTTACGCCTGAAGACTACGAGTCTGTAGCAAATGTTGTACTTCCTTTCGTTCCTAATGAAATGACGAACCTTTCTGAGTATCCCTTGATTGCCACTTTAACTAATGATAAATTAATTAATAATTTAAAAAAAAAACATTTAATAATGATTCATTAGATAAAGAAGCAGACACATTAAATAAACAAAAAAAAAGAGAAGAGAACAAAAATCTTTAAGCAGGTTGTTCGGAAGGAGGAAAATCGAGCCCAAGCTGCCGAAGAGATTTTGACGAGTGTGAATCTGGGAACTGCGGAAGAGCCTAAAGAGACGCAGATTGGTAGTCTCTTCGAAGGAACTAAAAAGGATGCCCTACAAAATCCTACAAAGTCCTCAACTCAAGGAAAGTAGCCCTCTTCATCAAAGAAAACATCATATGCAGATACGGGTTGCCAGCCGAAATCATCTCCGATAATGGATCCCACTTCGAAGGGGAATGCGACAGGCTACTGGCGGAATTCAGAATAACCCGTCACAAGTCATCTCCCTATAGGCCCCAAACCAACAGAGCCGTCGAAGCAGCAAACAAGACTCTGGAAAACATCATCCGAAAAATGGCTGTCCGAGGCAGAGATTGGCCTGAGAAGCTACACCTAGCACTCTGGGGCTACAGGACATCCGTCAGAACGGCAACCGGGGAAACACCATTTGCTCTCACCTACGGAATGGAAGCCGTACTCCCAATCGAGCTAGAAATCCCCTCACTCCGAGTGCTACTGGAAAGTCAAATCAACGAGGTCGAATGGCTTCAGAGTCGTCATGATGAATTGGCTCTACTAGATGAACGCCGATTGAAAGCAATGGAACATATCCGAGCTTACCAAGGGAGAATGGTCAGGGCTTTCAACAAGAAAGTGAAACATCGGGAGATTAGGGAAGGTGATCTCATTTTGAAAGAGAAGCCCCCAGTCCGTATCAACGCGCTTGGCAAATGGGAGCCTGTCTGGGTCGGGCCATATGTTGTCCAGAAAATCTTCTCCGGAGGAGCCATGCAACTTGCAGACCTCGACGGAAATCCTTTTGTACACCCAGTGAATGGTGACAAGCTGCGCAGATACTATGCGTAAAACACTGAGTCAAAAAAAAAACAACAAAAAAAAACAAAAAATATATATATAAAAAAAAAAGAGTGCTAAAAGAGTAATACCCAACCAGGTTGAAAACCCGAAAAGGGCGGCCTAGGTAAAAAAACAGGGTTGCACCAAAAATATATATAAAAAAAAAGTGCTAAAAGAGTAATACCCAACTAGGTTGAAAACTCGAAAAGGGCAGCCTAGGTAAAAAACAGGGTTGCACCAAAAAAAAAAACAAAAAAGAAAAAACAAAAAAAAAACAAAAAAAAAACAAAAAAAAAACTAACCGGGTCGAACTACGAAGACCTGAGCCCTTTTGTCCGAAGGAAACGTAGGCAGCCGGAAACGATTCGGTCTAAAACACAAATAAAAGTCATACTTTGACATCAATACACTGATCAGACCATGAAAGCGTCTCGAAAAACTCTAAAGCAATTCACATAGTCATTACAGTTAAAAGCTCTTTGATGAGTCTAAGCTCGCTCCATTCCTACAACTGGCAATCTGCTAAAAGAAACTAAGATACATAATCAAACTAATGTGTCTGCTACAACAAGAAAGGGATACTCGGAAACCTCAAGGTCACTATAAGCCGCTCGTACTGGCATCCCCTCTCTTCTTCCCCCTTCGGGTCTTCTTCCTCTGAACAGGAAAAATGTCGGTCTTCCTCCTACCAAGCTCTGGTGTAGGGACAGGATCTATCAAACCAGCCTCTGTCAGGGCCTTAGTAGCCCTAGCGTCATCTCTCATCTCCTGTAGCCTAGCTGGTAGCATAGGAGTCCTCCTCTCCTGTCTCTTGACATAAGCCTCATAGTCGGTCACAGTATCTCCGCTCCGGTCGTGAGGGTTGGCCCTCGCCTCGGCCCTCCTCCTCTCTGAAACTGTCAGGTCTTCCGCACCCACAATGGCCTCACGCCGTCTCAAAATAGCCATCTGAGTCTCCCCCAAATGCCTCTCGTACCAATCCAGGTACCAAGTGGTCAGGAACACAGGTCTCGGACGCCTGAGGATAACCCGAGGAGGAAAGACGTCATACCTCCATACTCGGGAAAGAAATGGAAACACCAAAGGATCATCCATAGAAGCAGAAGCCACCACCCTGGTGGCTATATCATCAAAGTCCTCCAAAGGAACCTGCTCCAAGCCGAACTGTCTCAGAACCAAAGCCGGAATGTAAAAGCTGGACTGAGAAAGCCCCGGAAGCATAACCACGGGAGATCCATCCTGAAGTACTCTCCGAGTCTCCACCCGCCAATGAGGCACCGACCATCTGATATCTTCAGTCTGGCGACCAGCCATCCAACGCTCCCATGAGCCCTGACCATCAAAATCCACCGTAACCTCTCTCCTGGCAAATGTCCAAGGCTTAATCATGTCCGAAGTTTCCCGAAGAACCCCCAAGCGTTCCATCAGCCACAGGGTCAAAAGAAACGGGCTGCCACCATGCATATACCGCCTCCCAGTAGCCAACTTGTCGAGAGCATGAAAAGTCTCTCCCAAGATCAAAGGCGCAACATCTCGGCCCAAGCGACAGTGAACAACCACATCCAGCAGAGCTCGATGACAAATTCCAAAGGAATAAACCATGAACAAGGTACCAAACATGCAAAGTGCAAAAGCATCCCAATAGGCATCATCCACCAAACCTAAGCCCCTAAATCTATCAGGAAGACCAGAAATGTCAAAATGATCGGGACTACGAATCATACCTTGCGCTTCCTCCGGAGAAAGATGAAGAAGGTTACACAACCTATCAACAAAAGAAGCCCCTCCGGGCAAAAGAATCCCAATCTCTTCCACCTCCGGGCCACCAAGTAAAGCCTGAAATTCTTCAACGGTCGGGACCAATTCATTGTAAGAAAGGCAAAAGACATGCCTTCTAGTATCCCAAAATGAAGAAGAAGCTCTCAAGAGGTCATAGTCCGGAACCAATTCTTTGAGAGACCACAAGCACTTTACCTTGTACCTCTCTTCGAAAAATGACCTCCTCTCGTGCATAATCTCCCTACACCACTCCTTGAACTTTTCAAAGAACAACATTTGCTTTTCTTTGGGCAATTTTGGGGAAAATTTGGACATTTTCATGGCTTTTTTGGCTTCTCTCTCGGATTTTCAGTAATTTTGAACTGAAGAAGACAAAGTTTTAATGGCATTTATGGACCAAACCAGATCCAACCACCGAAATAAATGAACCATGTCAGATGCCGAACCTGTCCGCGCGGACAGGATTGTCGCCCAGAAAAAAAATCTGCAGCATGCTCAAACTGCTGCACAACGGAAGAATATTTTCATCCCGGCTGCTCGAACCTTGTGCAAAACCTGCCCAAACAGTTCATATACCAAACACTCACACCCTTGCCAAAAAACCGGGGCTCATGCAACAGTGCATTCATACAACATTGCATTCATGATAGATAAAATAAAATAAAATCCTAAATTATTACATTCCAAAAAAAAAAGAGTGTGCATAAAAAAAAAAAACTAGATCTGTCAAAAAAAAATAGGTACAGTCTCAGGAATCGGTCTCAGAAGATCGTCAGTCAGAGTCCTCGGTGGCTGGCGCTTTCCCCCGATCCCTCTTGAGGCTTGGGCCCGCCTCCTCAGTAGCCACGAATATCTCGGGCTCAGAATCATCCTCGTCTCCGGAGGAAGGCTCGTCTGGACCAACCGGCACACCCTGATACGGCAAGCCAAGATCCGCAAAGAAGTCGTATCCGAACGAAAACGCGTCGGATTCCCGGACGTGCGAAGAAGACCCACCGTGATGCCAGACATGTCCCTGTCCATACGGATCCCCGAGAATGACGTGGTCCGAAGGCAACACCACACTGGGATCTATGAGAGGAGAAAGAGGAGTCTCGGAAGAAGGCTCGGAAGGAATAGGGGAAGTCTCCCTCTCGACAGGCGCCGGCTGTGCTCGTCTCCTCCTGCCCTGAGAAGACCCACAAATAACCATATTCTTGATAAACTTCTTGGCCCCGATCACCTGATTCGTCAGCTTCTCCACCACCTTAGCCGGGAACTGCACGGAAACAAAAGCGTCAGAGATAATTAAGGCGAAAAATGATGACAGGAAAGAAAGGAAAAGACAGAAGCAAAAAAAAAGAGGAGAAGGAGAGGCCATACCTTCATATCCGGACGAGGCCGGAAAGCTCGTGGAACCCGATCAGGGACAGGGATCTGTACTCTCAGCCTGACCCCGTCCTGGACATACGAAAAGCTCGATCGAGGGTACCGCACAATCCCCAATCCCTCTCTCTCAAGAACCTGAGGCATCCTCAGCCTCCATAAGACAAATCGCGAGTACTCCTCGATCGCCACGAACCTTGAGTGGTGCTGGCCACCTCGATAATCATCCCAGGTCTCCGAGTTCTCACTCGAATGCATCATGTCAGCAGGAGGCTCCACCGGAGCCATCGCAGGTGCACCCACGCCATGTTGGCGCGTCACTCTCTCCCCCAGATAATACACGTCGTAGGTCAAGCCTCTCAAGATCCTCCGCTCCACGGTCCATCTCTCGGCACCCTTCAGCTGCTCCACATCGAAGCGATCCCAGGGGTAGAATATGATCCCCTCATCTATCTCAGCCCTCGTCAAAGGCAGGCAATCCGAGTATTTGAGGGTCGTGCGCCTCCTAGAACCTTTCTTCTCCCGGGCATACTTGGACCAAGAAAGCATGGCCTGATACGCCCCGATGTACTCCGTCGGCTGCCGCCACATCGTGACGTGAAAGAACTCTAGAGCCCATACCTAATAAAGGAAAAGGTCAAATCAATTAAGTGCGAAAAAGAATACGTGAAGAGGGAAAGCAAAAAAGAAAGCTTGTACCTCCAGAGGGAACTCGAAGCACGTCAAAGAGCTGACAGCCTTCCGGCTATATCGATCTAGAGCAAAATATAGCTCTGCCAGCCCTGCCTCTCCCCAAGATACCTCTCCAACCATCCCCACGTCCTCCAAGGACCTCAGCAAAGCAAAAACAGCCGTCCCCTCGGCATGTCCAAAAAGCGTGCTCGAAAAAGCAAACCATAAAAAGGCCCTAGCAATCTGCTCAGCGCCTATCCTCTCATCCCCAGCCTCGTAGCTCCCAATACTCTCCACGATCTTCCCGTGGACCACAGCGTACTCCATCCCCATCCCCTTTTTGGGAATAGGGGAAAATCCTAGAAGGGCCTGCAAATCCAGATCACTGTAGCCGTCTCTCCACTCAATGCTCCGTCCTTTAAAGGACAAGCCAGTAATCGCAGCGTAGTCAGAAGGTGTGATCGTGGCCTCACCCCAGAAGAAATGGAATGTGTGGGCCACGTCCCACCAATGCTGTGCCAAGGCAAAGATCAGGCCCTTACTCTTGGGGAACTTGACCAACCCCCTCAAGCACTCGATGAACTCGTACAATCCAGTCTCAATGACAATCTATCTAGGACTCATCATCGCTCCTCTGCCCAAAACCGGAAGCCGGTCACACAAGTAAATCACAGACTCCACCGATCCCCGAGTCTTCATCTTGTTCAGCTGCTCCGCCATGAAACTGTTTCCGCCCTGCAATTAAAAAAAAAAAAAGGGGGGGGGGAAACAAAAATGTCAAAAAAAAAATTTCATTTGGCATTTGCATTAAAAAAAAAAAGCATACACATGCATAAAGTTTTGCAGAAAATCGGGCTGCATAACAGCATACAACGGATCTAGCCCCATTTTTCTCGCACAAAAGAAAAGAGTTTTTTTCAGCAAATACCATTCATTCATTCATACATGAAGAAAGCATGTCAATAATATCGAGTCAGAGGAAACAAAAATCCGTCCCACTTTTCAAAAAAAAAAAAATCCTATACATGCATACATTCATGTCATTGCAACACAAAAAAAAGGGGTCCGTCCCGGATTCGGGCGAATTTTTTATCATCTCATAAATGGCAAAATGCCCATTCTTTTCAAACACAATGCATACATGCAAATCTCAATTTCAAATGTCAAGAACATCATTTTCAAATTTCAAATCACAAATTTCGAATTTTAAATCACTTTTTTTCGAATTAAAAAAAAAAAAAATGGCAAAATGCCAATTCTTTTTCCAAAACAAAATGCACATTTGAGTTACCCATATACTCATTACAACATGCAAAGCCAAAATTCAAAGCCAAGAACATAATTTTCGGATTTTTAATTGCAATTTTCGGATCTAAAAAAAAAAATGAAAAATAACAAAAATCAACAAAGAAAATGGAGAGATTCGAAGTATACCGTACGGAGACTCGGATCAGAGGCCCAATGTTGCCACGCATCGGGGTATGGCTCCTCCGCAATCGATTGCGAAAGTGTGTAATGCCTCCTCATTCGAACGAGCTCTAATCGTCTCTCCGCGACCGGGCCACGTCCTTGGCCTTGAATGGCTACTCCCGCGTGTTCCATTGCTCGAAAAATCAAAGAAAACGAAAGATTTTCGAAGCTTTTCTTGGCTAACAATGGCTTCTCCTCGGTTTTCTCTCTCTGCTCTCGAAAACTGAAAATAAAATATGAGGAAGAAGAAGGAAGGGCGGTGGCCCTCATTTAAACCTGTCAGGGTTTCAATCTGCTCCGCGAGGACAGAACCGAGGTGGCAAAATGACCATTTTGCCCTTTAAAATTCCAGGATTCTGCAATTTAGTCCTCAACTTAACAGAGTTAACCAAAGTTAACCCCCCTTTCAAAGGAACCTCCAACGGCAGTCAAACGTAAGTCCGATTTCTCCGAGAAAGATAACGGAATCCCGTTTCTTTCATCAAAATCATCAACGGCAGTCAAACGTAAGTCCGATTTCTCCGAAAAAACTAACAGAATCACGTTTCTTTCATCAAAATCATCAACGGCAGTCAAACGTAAGTCCGATTTCTCTGAGAAAGCTAACGAAATCCCGTTTCTTTCATCAAAATCATCAACGGCAGTCAAACGTAAGTCCGATTTCTACGAGAAAGATAACGGAATCCCGTTTCTTTCATCAAAATCATCAACGGCAGTCAAACGTAAGTCCGATTTCTACGAGAAAGATAACGGAATCCCGTTTCTTTCATCAAAATCATCAACGGCAGTCAAACGTAAGTCCGATTTCTCCGAGAAAGCTAACGGAATCCCGTTTCTTTCATCAAAATCATCAACGGCAGTAAAACGTAAGTCCGATTTCTCCGAGAAAGATAACGGAATCCCGTTTCTTTCATCATTATCATCAACGGCCGTAAAAAGTAAGCCCGTCTTCCCTAGCAAAGGCTAACAAAATCCCCAGCGAAGTTGACGAAACCCCGAGCAGCTTTTAAACTACGATTGGCTTGATTCCTCTTAAGGATACGTAGGTAGCCTACCATAGGTCCAGCCACCCGACCAAAATGGTCACCCTCTCCTTCGGCAGCAGACGAAGTCCACCGAAGGACCATCCATCCCAAACCATTAAGGGAAAACATTTCAAATCAAGGTCTGAGGCACCTAAAACGCCATCTTCAAGGTCTGAGGCACCTAAAACGCCATCATCAAGGTCTGAGGCACCTAAAACGCCATCTTCAAGGTCTGAGGCACCTAAAACGCCATCTTCAAGGTCTGAGGCACCTAAAACGCCATCATCAAGGTCTGAGGCACCTAAAACGCCATCATCAAGGTCTGAGGCACCTAAAACGCCATCATCTTTAAGGTCTGAGGCACCTAAAGCGCCATTATTACCAGGTTGACGCCTCAAAATAGTCATTCCGGGGTCGACATCGAAAGACCCGAACTACGACTGGCTTGATTCCTCTTAAGGATACGTAGGTAGCCTATCATTAGGTTCAGCCATCAGACCAAAATGGTCATTCCTATCCCCAGCAGAGCGGATATACAACTCCAGCCATTAGACCGAAAATGGTCATTCCTATCCCCAGCAGAGCGGATATACAACTTCAGCCATCAGACCAAAATAGTCATCTCTTATCCCCAACAGAGTTTCTCTCAGCAATCGACTGCAGAACTCGCTCACCAGGTTGACGCCTCAAAATAGTCATTCCAGGGTCAAAGACCCGAACTACGGCCGGCTTGATTCCCATTCGGGATACGTAGGTAACCTATCGCTAGGTTCAGCCACTCGACCACTTTGGTCACCTCTTGCCAAATATGGAGCCTTACTCTTATCGACGACCCCGCTTCCTTCGAAAGCACCGTCGCCGAGGGGCTACTGTAAGTGCTACAATTTGAGTTGTTAGTATTTTCGTTAAAAAATTAACGAAAGTTTTAACATTTCTAACAATTCCTAACATTTCTAACAAAGTGATGGTAGATTAGGGATTGCCATTTAGAGATAAACCAAGAAAAGAATCCCAAAAAGCAAAAGAAAGGTCAAAACCCGAAATAGAAGTGGCTGAAACAAAAACTGGTTGTTTAATTTGAAAAATATTCTTCCTGTCCAAAGCCTGGAGCAGCATTTAATGCACCAGGCACGCCTTCAAGGAGATCCGCGCGGATGGGATCGTAATTTCCAGTTGCCTATAAATTGAACCCTTCAGCCATAGAAATGAAAAGCAACAACACAATTCACAGCTGCACCTTGGCGAAAATACTTGAGAAAATAGTGAGAATTCCCTTGAATTGTCACTCTTTTCTCTTGATTATCTTCCCAAATCACAAATCACCAAACACTTTCAAAATTCAAAGCCTCAAACACTCTTACATTCAAGCCTAAAACTCAAAAATCAAAAGAAGATAGGTATAACCTCCTTCTCCCAACCCTAAATCTCTTTCATCCATGCATGCATCTCAAACTTTGAAGATGTAATTTGTTCATTTCTTGCCTTAGATCCAAGAGGATCACCATGGAAGTTCATCTCCATGGATGATCCTCTACAAGGATCAACATTCTTTTCAAAGTGTCTTTACTTACTTGCAAACACATTTTCAAAACCCTAAAAATCATTTTCATACATCAAATCTTCATTTTCAAGGATAAAATTCCCCTTCCCAAGCAAATGAAGTGCTTAGTCCTAATGTACCCTAAGGATGACTTGATATAGTAGATCACCACTAAAATGTCTAGTGACTACTAATCAAATCCTAAGGAAATGGAGACAAGCATGGATGCCAAACCCCCTTTAAAATCATGTTTTTCTTCAAGAGGAAGTTGCTGTCCAGTAGCCTTTCTCTAAGACCTCTGTCCATGGTCTAATTTTTTGGACATACATAAACTTGGAATTTGGTGTTGACTACAAAATACTTTTTGTAGCCAACATCCATATATTTCCATACATATTTTTACTTTATTTTTTTCGTGAGTAAAACTCCCTTTTTTAAATTTTCTTTTAAAGGTCAGTTCCTCAGTCTCTGGAAATCCAGATTTCATATCTGAGATTTCCAGAAGGTTTTGGTCCACCAAATCATCTCCAAAGGGAAAAGTTATTTTACAGAAATCTTATTTAAGGTGTTTTGAACAACTTTCATTCTTGGACTTTCCCCATATTTTGAAGTTTTAAAGCCCTTAAACCCATTTTAAAATCAAATATCCACTGCCTTTTTCATTCTGGCAGAAATGGTTTTCAACTTCAAAAAATCTTTTGAGTACCAAATCTCAACCCAAAAATCACACCAAAAATCATGGGATTTGTTCAAAGTCTAATAAAGAGTTTCCAATTTTTAGTTTTCTCAGTTTCAACTTATTTTGGCCAAAACACACACACACACCCACCCCCACATACACAAATGGTTTTTAATGATTGGAAGACTCGTTTTACGAGGCATTCCGGGTGAACACTAACATTCTTCCCGGCGTGTAACGTGACCTCCGAACCCAAATCTCTCATCTCGGGCATTTTTCAAAGTTTTGGCCCTTAAAACAAAAATGGCATGGCGACTCCGTGTTTTTTTTCGATTGATTTTCAAAGAAAAGAAAAACAACCAATCTTTCGGAAAAAATGGAAACAACATCGTTACACACATGTAACATAACTTGCAATTGATTTTGAAAATCTTTACATAACTCTGAATATACAAAGATAGCATCCATCGAGCTGACCACTAAAATATCAAAATCGGGTTTTAAAATTCTACTCATCATATTTACAACACAACCAATGACCTTCCATAAGGTGTTTTGGATATGGGCAACGACCCTGTCTTTAAATCCATAAGGAATTCTATCGCCCTAACTAGCGGCATGCTCTATTCTGATAAAAACACTTTACCAATTCTTTTACCAACATTACATGAGGTAATTCAGGTGACTTTTACTCACTTCTAATACATAATCCCATTTAACTCTCGTATTATTTAAACTATATTTATTGACATTTAATGCATATATGACGTAAATATCAATTAATAACTTATCCGCCTCAACTAAACACAGAGGCAATTCAACCATAGATAAGGAGACTCGCTTCTTGCGACAGTCCTCCCCAAACACAACAACTACTTTACCAATTCAGGTCAAGTATAACCATAATTCACGGATTGGTATATCTACCACATCCACTGGCAATACATGCCCACATAATCACGACTACCATGATAATCAAGTATGATTCGAGGTACTCTCCTATAGGAGTAGACACCTCCAGCACATAAGGAAACTCTGAGGAAAATTATGCAAATAAAAGCAGAAATACAATGTCACATAATAATAAGGTGAACGGGGATCCATAAAAGTATTACCCCTACTTCCTGAGACAGGTAATATACTTCTAATGACTACGGAGGAATCTATTGCTCCATATTATTCATTTCCTTGACCCTTTGGTTGATCATTACTATTCTGCGCCATTGAACAAATTCCTGCATTAAACACTCGTCGTCAGGTATCACACACTCCCCCTTAAACTAGACTTTTACCCTTGACTTCTAACCTTAGCTCTGATACCTGTCTCAGCTGGAACTAAAAAAAATTAAAGGGAGAAGGGGTGAGAAAGAATCTCAGTAAGCTATTATGCATGCAGCAAGATGCCAAATAAGATGCAACACGTAAACAAGTTGTTCAACATCATATTTGGAATACGGTAAACACATTACGTTACCTGACCTTACCTTTTCCCGTCTGAACAATAAGTCGTACTACATGGGTATGGGCATACATCCTCATGGGAACCCATCTTCTATATGTGTGAACGGCTTAGGCCTATTCACGCCTTACAAGACCCATTTTTCAGGGAACCATGTAAGGTATCAGTATCTTATGAACTGCTTAGGCATATTCATAGTAACTGAGCCCCAAACTGTGGCCACAGTGGGGTGGAAACGGACAAAGGTATAATGAAACCCGAGCACCTTATGTTATAACTTCTCAAAAGTGGTCGTATTCCATTATACCCCCGAAATATCAGCTGATATTAAACATAACCATAATCACATTCAAGCACATAACAGTTACTTGAAGTCAAATCCACACAATAGGATATCAATATATATAACATGGTACAATTACTCATGTTGAACAGTATAAAACATGGTACAATTACTCATGTTGAACAGTATAAAACATGGTACAATTACTCATGTTGAACAGTATAAAACATGGTACAATTACTCATGTTGAACATCTCAATTAGTGTAACATATATATAAACACTAATGAGTCAATATAATCCCCGTATGGCATGTATGCTCATAAACAATACAATGATGATGTGCATCAGTTATTTCACGCCCCAATTCAATCTATAAACATTCATAGATAAGCACGTAGAGGTACAATGACAAACGATTAACCTTACGCGTTCATAATATCACATTGCACAACTTATACACAAGTTCCATAATCCAATAACAAGTTTTTATAACTTTGGTTACCAATTTGCCATGGGTCTCAACCCTTTTCGAGACAAGATTTAAGGACCTTCTCATTATCATTTTGATCTATTTAAAACACCGTTGTAAAATTTTAACGTTGCTCTAGGATTATAGTTAAAGAAGGCTCAAATCCCAATTAAATTGCTTAGGTTCCAATTGGCTTGAAATTCATACTCTGCATCAGTCCTGGGCACGACTCGTGCCTCAAGGCACGACTCGTGCCTCAAGGCACGACTCGTGCCCATTTACCCCCAGCCAGAGCCATGCGTCCCCCTTCAAGGCACGACAAGGCACGACTTGATTTTTCACAGGTCACGACTCGTGCTCCAGGGCACGAGTCGTGCCTTAGCCCAGAATGGTTGCTGATGTTTACATCAGCTTCAACCAAAACCCCAATACACCATTTTTCACTTCACCAAGCTGCACCCAACTAACCAAAACCAGTTCATATGTCAATTTTAACACATAACAACACTCAATTCATGCTATAGAACATCTATTTCCCATTTATTACAAGCCCAATCAACTAATCCATTACCCTTTTTATACTCATCAACTTCAACCCTTTTTCTAATCATTTTTCCAAGCCATTTAACATGTATCCCTAACCACTATATTACCACCTAATACCTCATATATCATGAATACATCAATTCCCTCATTTTCAACCCAATTCCTAATGCCATGACTTCAAAGTATTTCATTTCATCCCAACTCCTTTTCTTTCTATTTCACTCACCCCAAATACGTGTTTCAACCTCTCGCGAACTCATCTATAACCCATAATATCAAGTTTTATGTACCATCTTTCTTGTTTATTTCCAAAGCTATTTTAATTGACTCATCATTATAACAACCTTGAATATAACCTAAATTCTTTTCATTTTCAAGCCGAGTAACATGATCCGCCACTACCATATTCATTCCAAACCCAAACTTCCCTTGTTATTTTCAAGGTCATAAAAATTAACTAAAATTTCAACAATCATATATATATCCTAACAACTCCATAACATTTTATCATTTCCAAGACAACCTTATCCTACTCAGCCCACCAGTCCATTTTTTCCTTTCATTCACACAACCCAAATAATCATTCATGTCCAATCTATATTTCTTCCATTCAAAAATCCAAATAAATTACTAGAATAACAATAATCATTTATTGCACCATAATATCAATTTTTTACGCAATCCTTTAAACTACTCATTTCAACCACAAGATTTATTCACTTCCAAGACCCAATAAGTTGTCAAAAATACCACAGATCATTTATATCATCAGAATATCAACATTAAATATTAAATGGACAGTTATCGAAAGAAATCATAATAACTTACTCAAAATATGCCGAAATGAAAAGACGATCTGATCGGCTCTAAACGTTCTCCTTGTCTCCCTGATCGCTCCGCCGCAGTCGGATCGTCAATCGGACTAACGGTTGATTTTCTAGAATTTTTGGAAAATATTTTGGAACGGAGGAAATACTTTTTCTTTCTCTCTTCCTCTCCATTCTCTCGTACTCTCTATCTCTCTCTCTCACCGGCCTGGAATGATCTTCAAAGGAGGAAGGATATTTATAAACCAATGTTACCCTCTAGCCCTTCAAGATTCAAGTTATTTCAATTAACCCCTCCAAGATTGAGTTAGTTCAATTACTACCTTGAACTTTACTTTTGACACCTAGGTCCTTCAACCTTTTATAAAGCCTTTTTATTTAATATTTTTAATATTATAACTTTACTACAAAATCCCCATTTATTCCATTTAGACATTAAATAATTAAAATTTAATTTATTAGCATCACAAAAATGTCAAATCAATTATTTAAAATGTTATCACTAACGCATAAAAATCTCAATTATCATAAAATGAAACCAATAAAATGCTACGGCCCCGCTCCACGTGCTCAACACGTGAATAAAATGGTGCCTAGGTTTCGGGTCGTGACATTCACTCCCCCTTAAGAAAAATTCGTCCCGAATTTTAAACATACTTACGCGAGTGCTTAATTAGCTCAGGATACCTCTCTCACACCTCTTAGATTCTCGAAACCCAAATGGCTTTCTCACTAGTATGATTATTTGCCAAATTTACACAATCAGAATACTCTAGATTTCCCTTCCCGGATTTGATTCTATTACCACTCAATGGTTCTTCCACATAGGTTACATCGCATGGACAACCTCGGTTGAAAACTCAAGAAAGGATCATCAAGACTCTTCTCCAATGTAATGCTGCATCCGACGTCACTTCAACACTGGACTGATCACTGTTGATATACGCACTTCAACTAAGGTTACACGAACTTCTCAAAATAAATGAAAATCCATCGAATGCCCCCATAACACATTCTCGAGAGTCTGGATGGTTCTCTCTGTCTGACCAATCCATCGGAAAATGTACGCCAAACTGAACACATCTGGAACCCAAAGTCTCGTACCCGATCTTCCAAAATCGTAATATGAATCTCGAATCCCAATCTGATATAAGATAGTGATTAATACTCCGTAGAATCGATCAATTCTCTCGCCCATACACTGGTGCTAACTTCTCTGTCAATGGTTCATCACTCTTGGTATAAATGAGCTGACTTTGATCAATATATCCACTATTACTCGAATGCATCCATTTTCTTCGATGTCGAAGGTAGTCTCGTTGTAAAATCCATCACAATGTCTTCTTTCTTCTCATTCCTCTAACCTTATCCAATGCTGGATACATCTACAAACCCCTCGAATACATCGCAATTCTCAAGTTATGGTCTTCCTCTAAAATGTCTCTTATTCTCTTGTGAATATAGTACACCACTTCTATCGTTGAAGGTTAATATTTCATCAGTCTTCAATACAATACCTTCAATCCTTCCATCTCGAAATGGTCAGATAATTCCCTCAATTCCGAATCATTTGTTGAACTTCCATAGAATCTTCATACCGGATAGAGTAGCTCGACATTCGCAATTAATATCTCATCTCGTAATTTGCAGGATGGCAATGTTGATAAGAAAGTCTTTTAGCTAATCGCCTCTGCAACCACAGTAGTCTTCTCGGATGGTATGTAATAACGCAAATAAGTCTTTTAATAACTCCAACAATTTCTCCACCTGTTGTTCAATCCACTCTGATACATAATACTTCAACTCTGATGATTTGTACAAATCTCAAATTTTAACTTCATGCAAAGGATGTTTCCACTTAAGTAACGCAAAATAGTCGTAATCCCTTCCACGCTTCCGCTGCGCCACTCTGATTCCCTCGAAGCATAAGCTATCGCCTTCCCAGTCTGTATAAAGCACAACCCAAATCCTTCTCTTGACGAGCACATGACAACTACAAGTTCACATCCGTCAAGTAGGGTAAAGGTCGAAACTGTAGTCAATCCATCTTCCATTCTGCAAAGTTGATTTCACACTTTAACATTTCACATAAAGGATACCTCCTTCGAAATCAATTGAATCACTAGGGTTACAATTCTTAGGAATCCATCAATACTCTTTTAATAATAACCTGTCAATCCTAGAAAACAACGGAGTTCTAACCCTGTCGAAGGTTATTTCAATTGATCAGGGTCTCAATCCTCGAAAAAGTAATAACAATACCGGGCTTAAAATTACAAGACCCCAAAATTACCATCTTCTCGAGCCAAATTCACACTTGTTGAATTCCATTAACATTTGATTCTCACAAGACACATGTAACATAACTTGCAATTGATTTTGAAAATCTTTCCACAACTCTGAATATACAAAGATAGCATCCATCGAGCTGACCACTAAAATATCAAAATCGGGTTTTAAAATTCTACTCATCATATTTACAACACAACCAATGCCCTTCCATAAGGTGTTTTGGATATGGGCAACCACCCTGTCTTTAAATCCATAAGGAATTCTATCGCCCTAACCGGCGGCATGCTCTATTCTGATAAAAACACTTTACCAATTCTTTTACCAACATTACATGAGGTAATTCAGGTGACTTTTACTCACTTCTAATACATAATCCCATTTAACTCTCGTATTATTTAAACTATATTTATTGACATTTAATGCATATATGACGTAAATATCAATTAATAACTTATCCGCCTCAACTAAACACAGAGGCAATTCAACCATAGATAAGGAGACTCGCTTCTTGCGACAGTCCTCCCCAAACACAACAACTACTTTACCAATTCAGGTCAAGTATAACCATAATTCACGGATTGGTATATCTACCACATCTACTGGCAATACATGCCCACATAATCACGACTACCATGATAATCAAGTATGATTCGAGGTACTCTCCTATAGGAGTAGACACCTCCAGCACATAAGGCAACTCTGAGGCAAATTATGCAAATAAAAGCAGAAATACAATGTCACATAATAATGAGGTGAACGGGGATCCATAAAAGTATTACCCCTACTTCCTGAGACAGGTAATATACTTCTAATGACTACGGAGGAATCTATTGCTCCATATTATTCATTTCCTTGACCCTTTGGTTGATCATTACTATTCTGCGCCATTGAACAAATTCCTGCATTAAACACTCGTCGTCAGGTATCACACACTCCCCCTTAAACTAGACTTTTACCCTTGACTTCTAACCTTAGCTCTGATACCAACTGTGGGGCCTCCCCAACCCCGGGACCTATAAACTCGTGCCCCAGCTGGCGGGTCCCCAACCATCCCCTAAAATTAAAAACTTTTCCTTTAAATAATTTAAGAGTTACACAAACTTTTGAAACCAAACTATAACCTGTTTTAATTTACAACATTACATGGAAAATATTTATAAAACGTTATACATATTTATTTTTCTCAATTGAATAATAACCACACTTATTCCCAACTCCCAAACACTAAACGTACCCTGACAACCCAGAGGACGGTCCAAACTCCCTTCCGGCCTCACCGGTCTGGTCTACCTGTCTCAGCTGGAACTAAAAAAAATTAAAGGGAGAAGGGGTGAGAAAGAATCTCAGTAAGCTATTATGCATGAAGCAAGATGCCAAATAAAATGCAACACGTAAACAATTTGTTCAACATCATATTTGGAATACGGTAAACACATTACGTTACCTGACCTTACCTTTTCCCGTCTGAACAATAAGTCGTACTACATGGGTATGTGCATACATCCTCATGGGAACCCATCCTCTATATGTGTGAACGGCTTAGGCCTATTCACGGCTTACAAGACCCATTTTTCAGGGAACCATGTAAGGTATCAGTATCCTATGAACTGCTTAGACATATTCATAGTAACTGAGCCCCAAACTGTGGCCACAGTGGGGTGGAAACGGATACAGGTATAATGAAACCCGAGCACCTTATGTTACAACTTCTCATAAGTGTTCGTATTCCATTATACCCCCGAAATATCAGCTGATATTAAACATAATCATAATCATATTCAAGCACATAACAGTTACTTGAAGTCAAATCCACCCAATAGGATATCAATATATATAACATGGTACAATTACTCATGTTGAACAGTATAAAACATGGTACAATTACTCATGTTGAACAGTATAAAACATGGTACAATTACTCATGTTGAACATCTCAATTAGTGTAACATATATATAAACACTAATGAGTCAATATAATCCCCGTATGGCATGTATGCTCATAAACAATACAATGATGACGTGCATCAGTTATTTCACGCCGCAATTCAATCTATAAACATTCATAGATAAGCATGTAGAGGTACAATGACAAACGATTAACCTTACGCGTTCATAATATCACATTGCACAACTTATACACAAGTTCCATAATCCAATAACAAGTTTTTATAACTTTGGTTACCAATTTGCCATGGGTCTCAACCCTTTTCGAGACAAGATTTAAGGACCTTCTCATTATCATTTTGATCTATTTAAAACACCGTTGTAAAGTTTTAATGTTGCTCTAGGATTATAGTTAAAGAAGGCTCAAATCCCAATTAAATTGCTTAGGTTCCAATTGGCTTGAAATTCATACTCTGCATCAGTCCTGGGCACGACTCGTGCCTCAGGGCACGACTCGTGCCCATTTACCCCCAGCTAGAGCCATGCGTCCCCCTTCAAGGCACTACAAGGCACGACTTGATTTTTCCCAGGTCACGACTCGTGCTCCAGGGCACGAGTCGTGCCTTAGCCCAGAATGGTTGCTGATGTTTACATCAGCTTCAACCAAAACCCCAAAACACCATTTTTCACTTCACCAAGCTGCACCCAACTAACCAAAACCAGTTCATATGTCAATTTTAACACATAACAACACTCAATTCATGCTATAGAACATCTATTTCCCATTTATTACAAGCCCAATCAACTAATCCATTACCCTTTTTATACTCATCAACTTCAACCCTTTTTCTAATCATTTTTCCTAGCCATTTAACATGTATCCCTAACCACTATATTACCACCTAATACCTCATATATCATGAATACATCAATTCCCTCATTTTCAACCCAATTCCTAATGCCATGACTTCAAAGTATTTCATTTCATCCCAACTCCTTTTCTTTCAATTTCACTCACCCCAAATACGTGTTCCAACCTCTCGCGAACTCATCTATAACCCATAATATCAAGTTTTATGTACCATCTTTCTTGTTTATTTCCAAAGCTATTTTAATTCACTCATCATTATAACAACCATGAATATAACCTAAATTCTTTTCATTTTCAAGCCGAGTAACATGATCCGCCACTACCATATTCATTCCAAACCCAAACTTCCCTTGTTATTTTCAAGGTCATAAAAATTAACTAAAATTTCAACAATCATATATATATCCTAACAACGCCATAACATTTTATCATTTCCAAGACAACCTTATCCTACTCAGCCCACCAGTCCATTTTTTCCTTTCATTCACACAACCCAAATAATCATTTATGTCCAATCTATATTTCTTCCATTCAAATATCCATATAAATTACTAGAATAACAATAATCATTTATTGCATCATAATATCAATTTTTTACGCAATCCTTTAAACTACTCATTTAAACCACAAGATTTATTCACTTCCAAGACCCAATAAGTTGCCAAAAATACCACAGATCATTTATATCATCGGAATATCAACATTAAATATTAAATGGACAGTTATCGAAAGAAATCATAATAACTTACTCAAAATATGCCGAAATGAAAAGACGATCTGATCGGCTCTAAACGTTCTCCTCATCACCCTGATCGCTCCGCCGCAGTCGGATCGTCAATCGAACTAACGGTTGATTTTCTAGAATTTTTGGAAAATATTTTGGAACGGAGGAAATACTTTTTCTTTCTCTCTTCCTCTCCATTCTCTCGTACTCTCTATCTCTCTCTCTCACCGGCCTGGAATGATCTTCAAAGGAGGAAGGATATTTATAAACCAATGTTACCCTCTAGCCCTTCAAGATTCAAGTTATTTCAATTAACCCTTCCAAGATTGAGTTAGTTCAATTACTACCTTGAACTTTACTTTTGACACCTAGGTCCTTCAACCTTTTATAAAGCCTTTTTATTTAATATTTTTAATATTATAACTTTACTACAAAATCCCCATTTATTCCATTTAGACATTAAATAATTAAAATTTAATTTGTTAGCATCACAAAAATGTCAAATCAATTATTTAAAATGTTATCACTAACGCATAAAAATCTCAATTATCATAAAATGAAACCAATAAAATGCTACGGCCCCGCTCCACGTGCTCAACACGTGAATAAAATGGTGCCTAGGTTTCGGGTTGTGACACAACAGTTGGCGGTGCCTAAGAAAGAGATGGAGGCACCATCTGTAGGAGCAAGGGTAAAGAAAAGGAAGGGCAGTTCTAAGAAAGTAATAAACATTGATGAAACAGGCTTGGCAGACGTTAAGGAGGCACTTGCTAGAGCATCAGTGGTAAGTTTTGAAAACAGAGTTTCAAAGGAATTTTTTGAATATAGAATACACCTCATATTTTAATCATCAAACTTGTTTTTTGCAGGGTGTTGATACGGCTGAAATAAAAATGAGTAGTCTCGAAGAAAGGAACAAGAAGCTAGTTTTGGAGGTGTTACAGGCGAAGAAACAGAAGGATGTTTCGACCAAGAGAATAGAAGATTTACAGAACGAGGTTGAGAGTTTGATGAAGGGCATGTCTTCCATTCAAGACACTCAATTACAGGAAATTGAGGATTTGAAGAAGAATAAGATGGCCTCAGCTGCCAGGAGTATGATTGAAATCAAAATCCAAATGATGGTGGAGTTTCAGGAGGGGAAACACATAGGATGGGATGTCGAGCATCAACGTTTGCTTTTGAAGGCTTTGGATGGTAAAGGAGAGGAAGCAGGAGAAGGATCCTCAGCTGTGAAGGATGATGACATCCTAGAGGAAGGAGTAGCGACAACATCTACGGCAGTAGCCACCCCGTGAAGGAAATCAAAAAATGGTTCTTTTGGTTTTTAAAAAAAATTAGTTTGAAAATGGGCTGCGTCCCGAAGACAATATTTAAATATTTTGGGTTTGTAATCGGTCCATAAGGGCCAAAACAATTTGCGTTTTACTTTTCAAGTGTTGGGTTGGTCCAACAATTTTTGTGTTTCGTAGGGTAAAAACTTTGTTTTGCTTGGGTTTTTTTTTTTTTTAAAAAAAAACTTTTGCTCTTAAAAAATGAAAATAGAAGGTTGATATGCTAACATTTTCCGGAGATATCGACAACTTGCGAGTGGATGTATAAATATTTGCAATTACTTTGGTTGACATGTAAATGTCAATAATCTTTTGTTCTTAGGTGGAATGAATATGCACAACCATATTGATAAATTCTTAGGGTCAAAACTCATTGACTGAGTGGAGATGGGTAATTCGTACATATTAAACGTACGGGCCCATCACACACCTCAATCAAGGTTGACATCGTGCGCTCCAGGCGAGGTGTTTAAACCTTAATGAGATGAAAGAAAGTAATTTCTTTAAACCTTTGAAGGGATTAAGTACCTTTAACGGAGGTGAGATGGCCAGTCTCAAAACGATTGTTTTCACGAGAATAGGATTGAATTGATGACCTCTTGCAAAATAATAAGATAATAAGAGATTTCGACATCTATTCTGATGTCACATTTTATTTAATAAAAGGAAGTAAAAAAGTTCTAGAATAAAATTTTTTATTTTAAACAGAAAGTAAGGAAGCGGTCGTACCTGATTTAAGATGTTAGCTTCTTGGAAGGATGTCAACATCTTTACTTGTTATGGAGTTTATTCAAATGCTTCTTGTTTCCTTGCAAAACAGAAACAGGTTAGGGGTGGGCGTTAGCTTAGCTAACGCCCCTCCGATGCTTAAGTCAGTAATGGTTCAAAAAATAAACAATATTGAAACAAGTACTTTTATTGAAAATAAAACGGTAAAGATCGTACCTTGGTTTTATTTGCATTGGAACGTAATTATTGAAACTTACATATAATAGGACTTGAGGTGAATGGCATTTCAGCTTCGGGGAATCCTTGCTCCATCTAGAGTTGACAACTAATATGAACCTTTACCTGCTTCGGCATCAACTAAGTATGGTCCTTCCCATTTGGGGGCCATCTTTTCAGCATTGGGCTCTCTTGTATTTTGAAATACCTTTCGCAGGACTAGATCACCGACTTGAAACTTCCGCAATCTGACATTCTTGTTGTAGGATTTAGCAATCTTTTGTTGATATGCTGCTATCCTGATCTTGGCTAAATCCCTTAGCTCGTCTATGGTATCTAGATCATGACCCAGGTTGGCATCATTCTGCTCAGGTGTCAACATCTTGTATCTGGCAGTAGGGACGACGACTTCTGCCGGGATGACTGCTTCTGCACCAAATACTAAGGAGTAAGGGGTCTGGCCTGTCGCGTTCTTTGGTGTGGTTCTATCTGCCCAAAGAACAAATGGATGCTCTTCTGCCCATCTTCCTTTCTTTTGATCTAGCCTCTTTTTTAGGTTGTTAATGATTATTTTGTTACTTGATTCTACCTGGCCATTAGCTTGAGGATGTACTGGTGAGGATGTCACCATCTTGACTCCCCATCTAGTGAGAAAATACTGCGTCTTCTTGCTGATGAATTGAGAGCCGTTGTCGCATATTATTTCAGAGGAGATGTCAAATCTGCTAAATATATTTTTCTTAATGAAGGATATGACTTCTTTATCACGAAATTGCACGTAGGATTCAGCTTCAACCCACTTAGAGAAGTAATCAGTCATTGCTAGCAAAAATACTTTTCCTCCGGGAGCTTTAGGAAATTTTCCTACTATATCCATTCCCCACCTCATAAATGGCCAAGGGGAGAGGATTGGATGAAGCAATTATGCGGGCTGGTGCGAGATGTCACTATGCCTCTGGCAGGAATCACATTTCTTGGCAAAGATGGCAGCATCTTGACGCATTATTGGCCAGTAGTAACCCATTCTTAGAGCTTTTGTATATAAACTCTTGCCCCCAGAATGGTTACCACACGATCCTTCATGCAATTCTCTCAGAACTTCCATGGCTTTGTCAGCTTCGAGACATCTTAAGTATGGACCTGCAAAAGATTTCTTAAATAGCACATTATCTATTAATACGCATCTTGAAATCCTTACCCTGAATGCTCTTGCATTCTTTTCATCATCAGGGATGGTGCCATCTTGAAGATATTTAACTATTGGTGTCGTCCAAGATGTCTTTATCTGATTATCTGGGATCTCGTCATCTGTACAAAAAAGTTCTAACATTTCCACGTCAGGGATGTCGACATGTATGATTGGTATATTGGTTTGAGATAAGCTTTTGAAAGCTGATCCAAGATTGGCCAATGCATCTTCTTGAGAGTTTTCCTCTCGGGGTATTTGTTCAAAGGAAAAGATTTGAAATTTGCTTGCCAGAATTTTCACAATGCCCAAATAAGCTGTCATCTTGGCATTTTTTGCTGCATAGGAGCCATTAAAATGATTGACAAGTAACAATGAATCACTATATACCTATATTGCTTTGATGCTCATGTCTAGAGCCACGGTTAGGCCTACGATTAAATCTTCGTATTCTGCTTCATTATTGGTAGCTTTAAAATCACAACTAATGGCCTGGGGTATGATGTCCCCTTGTGGCGACTTCAGGACAACACCTAGCCCCGTGCCCCTCATATTAGAAGCTCCATATGTGAATAGAGTCCATTTTCACAGGATGTCCCCATCTTGGAGCTGTTGGACTTCTAGTTCTACTTCCGGTTGCATGCTTGGACTAAAGTCTGCCACAAAGTCTGCAAGTGCTTGGGATTTTATTGCTGTTCTAGGTTCATACTTAATGTCATAAGTGCTTAGTTGAACGGACCACTTGGCCATCCTTCCTGACATTTCTGGTTTTCTCATTACACTTTTTATTGGATAGTTAGTACGAATGACAATGATATGAGTTTCAAAATAATGTCTTAACTTAATTGAAGCAGTAATTAAAGCTAAGATTAATTTTTCAAGGTGTGAATACCTGGTTTCCGCATCGAGCAGTATTTTACTTACATGATATATCGGTTGCTGGACGCCATCTTGATCACGTACCAGGAAGGCACTGACTACAGTTTCGGAGACAGCTAAGTAAATGCATAATGGCTCACCTTCTTGAGGCTTCGAGAGTAGGGAAGGTGTTGACAGGTACATCTTTAAATCTTGAAAGGCTTGTTCATGCTTTTTAGTCCACTCAAATCTAGAATTTTTCTTTAAGATGTCATAGAATGGCTTGCATCCGTCTGAGGATTTTGAGATGAATCGGATGCTGCCACTTTTCCCGTCAATCTTTGAACATCTTTGACGGATTTAGGCGACGCCAGGTTGATGATGGCTTTTATTTGCTCCGAGCTTGCCTCTATCCCTCTTTATGTCACCATGTAGCCCAAAAATTTACCGGACTTCATGCCAAAATTGCACTTTGCTGGATTTAACTTCATGTTGAATTTGTCCAGGATGTCAAAGGCTTGAGTAAGATCTCGAACATGATCTTCAGCTTTTTTCGACTTTATCACCATATCGTCGATGTACACTTCCATGGTGTCTCCAATCTGCTCTTTGAACATCATATTGA
This sequence comes from Adenophora triphylla var. japonica, assembly GCA_022495995.1. Lineage (NCBI taxonomy): Eukaryota > Viridiplantae > Streptophyta > Magnoliopsida > Asterales > Campanulaceae > Adenophora > Adenophora triphylla. Next base: position 230,044 of record JAFEMH010000824.1, on the reverse strand, counting down.
CCAACCTCTGGTATGTAGCACCTGGATTTCTTAGTCCAAAAGGCATTGCAATATAACAATAAATACCTGTGGGAGTAATGAAGGCGGTGTCTTCTTGGTCGGATGGTTCCATCTGGATTTGCTGGAATCCTGAAGATGCATCCAAGAAAGTCAACACTTCATGTCCAGAAGTAGCATCGACCAAAGTATCAATGTGTGGCAAGGGGAAATGATCTTTGGGACAAGCTTTGTTTAAATATGTGAAGTCGACACAAACTCTCCACTTGCCGTTCTTCTTCTCTACCACCACCACATTTGCTAACCATCTTGGGTATTCGACTTCTCTGATCATCTTAGCTTTGAGCAATCTGTCTACTTCTTCCTGAATGATTAGATTCCTTTATTGTGTGAACTTCCATCTCTTTTGGTGGATTGGTTTGAAGGATGGGTAAATGTTGAGTTTATGGGTGATGACGTCTTTGCTGATGCCTGTCATGCCTTCATGCTTCCAAGCGAAGCTTTTGATCCTGTTTTTTCAGGAGGTTGACAAGATCTTCCTCGATCTCTGCTGGAACATCTTGACCAATTAGTACCTTGAGATATGGGTTCGAGGGGTCTAAGAATATCTCTTTCACGTCATGCTCCTTTGCCTCCAGAACTTCACGGGTTTTTCTCTGTAATTGATATGCGATCTTGGGAGATGTCGACGCCTTCATGGATGTCATGTAGCATTCTTTAGCTGACTGCTGATCACTGTAAATCTTGACAACTCCCCATGGTGTCGGCATCTTCACACATTGATGATAAGTGGATGGCACTGCTTTCATTCCATGGATCCATGGTCTTCCCAAGATTACATTGTAACATGTGGCACTGTCAATCACGCAGAATCTCTCCAAGAGTTGATACCTTCCACATAAATTGGAAGCGTGATTTCCCCCACTGTGCTTTTGGTTTCTCCACTGAAGCCCATGAGCACCGAGGTCCTCTTTACAATGCTTTCTTCAGGGATCTTCATTTCTTTCAAGGCATCTAGCATAATGAGGTTTACAGAACTGCCTCCATCTACTAGGATACATCTGACTTTACAATTGGCGATCTGGAGAGCAATGACCAAGGCGTCATGATGAGGATCCATAACATTGTCCCTGTCGCTTTCTTCGAAGGAGATGACATCTTGGGATGTGAGCTGCGACATCTTTGAGAGTCTCTCGGGCTTCTCATCCTTAGCTTGCTTGGCGAATCTTTTAGCTGCAGAATAAGAAGTACCACAAATATCAGAACCACCACTAATAACATTAACTACCTTTGTTACCGGTGGAGGAGATGGCGGTCTGGTTGCAACGGGCTCTTTGTTCTCCGTCTTGGTCTTGCGATTTCCAAGGAGTTCTTTAAGATGTCCCTTAGACAACAGGTAACTAATCTCTTTCCTCAAGGCGATGCAATATATGGTAAGATGTCCAAAATCTTCATGGTAGGCATACCACTTGGATTTATCCCTCCAACCGGACGGCTTGTCACTCTTTCGAGGCCACCTTGCTTTATCTCCAAGATTTCTCATTGCACACAGGATACCTGAAACATCAACAGAGAAACAATAATCAGAAATTTTAGGCGATTCAAAATCATCATCATCTCCATCATCTTCCACACAATTGACTTTGTTATGGTAATTTCTGTGGTAAGGTCTGGATCTGCTCTGCCTTTAGTGAGACGACTCTATCTTTCTGTCAGGATGGCCATATGATGAAGCTTTGTCAGGATGCTTGGACTGCTGCACCTTGTCCTCTTCTAGCCTGATGAACCTTAAAGCTCGGTTTCGGATATCTTCCATCTTCTTGCACGGGTTCATCACCAAATCTTCATAATAAGGGGAATCTTTCTTCAAGCCCATTTTGAAGGCTTCTGCAGCTGTCGCCATGTCCAGGTTGGGGATCTACAGGACTTCTTTATTAAACCTATTAACATAGTCCTTTAAGGCTTCAGCGGGCTGCTGGGTGATGCGATAAAGATCACTGGTGAGCTTCTCAAACTATCGGCTGCAAGAGAATTGATTGTTGAACAGGTTGACAAGCTGAGCAAACGACCCAATAGAACCAGAAGGTTGACGAATCAGCCATTTCAATGCTGGTCCCACCAACGTCGAACCAAACACTCGACACAAACAAGCCTCACGAAACTGGAGCGGGATGCGAACGATCTCCATCTTTTCTTGGTAATGGGCGACATGCTCCTCAGAATCCGAGCTCCCATCATACAACTTCATGGCTAGAACGCTAAATCCTTTCGGGATATCGACATGCGTAATTGCTGAAGTAAAGCGAGACTGATTGTAACATGTTGGGGAGACCTGCTGGATAGGCGGGGTGACGCCTGGCACATTCATGATCATTTCTCTCAACTCCTGAAGCTGATTTGCAATGTAGGTACCTGCAAAAGGGTTAGTAGCACGAGCAGTATTATCCAAGGCAGAACTAGTATTGAAATTAATAAAAGGATTAGCATTATCTGCAGAGGACGTCATGATGGTGCTATTAGTGAAGATGGGTCCTTCTGGAAAAGTCATCCTGTAGGCACTGGTGGCTAAGGGTGTCAACATCGCCACAGAAGTCGTCATTGGAGGAGAAGACGTCAGGGTTGGTGATGACGACATCCTTACAGATGAAGCCATTGGAAGGAATTCATTGAAGGTATGAGAGCTATCCCCAATGTTGAAGTCGAGGACCCTAGGACGGTAAGGGAGACAGCATCCATTCTCTTGGAGAGCAACTCTTGTTCCTTTTGCACCTTTATCATGCTTTCGACTATCAAGAAGGTGCTATTTTGTTGGCGATCAAGCTGATTCTTCATCTGAACAAGCATACTCTTAATCTCGGGATCAGGAGATGGAGACATCTGCTTCTTGCCGAAATTTACAGGCGGGGGAGGAGGCAATGAATCTTGGCCTCCGGTTGCTGGCCTGCTACTGGTTTGGGGATTCACGCTGCTAGGGATAGCAATGGTTTTGCTGGCGGCGGAAGTCATAGGTTGAGTAGACATGGTAGAAATGTAAGGATTTAAAACCGATTAAAAAACCAATGGCCCCATGGTGGGCGCCAAATTGTTTTGGTAAAAAACAATCAAATGTAATATAAATCGAAACACGTTTGAGGAAGGTGCAATGGAATATAATCGGTGTAACAATGAATATAAGATGACTCGATCATGTAACGAGGAAAGCCCTTGAGATAACTATCTCGCCGGCACAAAACCTCGAAAGGTGTTTATGGTCACCTTCGTCCCAAACGATAATATTGATCTTTTGATAAGTTACAAATATTGGAGCTATGGCGGATTACAAGAATGTGTTCGTGAATTGTGTGTGTTCGTGTTCCAGCCATTTAGTCCTTTAAATAGAAAAAGATAACTGAAGATTACAAAACCCTAACAAACTTTTCTAAAATCTCGGCCTTGCTATCTTGGACTTGACTTGGTCTTTCAATCGTTGAAGTGAGTCCACGAAATAGGTTTTTCCCACGTTCTTATTTACCTGTAATTAAAGATATAATAAAAATAATTAAATAATAATTTAATTATCTAAGTGAGTTTTACCTTGACCACGATTTCGAAGATGATGATATGCTGGCGACTTTTCAAGATGTAGCGATCCTGAATTTACCCACAACAATAAGTATCCCAAAAAATTTTAAATTTGTTATTAATATATCTATAATTAAACTCATGGGTCAACTGTTGAAAGTGCGCTCATGTGAGGGGATTAAATTAAGAGCAATTTGATAGACACAACCTGAGGGTACAAATGCACTTAGACTATCCATAATGGTTTCAACCCATTCTTCCATTTCATTTAACACTTTTTATATTTTTTTTCATTCACCTAATATTGTTGGACAATTGTGTAGGCTTCTCAAGAACTTAACTAGAATCTTAACAGAAAAAGATAACGGAGATTGGAAACAAAAGAAATCAAGTCGAGTCTTGTATTTAATACAATCTCCGTAAGAAGTTATTGCCCCGCACAGGTGCTTACGGTTTATATGGCAATCTTCTAGTAAGATAAAACGACTTACAAGTAAATGATAGGAGCACTCCAAATCAATTACTCTAACGAACAACACTTTGTTTTGAACTTTGGACTTTGAAGGATTGAATGCAACAATATGCAATGATTTGGGTATGTTAATCTATCTTACTAGAGGGTAGGAAGGGTAGAAATACAGTATGAGTGAATTGAAATTCGGAGGGGAAGTATATAAGGAGAGTCAAAGGGTTTTGTGGCTTTTCCCTTGAAAAGTCACAACTTTTCAGTATAACGGCACTTGCACGGCCGTGTCCAATGAGCTGCACGGCCGCGCAAGGCAATATGCACGGTCGAGTTCAAGGCTCAAAGACGGCCGAAAGTGGCAAGGCAAGGCACGTGCACGACCGTGTCCTAGGCACTTGCACGGCCGTGCGAAGCTTCTTCACCGCTCGTCGCCCCCTTTAGCCACAACAAGTCCAAACCAATTTTGGGACCAACCCAAATCACACTTTGACCCAATATTTAAGTTACAAATCATTTGTCATTAATTTCTCATTCACACGGAAATGGTTTTGAGACATTAAATGAGTTATATATAATCTACAACAAATGTAGATTACCATTTGTAACTAGTTTCGTTAACAAATAACGAACTTTCGTTAGAAACCTAGGTCAACGTTAAGTTAAACTTAACTTTCCGTTACCCATTTCCAACAAATATTTCATTTACCCATTTCATTTACCCCCTACAATAGCTAACTTAAATTAAATTTCAACTCCCTCCAACTCATCATTCTATACCCCACCACTTTTATTTTATTTATATTCTCTATTTTTATGATTATTAAAATAATAATAATTATTATTATTATTTATAATTAAAAAAATATTTCACACTTAATTAAAAAATATTGCATCAATTTATAGGGAAAAATAATGATTTTTTTTTTAAATAAAGGCTAAAATAAAGAAGGATAATTGAGAAATGAGTGTTTTTTTTTGTGTCCAAATCAAATGAAACTTAAATCAATTTGTAGGAAAAAAATGATGAATTTTGGTGAAAAAAAAATTAATTTACAAGGTGATAATTCAGCTCAAAGATTTGGGATAAAAAAAAATTCGAAAATCCAACGGACCAATCAGATGACGCCACGTGGAAAATCAAGAAAAAAAAAGGGCAAAAGGCGAACGCCACACGCGCCATCCCGGGCGGTGTGGCACACACGCCCAATTTGGGCCAATGGGAGACTGACACGTGGCAGACGGACAACTTTTTTTTTTTTTCAACCCGGATGAAAAATTTCATCCCACACTTTTCATTTCACACCTTTCAACCTACCATTGCAGCAATTCAATTGGATGAAATGGGTTTCATCCCCCCATTTCATCCACCATTGTACATTTCATCCACCATTGTACACGGTCTTAGACTATCCACAATGGGTAGTTGAAACCTTGATTGAAATTGTTTTTAGTTAGATGAAACATTACAATGGTTGAATGAAATGGTGTGGAATGAAATTGGTAGATGAAAAATTTCAACTGGTTGAAATTGTTTTTTTTTCCTCTTTATTCGACACGTGGCATTCTCTAATTGGTTTCCATAATTTTTGAATTTAATATTTTATCCCAAATTTTTGAGCTGAATTATCACCAAGTAAATTAATTTTAAAAAAAAAATTCACCAAAATTCATCATTTTTTCCCCCTACAAATTGATATAAGTTTCATTTGATTTGGACAAAAAAAAAACACTCATTTCTCAATTATCCTTCTTCATTTTAGCCTTTATTTAAAAAAAAATCATTATTTCTTTTTTTTCTATAAATTGATGCAATATTTTTTTAATTAAATGTGAATTTTTTTTAATTATAAATAATAATAATAATAATAATAATAATAATTATTATTATTTTACTAATCATAAAAATAGAGAATATAAATAAAATAAAAGTGGTGGGATATAGAATGATGAGTTGGAGGGAGTTAAAATTTAATTTAATTTAGCCATTGTAGGGGGTTAAATGAAATGGGTAGATGAAATATTAGGTGGGGGAGAAAAATGTAAAAAGTGTTAGATGAAATGGGGGAGTGGATGAAATCACTGTACATAGTCTTAGGCTCCGTTTGTTTCACCGTAAAATAACTCGTTTTCGTAAAATAACTCGTTTTTCGTTGTTTGGTTGAGCCCCCGAAAAATGTTTTCCGGAAAATAACTCGTTTTTCGCTGTTTGGTTGTTTTCCGAAAAATGGAGAAAACGTTTTCCGGAAAACATTTTACGCCCTTTCTAAATAAAACGACTTACTGACCTTGTCCTAAGTAAAACATTTTCCGAAAAATGGTGCCCTTCATGTACAACTCGTATTTCACAAGGTACAACATTCTACTTCCTCATTCTAATAATAATAATAATAATAATAATAAAATAATAATAATAATATTATTATTTAATAATAAAAAATAATAATAAAATAATAATAAAAATAATAAATAATAATAATAAAAATAAATAAATAAATAATATAATAATAATAATAAATAATAATATAATAATAATAATAATAATAATAATAATAATAAATAAATAATAAATAAATAATAATAATAAAATAATAATAATAAAAAATTAATAATAATAATAATAATATATAAAATAATAATAAAAAATAATAATAAAAAATAAAAAATATAATAATAATAATAATAATAATAATAATAATAATAATAATAATAATAATAAAATAATATAATAATAAAAAAAATAAAATAAAAAATAAAAAATAAAATAATAAAAAATAAAAAATAAAATAATAATAATAATAAAAATAAAAAATAAAAAATATAATAATAATAATAATAAATAAATAAATAAAATAATAATAATAATAAAAAATAAAAAATAAAATAATAATAATGATAAAATAATATTAATAATAATAAAAAAAATTGTAATAAAATAAAAAATAAAACATTTTACGCCCTTCCGAAAAACATTTTCCTTACCAAACAGCCGAAAACATTTTACACCCTTCCTCCTAAAACATTTTACGCCCTACCTCCGTAAAACATTTTACAGGAAAACATTTTACAGGAAATATTTTTCGAAAAATGTTTTACGTCAAAACAAACGAAGCCTTGCTAGTTGGAAGGCCAAGTCTGCAAGCTGGAAATGGGAGAAATTGGTTGATGGCCTGACAACTTTGTCCCTTTTTTTTTTTTTTGTTTTTTGGAAATTGAATAACTTGTTTTAAAAAATGTAGAAATTCATTGTTTCAAAATAAATATTCATCCTTTAATTTTTTTTAATCAAATAAATGTGAATTTTTTTAAAAAGTGTTTCTAAATGCTCTTGAAGAGTTTTACGAGCGTGGGAAAAAAATTATTTGATGTTTATAGAAATGAGAGGTTATAAAATGATATCATGGTGGCAGACTCATAACCGCTTTGAAGGGATGCCCTTAATTGACACTCAATAATCAATGAGTGATTGAAAATTGGATTGATTGAGTGATTGAGAACTGGACGGCTAAAACAAAAAAATAAAATAAAAATAACCATCATTTCAAAATTGTGGGCATTTGTGTTTCAAAAATTGTATAAATATCTATAATTATATAAAGAGGGAAGTGCATAAGAGCATTCATTTTTTCTTCAAAATAAAGATAATTCTAGAATTTAGCTATTTCAAGTGCATCAATTTCAAAGTAATGTAGAAGATCTTTAATTGCTTCCTTCAAGTAGTCAATAATTTAATTAATGATTAATGCTTCCTCAAATTTTCTTAATTACTCATTTCTCTCTTTTTAAAGATCACCTTCACCCAATTCCACTCTTGCACCTTTTTTATCCTCCTCCCCAATATCACATTCATAAAACTGTTTTCACCTACAAACAATCAATTTTGAATATTTCTTCATGATAAATTCTTAATTTCTAAGATGGGCAGAAGTCTAAAATGACAGTTAATTTGCTAAGCATATTCTAAGGAGAAATAACAATAGCTATTGATTTATCGAATTATTTATATCAACTTTTTTATATTTTCTTTATTTAAAAAAAAAAAAGACACTACTTATACTACAATAATGCTACTAATTACCCCTCTGAATCACATAAAATGATATTTTTTCTTTAATTTTATTCAGCCACTTCAATTTAAGTAATTGTTTTTTGGGAAAAAATTATATTCATTGTAAAAAAAAATTATATTTTGCACTTTCCTTATTTGTATAAATTTGTTGTCACAACTTTTTATCCGTACGTTTAACGCACGGGTGCTACACTAGTAAAGAAAAAATATCATAAAACCCTCTATTAAAAACTTTCATATAAAAAAAAACCCAACAAATAATTCTCCTATCAAAAAATTCCTAAAATTAGATATACAATACCAAAAAGCCTAAAATTTAACGATTTGTCAATGTCATTAAATTTGAGAATTCATATTGATTCAAACATGATTTTCATTTCAATTATGAGTTTACAAAAGATAATATTTATCTATCTTGAGCATTAATAAAAAAATCAGTTAATAATACTATTAATATTAATAAATTGTAGGACTAACAAAGTAATAATTTCAATAGTAATTCTAAAAAAATAATGAAGATAGTGATATTTTTTTGATTTTTTAATCATATTTATATTTATTATTTTTATTTTTACTATGAAATTTAATATTACATTATATTAGCATAGCACAATTGCTTTTCAAAATTATTAGACATGGGATCATAAATTTAAATTATTATTATTATTATCTCATAATAGAAATAATATTTTGTATTATTATTAAACTATTGTTATTTGTCAATATATGATAATAGTACATTCGTAACATCTCGCAACAACAAATTTCATCTATATAAAAGCTTAAAACTTAATGATAAATAATTAAACCGTTAAATATTGGAATTTTTGGTATTGAATATATAGTTTTAGGATATTATTTTATAGGATAATTATTTATTGAATTATTTGGATATAAAAGTTTTTTAGAGGGACTTTCTCGCTGATATTTTCCCCTAAGGCTCCGTATGTTTGGGGGAAAATGTTTTTCGAAAAATATTTTTCCCATTTTTCGGTGTTTGTTTCGCACCGAAAAATTGAGAAAATGTTTTACGCTAAACATATTTATCTCATTTTCCGAAAAATATTTTCATTTTTCAGAAAACATTTTACATGAAATCATTTTCCGAAAAATGTTTTAAGCTAAACAAACGGAGCCTAAGTATTAAGTATGTTTGGTTACCACAAATGTCGGTTATTAATTGGTGTTATTCTCATTAATTTGTCCAGCCACATAAATTGTATAAATATTAAAGTAAATAGCTCCAACAAATTACATTATTTTATTTTTTGGGAAGATTACTTTACTTTCACAAAAAAAAACAAAAAAAAAAAAAATCAAGGCTTACATAAAGTTTATCTTAATGGGCCAAATTCTATTGAGCTAGCGAATTTCTTGATTTGGCCCCGCCCCCTACCCTCTTTGTTTCTTCATCTTCATTATCTCCATTTTGAGGAATCTTAATCCTTTTTATAAATTTTGCTTAGCCAGTTATGGGGCCCACATGTAAAGTTAATATCCATTTATAAAAAATTAAATATAAGCCGTTGATACATCTGACATCTATATATTTACTTGCATTACAATATTTCCTTATCCATTATGTTAATTAACTTATTTATTATTTATTGTAAAGTTTAATCTTTTGTTTTCTTTTTTGATTTAGAAATAATTTTTATTTCTCTAATCATATGCTAGGATAAATAAATAATTTATATGCAAGAAACTATAAAATGCATACAAAATTTATGTCATGATTTTTTTAATGTGTATTCCACCTAGTTCTTAATTATATGAAAGATATTAGATCTTTTTTTTCACTTAGTTTTATATTTAGTTCTTAATTATACAAAATGGTTAAATTATAAAAATTAGACAAAGAGGTATATGATAAAAGTATAAAATATGAATGGAGAATTTATCAATTATTATTTTTACGTAAATTAAAAAAAATATATTAATATATTAAAAATATTAGTATTATTATTAAACTAAGTGATGAATACAAAGGTGGCATTTTATAACATACTAGGCTATTACCCGTGCGATGCACGATTTTTTAAATTTTGTCATTTGAAATATAAAATATTTATTTTAATGGACATTTAAGTGATTTTAATAAATTAAATACTTAAATTCTTTTATGAACTTTGATGCCGCAAGAAAAGTGCTTGAATTTATTTTATCGATGTTGGCAGTAACCCTTCATGGTAGGTTTTGTCCATGTGTTCATTGTAGTTTCAAAATGGGAGCTCCTTTAGAAATTTGAAACTCTAATGACCCCTGTAAATGGTCTTCTTATAAACATATCACCATCCTTAGAATACTTATGTCAAAACCTTAAAGCATCGGTGTAAATCTTAATATCTCTCTCTCTCTCTCTCTCTCTCTCTCTCTGGGCACTTGCATACGTACCTCCATACACAGCTTACATAGGCCCGTCTCTCTTTTCTCTCGCGCATATGCATACATTCACCTGAACATAGATAGGTGCACCCATTACAAAGAAACGTTTGTATCTCCATTTATACCCGCTTGTAAGCATATACTATTTTGCTCCCATTTGTTTACTTACTCTAGCACCTACACTCACATCAGTTATTTATCAATGAGAACTGCTTATGTGTTTCCTTTCTTCCTACATTATTTTTCTTTCTCACAGGAGGGCATCACAATTGTGGAGAACAGAACTGCAGATATCATTCAAGAGACACGTAAGCTGCAAATAAGGAAAAAGGGTAATACCCCCGAGGCCCAGACATCGACTTTTAGTGCTACTGGTACAAGACAACAACCTCAGAATTTGACTTTAAGCGTTGGTGATGCACGACAACATACCCAAATGCAAACCAATGTTCGGACCCTGCATCGATGTCGACATTCAAGTGAAGGCATCTCGCGACGTAAGGTGGCAACTATGTATCATTGGTTTATAGGTCAACTTTGCCGCATTAGAAAAGGGGGGTTGTCCAGCTTTTTCTATCTCAATATGCAAATTAATTCACCTCAATGTTTTATATTGACACTCATTTAAGTCACGAAATCACGATTTTAGCTCAAACTACTGGGTAGGATTTTCAATCACATTTAGCGAGGCCACCGACCACATTATAACCAATGACCAATTGTAGTCCATGCTAATATCTCGTGTGATGCATGATACGTGTTGTGGTTTTTCCTAGAGTTGCAATGGCGATGGCAGCCAAAGCCAAGCTTCTTCTTCGGAGTCAAGACGCTTAAAGTAGATTTGGCTTTGCAAAGGAGCGTTGCGCTCAGCTAGAAGAAGAGAATAGAATCCTTAGAGAGAGTGGTGGAGATAGAGACAACCAGGAAGATGATGATTTAGTATGCATTTTGTTTAATACTGAGAAGCTTATAAATCATTTAATTTCTATCTCGCCAGTCAACTTCAGATACAGGGTTATGATCTTTTTTTTTTTTTCAAAACACTTGATTAGAGCATGCATACATTACTCCCTCTGTCCCAAATTGAATGACCTATTTTGTCCCAAATGAATGACCTATTTTGTCCCCAAATATTTTTTTTTCATTTTTTGTCATAGTTCATTATATTTTTGGAAAAATGCAAATTAGAAATTGAATAGCAAGAATGTTTATGAATTTAACTATTAAAAATGAACCTTTTCAAAATGGCTCTAAAATTCAAAATGGTCATTCATTTTGGGACAGGGGAGTATTATTTTCACATGTTTTTTGTGTCTCAATTTCTCATTTTGGCTGTCAAGTAGCAGAGAAATTTGAATGCAAAGTTAATGCCGCGTGTTTCAATGACCATACCTCTTCCTATAAAAAAAAAACGACCATACCTCTGCTCTGTTACTGATATATTCCTATCACAGTAAGAAACACCACAAAGGTGCTTGAATTTATTTTATCGATGTTGGCAGTAACCCTTCATGGTAGGTTTTGTCCATGTGTTCATTGTAGTTTCAAAATGGGAGCTCCTTTAGAAATTTGAAACTCTAATGACCCCTGTAAATGGTCTTCTTATAAACATATCACCATCGTTAGAATACTTATGTCAAAGCCTTGAAGCATCGGTGTAAATCTTAATATCTTGCTCTCTCTCTCTCTCTCTCTCTCTCTCTCTCTCTCTCTCTCTCTCTCTCTGGGCACTTGCATACGTACCTCCATACACAGCTTACATAGGCCCGTCTCTCTTTTCTCTCGCGCATATGCATACATTCACCTGAACATAGATAGGTGCACCCATTACAAAGAAACGTTTGTATCTCCATTTATACCCGCTTGAAAGCATATACTATTTTGCTCCCATTTGTTTACTTACTCTAGCACCTACACTCACATCAGTTATTTATCAATGAGAACTGCTTATGTGTTTCCTTTCTTCCTACATTATTTTTCTTTCTCACAGAGGGCATCACAATTGTGGAGAACAGAACTGCAGATATCATTCAAGAGACACGGAAGCCGCAAATAAGGAAAAAGGGTAATACCCCGAGGCCCAGACATCGACTTTTAGTGCATACCGGTACAAGACAACAACCTCGGAATTTGACTTTTAGCGTTGGTGATGCACGGCAACATACCCAAATGCAAACCAATGTTCAAATTTCGCACCCAGCATCGATGTCGACATTCAAGTGAAGGCATCTCGCGACGTAAGGTGGCAACTATGTATCATTGGTTTATAGGTCAACTTTGCTGCATTAGAAAAGGGGGGGGGGGGGTTGTCCAGCTTTTTCTATCTCAATATGAAAGTTATTTCACCTCAATGTTTTATATTGACACTCATTTAAGTCACGAAATCACGATTTTAGCTCAAACGGCAGTGGGTAGGATTTTCAATCACATTTAGCGAGGCCATCCGACCACATTATAACCAATGACCAATTGTAGTCCATGCTAATATCGTGTGATGCATGATACGTGTTGTGGTTTTTCCGGCAGTTGCAATGGCGATGGCGGCCAAAGCCAAGCTTCTTCTTCGGGAGGCGAAGACGGTTAAAGCAGATCTGGCTTTTGCAAAGGAGCGTTGCGCTCGGCTAGAAGAAGAGAATAGAATCCTTAGAGAGAGTGGTGGAGATAGAGACAACCAGGAAGATGATGATTTGGTATGCATTTTGTTTAATGCTGAAGCTTATAAATCATTTAATTTCTATCTCGCCAGTCAACTTCGGATACGAGGTTATGATCTTTTTTTTTCAAAACACTTGATCGAGCATGCATACATTACTCCCTCTGTCCCAAATTGAATGACCTATTTTGTCCCAAATGAATGACCTATTTTGTCCCCAAATATTTTTTTTTCATTTTTTGTCATAGTTCATTATATTTTTGGAAAAATGCAAATTAGAAAGTGAATAGCAAGAATGTTTATGAATTTAACTATTAAAAATGAACCTTTTCAAAATGGCTCTAAAATTCAAAATGGTCATTCATTTTGGGACAGGGGAGTATTATTTTCACATGTTTTTTGTATCTCAATTTCTCATTTTGGCTGTCAAGTAGCAGAGAAATTTGAATGCAAAAGTTTAAATTCCATGATTTCGTCGATTTCTTCTTCAATTGTTTTCTTCCGTCTCTTTTCTCCTACACCTATTGTGATTTGAATTGCCTTTGGTTGTTTGCAATTAAACTTTGATTTGAATTGCCTTGGTTGATTTCATACAAGTTGTTTGATGAATTGACCATGAGAATAAGTTAAATGCTAATCTATAATTTTCAATCTTGATTATACTGTTGTCCATGTTGGTATTGGTTTTTTGTCTACCTGTCAATTGATTGTTGATATGCTATATAATATAATATAATAATAATAATAAGTTTAATGTTTCTTAAATTGATGAACTTCCCCACTTTCCAAAGTGGGGAAGTTCATACAAGTTGACACAATTAGAAAAGAACAGTGATTTATGTTGTCTGGTGTTTAATGTTTCTTAAATTGATCATGTTTCTTATTCTAAGCAGCCTGATGCATGCTTTTATGTTGTCTGGTGTTTAATGTTATCTCTAATTGTTTTCTGAAGGCTGATTAAGTTGTCTTCTATTTCATACAAGTTCATACAAAGTGAGTCCAAGGTATGGCTTTGTTTCTTAAATTGATCATGTTTCTTATTCTAAGCAGCCTGATGCATGCTTTTATGTTGTCTGGTGTTTAATGTTATCTCTAATCAAGTTTTTCCGAAGTCTCGATTAAGTTGTCTTCTATTTTATTTTGTGTACTCTCTCCATTAAGGTCTATTTTTGTTCATGTGGACAATAAAGGTCTCCTATCATGGTGCTTCATGGTTCTCAATTTTATGGCCGCTCGGCCCAAGTAGTGCAAAGTGGGACTAGGTGTGAGAACCCAATGCAGAACTTTGTTATGACCAAAACTTGGTTCGATGTTCTAACTTTAGGGTCAAATGAAACCTCCTTCTCGGTTGCTACTTAATTGACTTCTTTTTCAGAGCCTTTAGATCATGCTGTTCGGAATCGTAAAGGATTTTGATTCTGAATGCATCCTAGCACATACATTTATTTATTTTTTTGAACTTTGAGAACTTCATGTTTAAATCAACATACCACCAGTGATTTAGACTTTCTGTAGAGGTGGTTATCTACATATAAAAGAAAGAAAAGAACAGTTAGCTGAAATTTGCTAAAATAAGCTAAAGGACTATATAAATCATCTTACTACTTTGACACAATTAGAAATGAGATGATGCAAGAAGGGGCGTCAGGTGTAGGAGAAAATAACAGTGATTTAAACTTTGATTTGAATTGCCTTTGGTTGATTGCATACAAGTTGTTTGATGAATTGACCATGATGAATTGACACAATTAAACTTTGATCTGAGGTACCTTTAAGTCTAGAAAGCTTCCTTAGATATCATGCTATCTATACGGCGATTTGTTTGCTTTCTCTCTGCGGTATAATATCAGATTACATTACTTGGACTGTTTTGGCCTTGTGAATAGAAGAAGTTGAGCTATTTTTCCCCATAAATTACCCTACTTTTCTTGGTTCCATAATTTATTCTTAGTATTTTTGCCCTAGAATCTTGCTTTCCATTTGGCTTTCCACATTTTCATAGCCTACGGAAATATCCCATTTTACGACCAGAAGTATTGCAAGGCCTTTTGTAAAGTTGATGTGTTTAATAGATTTCCTTAGATTGATTGGCTCATCTAGACATGTTATTTGCTTATTCAAACATACCGTTTTCACTGATTACAATTTCTAAGCTAAGGTAGGAGCAATGGCAAAAGATAAAAATAGATGCTTTGTTAACTAATTAAACCTCCTGAAACCTGAGATGAGCCCAGCTTTAAGCCCATAACTCTAGATAAACTAGAAGGGAAGTCCTGTAGCCGTAATGAATAAACTTCCACGCGCTGCTATACCTATATTATCATCCCAATTATTCCTCAGCAAGTCTTTTGCTTCTATCCACTCGATCCCATGAGGACTGAGGTAACAAAACAAACCTCCAACAAATTTACCTGCCAAGCAAATGTTATTTAGACAAAGTTCTGGATCCATATGCCCCTTCCTCGTAGATGTGACAATCAGAGGTGTCATGATAGGGACTCTATCGCACACAGCCATTAATATATGGATTTTGGGTCCAACTAGCGACCGCTGCAATTTTTCCATTTTCAAGGATCTTTCCAAGGAGCATAATCTTAAGGACTTTCTATATCAATTCATTTTAGTTCAGGTCGGGACATTCTAACCACTGGTAATTGTATGCGATGGATTGGAGTCTAAGAGAGAACAGAATAATTTATGCATATTTAAGAGTGAGTCCAATATTCAGTCGACACCTAGATAAGTTAAATCTGCACATAAGCCATTTTGTATTATTTTTTTCAACTATATCGTACTTTATAAGGATTTTTTTGTTAAAGTTTGGTCGAATAGAGGGAATGATCAATTTTTTCAGCAGTCCATTTTTTTTTCTTAGCATTTCTTTTGCTACAAAATATCTTTCTAGCTTTATGTGTTGTGTGCCTGTTTGCACCAGCACGATTTTTCATTACAAAGTATATAGATAACCAGTTGTTGTTTCATGGTATACGAGGTACCTTTAAGTCTAGAAAGCTTCCTTAGATATCATGCTATCTATACGAGTTGGCAAACCTCTCATTGTGGTTTCTTATCATACCTTTGCCATAACCTCAAGTCAATAGCCATTTATCAATGCTCATACCTATTTTCATCTGCTCCCAATAAAACCTTCAATTTGCAAACAAATTAGCCAAATAAGACATTTAAGTATTTTAATTACGCTATGGACTCTGATATAACCGGTTGTTGTTTTACATTGCGTGGTTTATATGTACATGGTTAGCATTGTTAATTGATACAAGTCCCAACTACTAGAACCTATCTTCCAGCTTCTTCACAAAGGAACGTCCTTTTAATTTCGTTATATATCGAGGTAATGGCAACAAGTAAGTTAATTCTTTGTTAAAGCTATTGATAAGAGGAGCAGAGGTCGTACCATAAATGTTCGGATATTACGCCTATGGAAGCGCGAAGATACTAAATACAAAAAGTTACCGTTGAGATGTTACTTATGGATGATGAGGTTTGTCAACCAATACTCTCTTTATATACTATTAAATCATTCAATATAATTTCGCAATTAAATTATTTTACTTCTCAATTTCTTTTTATTAATATTTTATAATGAATTTATTAGGGATCTAAAATCCAGGCAGCTATTCCACCTAGCATGTCATCCGAGTTCAAATATATGTTTAAAGAGGGGGAGATGAAAAAATATCTAATTTTGGAATTGAACCGAATGCCATTACAATTGTCCAAAAAGCAATTGTAAACCATGAATGAAAATTATCATTCGGTTTAGCTACCACTTGCATCCGAGGTGGATACATCGGTAAATATTTCGACAATGGCTTTGATTTCACTCCCTTTAGCCTATTTGGGAGTGATCCACATAAAAGTGTCAATGCTGATTATGTGTTCGATGAGTATTTTAACACACAATTTTTGTTCGTTAATTAATTAGGCTAATAACTAACATTATATATTTTTCTTTATTGTAGATGTAATCGGTGAGGTGGTATTACCAATAAATGATTTTGAATATGTTAGTGCAGCCAAGGCAAGGAAGCTGGATATTAAACTGGTAGATAATGGGTACGTTATAAACGATAATTTAATATATTTACATGAATTTTTCACATACATGGTAACTATTTAATCAGCTTTATTAATCCCCTTCTAATATTTTACAGGGGAATGGAGCTAGATGTTATCTTATGGGAGTCCTACGGAGGTCAACTGAAAAGGTTTATTCAAAACAGGGGACAAGATTCAGAGGAACCAATCGTACTGATTTTACAGTTCGTGATGTGTTCAAGATATATGGATAATATGTTATCTTTTTAAATTGATTACTATCTCTAAATTATATTTAAAAGTATTTTTTACTTAATGCTAAAATTCAAAATTGTTATATTATACAGGGAAGAGCCGTGTTTCTACCATGAAGCACGCAACAAAACTTCTTATAAATCCCGATGTTCCTGAATTAAAAGAATTTGATAAAAAGTAAGTCCCTTTAATTCTAATGACACATTTTAGACACTATTACACATTTATGTTTTTTTTTTCTAGATGATTTTAATATTACTTTCACTATTTATTGATGAAAAAATACGCCTGATAATTATGATAAAGTAAATCAAGTATCCTTACCCACTCAAAGAGTTAAGCCTTGGTGCTAGAAAATTTAAAATATTTTGTTTTTGAAAGAGCTGTTTGATTGTAGAACTTATCATAAATTCCCCTATAAAATGTCAAATGTATTCAATCTCTCAACTTTGTGTTAAAAAAATCTTTTGTGTAATGTTTCTGATCACTATTTCTTTACATCACAGGGCTCGACAGTGGAGGATGTTGCTAACTCAATTTGGGACGAAAGAGTATGAATTATAATTTAGCACCGTGTCCATGAAGTGTTAATGAATGTTTCACTTTCATTGTAACTCTGAGGGCTTCAAATATCTTATTTTTTTCCCTTTCTTTTCTTCTTTTTTGTGTGTGGCTGTGGCCTGTGGGGGTGAATAGAATGAGATGATATGCACATATATCATATTTACATTGTTTAAGTGAATGCTTCATGTATGTATGGTGTTTTACATGAAGTTCTTGGGTTACATGAAAATATAGTGGGCAGTGTGTATTGGAATAAGTTGTGTTATAAGAAAACAACGTTCATTGTCAAGCTCATCCTCATCTAGATGTTAACATCATCGTTGGACTTTATATAGCAATGTAGATCATGGGGGGTTTATTAATGAAAAATATCAATTTTGAAGATTATTTAGGGACGGAGGTAGTGTTTTTTTTTTCTTAGCATTACTATGCTCCCGTCGAATCTCGACGGGTTACTGACTAGTATATGATAATAGTACATTCGTAACATCTCGCAACACAAATTTCATCTATATAAAAGCTTAAAACTTAATGATAAATAATTAAACCGTTAAATATTGGAATTTTTGGTATTGAATATATAGTTTTAGGATATTATTTTATAGGATAATTATTTATTGAATTATTTGGATATCAAAGTTTTTTAGAGGGACTTTCTCGCTGATATTTTCCCCTAAGGCTCCGTTTGTTTGGGGGAAAATGTTTTTCGAAAAATATTTTTCCCATTTTTCGGTGTTTGTTTCGCACCGAAAAATTTAGAAAATGTTTTACGCTAAACATGTTTATCTCATTTTCCGAAAAATATTTTCATTTTTCAGAAAACATTTTGCAGGAAATCATTTTCCGGAGAATGTTTTACGCTAAACAAACAGAGCCTAAGTATTAAGTATGTTTGGTTACCACAAATGTCGGTTATTAATTGGTGTTATTCTCATTAATTTGTCCAGCCACATAAATTGTATAAATATTAAAGTAAATAGCTCCAACAAATTACATTATTTTATTTTTTGGGAAGATTACTTTACTTTCTAAAAAAAAAAAAAAAAACAAAAAAAAAAAAAAAAAAAATCAAGGCTTACATAAAGTTTATCTTAATGGGCCATTCTATTGAGCTAGCGAATTTCTTGATTTGGCCCCGCCCCCTACCCTCTTTGTTTCTTCATCTTCATTATCTCCATTTTGAGGAATCTTAATCCTTTTTATAAATTTTGCTTAGCCAGTTATGGGTGTTGGAATAACTATTACAAAATCTCTGCTGGAAATATAGAAACTAATTTAAAACAGAAATAGAAAAATACAAGAGAAGAAAAGATTTGTTGCTGTCCGAGTCGTGTGAAATCACACTCTCCTTAAGACAAATTACGCCCCCTCACCACGTTGTGCTTGAGTTGTTACGGAACGCTTGCCTCCCAGGATGAAACGGAATGCTTAGGAAGGTGGTTGCACAATTAGACCTCCCGTAGAGGCTGAAGTTGATGCTTGAACTTTATCACCACGAATGCAATGCAAGGAGGCGAAAGGGAAGATGAACAATATCTTTGCTTGAAATGATTGTGGAGATTGTGAAAAACTGTATGTTTTCCCTTGTGGTTGTGTTCTATTTATATATTTTCCTCATAGGAAAACTTCCCAACAAATTAAAACCACACTTTTAATTTGCTCAATCAATATTGCAATTATAAACTCCATAGAAAACTGCCCAACAAATTAAAACCATGTTTTTAATTTGTTGGGCAGTTTTCTATGGAGTTTATAATTGCAATATTGATTGAGCAAATTAAAAGTGTGGTTTTAATTTGTTGGGAAGTTTTCCTATGAGGAAAATATATAAATAGAACACAACCACAAGGGAAAACATACAGTTTTTCACAATCTCCACAATCATTTCGCAGCATATTGTTCATCTTCCCTTTGGCCTCCTTGCATTGCATTCGTGGTGATAAAGTTCAAGCATCAACTTCAGTTCGCCGGAGGTCTAATTGTGCAACCACCTTCCGGTTACTCCGTTTCATCCTGGGAGGCAAGCGTTCCGTAACAACTCAAGCACAACGTGGTGAGGGGGCGTAATTTGTCTTAAGGAGAGTGTGATTTCACACGACTCCTGACAAAGAACAAATCTTTTCTTCTCTTGTATTTTTCTATTTCTGTTTTAAATTAGTTTCTATATTTCCAGCAGAGATTTTGTAATAGTTATTCTAACAATCTTAAGACAAATTATTGTCTCTTCGTTGGAAGGAAAACTATTTAAAACAGTGAACTAAACTTGTTTGTTTTGTTTCAGATGGCTACTCAATCAAACGTGGAAACCAATGCTGGGAACAACTCCGAGAATCCTCGTGTAGAGGAAGCGCTTCGTGTGGAAACCAACTCTCAAAGGGTGGTTGTCCAAACTGTTTCGAACCATCATGGTGAGAAACCGGAAAAGTTTGTTGGCCAAGACTTTAAAAGATGGCAACAAAAGATGCTTTTCTATTTGACTACCTTGAACTTGGCGAGATTTCTTAAGGAAGATCCGCCACAGTTGGGTGAGAATGAGACGGATGGGCAAGCCATCTCGGCTCTTGATGCTTGGAAGCATTCCGAGTTTCTTTGCAGAAATTACATCCTTAATGGATTGTCGGATACGCTATACAATGTGTATAGTGTTAAGAAAAGCTGCAAAGGAACTTTGGGAGTCCTTGGAATATAAATATAAGATCGATGACGCGGGCACAAAGAAATTCATTGTGGGCCGTTTTCTCGATTACAAAATGGTGGACTCAAAAACTGTTAAAAGTCAAGTGGAAGAGTTGCAAATAATCATTCATGAAATTCATGCCGAAGGGATGGTAATTAGTGAAAACTTTCAAGTGGCGGCAATAATTGAAAAGTTGCCTCCCGCTTGGAAAGACTTCAAGAATTATCTTAAACACAAACGAAAGGAAATGAATGTTGAAGCGCTTGCTATTCGTCTTCGGATTGAGGAAGAGAATAGGATTGCGGAGAAGAAGTTGAATAATCTTCTTGTGGCGAAAGCCAATGTTGTGGAGCATGTTGATAGCTCCAAGGCCAATGGCAAGGCCAATGGCAAAGCCAAAGGCAAGTTTGGTCCCAAAAAGGGTGGTTCTAGTTTGAAGCCAAAGGGAGGAATCTCCAAGAAAAAGTTCGGTGGAACTTGTTACAATTGTGGCATTGTGGGCCACAAGTCTTCCGAGTGTAGGAAGCCAAAGAAACAAGCAAACATGGTGGATGTCATCTCGAATGAAGTTTCCGATATGAATTTGGCGGCGGTAATTTCTGAGGTGAATTTGGTGGGTTCAAACCCAAATCAGTGGTGGATTGACACCGGTGCTACTAGACATGTTTGCTCAAACAAAGAAATGTTTAGTAGTTTTGAAGCCCTTGAAAATGGTGAGAAATTGTTCATGGGAAATTCTGCCACGTCCGATGTGAAAGGTCAAGGAAAGGTGGTGCTGAAGTTGACTTCCGGGAAAGAGTTGACTCTCAACAATGTGCTCTATGTGCCCGAAATCCGGAAAAATCTGGTGTCCGGATCGCTTTTGATTAAGCATGGCTTTCGTGTTGTGTTTGAATCCGATATGGTTACTTTGTCTAAAAGTGGAATGTTTGTAGGCAAAGGTTATGTTTGTGATGGTATGTTTAAGCTTAGTGCTATGGTTGTTAAAAGCAATGTAATGGCTAACAAGCCTAAGATGAATGTGATGAATAAGAATAATTCTTCCGTTTACTTGCTTGAGTCTTCCAATTTGTGGCATGGTAGACTAGGACATGTTAACTATGATACTATACGTAGATTAATTAACATGAATTGCATACCAAAATGTAAAATAGACTACAAACATAAATGTGAAACTTGTGTAGAGGCAAAGTTTACAAAACCTCCGTTCCGATCGGTTGTAAGAAATAATGAACCACTTGAGTTGGTTCATACGGATTTATGTGACTTCAAGTCAACACAAACACGAGGGGGCAATAAGTACTTTATGACTTTTGTTGATGATAGCACAAAATATTGTTATGTGTATCTTCTCAAAAGTAAAGATGAGGCTATAGAGAAGTTTGTTCTCTATAAAAATGAAGTTGAAAATCAACTCAACCGGAAAATAAAGGTCATAAGAAGTGATCGTGGTGGTGAGTATGAATTCCCGTTTGAAGGTATTTGTGCTCAACATGGGATTAAACATGTTACAACACCACCATACACCCCACAATCCAATGGAGTTGCCGAGAGTATAGATCGGACTCTAAAGGACATAATGAATGCCATGTTAATAAGTTCGGGGTTACCGAATAACATGTGGGGAGAGCCCGTCTTGTCGGCAAATTAAGTGTTGAATAAAATGCCCCGAAAGAAAATAAATAAGAGCCCTATGAATTGTGGCATGGAAGAGTGCCATCATACCAATACATGCGAGTGTGGGGGTGTCTTGCAAAGGTTTCAATACCACCTCCCAAAAAGGTGAAAATTGGACCAAAAACTATTGATTGCATATTTATTGGGTATGCTCACAATAGTAGTGCTTATAGGTTTCTTGTGCATGAATCGAAGATTCAAGATATACACAAGAATACTATAATGGAGTCAAGAAATGCTTCTTTCTTTGAGAATGTGTTTCCGTGCAAAAGAGATGATGCAAGTTCATCTAAACGGAGACATGATTCAATAGAAGAAGAAGAAGTCGAAGGAACAAATCATCATGATGAAAATGATGAAGCGGAGGTAGAACCTCGACGGAGCAAACGAGGTAGGGTAGAAAAATCTTTTGGCCCAGATTTTCTAACCTATATGCTTGAAAGTGAACCACAAAGCTATAAAGAGGCCGTGAGCTCTTCCGAAGGACCTTTGTGGAAAGAGGCCATTAAAAGTGAGATTGATTCCATTTTACAAAATCACACTTGGGAATTAGTGGATCTTCCTCCGGGAAGTAAACCACTAGGATATAGGTGGATTTTTAAAAGGAAAATGGACTCGGACAGCAACAAATCTTTTCTTCTCTTGTATTTTTCTATTTCTGTTTTAAATTAGTTTCTATATTTCCAGCAGAGATTTTGTAATAGTTATTCCAACAATGGGGCCCACATGTAAAGTTAATATCCATTTATAAAAAATTAAATATAAGCCGTTGATACATCTGACATCTATATAGTTACTTGCATTACAATATTTCCTTATCCATTATGTTAATTGATGTTGTCCAATAATAATGGTTGGGCCTAATCCAAGTCCATTAGCGAGAAAATAGCAAATAGACCCAAAATTGAGATAAGACCCAAAAAGAAGACAAAAGTAGAGGCGGCCCAAGGAGGGTCATAAGAAAGCGAGATAGGAAATATCCCGCTAAAATCAGTGAGAAGGGGGAAGACCAAGACAATAAATAGCGAGACATTATGAGGAAAACCGGCAAGATTACGATAAAGACTAAAGGCGAGATATTGTGGTGAAGCGAGACAGGTCAATAGGTAACTTTATCCGGTGGGAGAGGGATCCAAATTGAGGTTATTCACCAGAGGCGGCATATAAATATCTACGAAGTGGGATCCATTAGATGGTTAGGCATTGGAATTGGTGATCACGTGTTAAGGGTTTATTTTATAAAGGACCAATGAAGTGGTGACACGTGGCAGGAGGCATGAAACGTGAGGATATCACATGCAAGGCACGAGGACAGGGGTATAAATAAAAGAAGAAGGCTTCATTCAGAGGTACGTCCATTTTACATACTCAGACACCTTACCTACTATTGGTTTTCTCCTTTGTCAAGCAAATTCTTATCCTCACGCCGGAGGGGCTTACGCCGGAGCCGCCCCCGGCTTAGTTAACGTTTGAGTGTGTGCAGATTGACTGGAGAAGAAGGAGCCGGAGATATCAAGTTTGGACTACAACGGTGAGTTGTTGCTTGAGGAAATTCCTGGCAACATCAATTGGTTCCGTTGCCGGGACTGTTTTCTCTTCAAGGATTGGAGTTTCGTTGGTGGTAGCTTGATACCGGGGGAGTTCTGTTCGGAGATCTAGAAGGTGGGTTTGCGTTGAAGATGATTCAGTGGGTGTGTTGAATTTACGATCGAATTGTTTTGATTTGCAATTTATAAGTTGAATCTTGTTGTTCTTATTGTTGTTGGAGTCGATTGGTGTTGTAATTGTTGTTGGAATCGATTGGTGTTTTTTGGGTTGAAATAGTTGGAGAGTTTGATATTGTTTAATTGGGTTGGTGTGAATTCCTGATTGCAAAAGTGTTGGCGTGAAGTTGTGGTGGATTTGAAGTTGTTTGTTAATATTTGTTCAAATCTGGGTTGATTGTGAGGTTTGAACTTGATTTTGTAAATTCATTTGATTTTGAGTAGTTGGGATTTTGGTGTTTTTGGTGGTAGTGTGTAGTTGAAGCAATTGTTGAAAATTTTTGAAAAGTTTTTGGTTGGTGTTGAAAGGTTGATTGCTGGGTTGCTATTTGTTGTTTCTTGGTTTCTGGGCAAAATCTTCAAATCTTCAAATCTTCATAAGATTTGCAGATTTTCATAGTTGAAGTTCGTCAGTTTGATTACGTAGGTGAAAGGAATGTCAACACCTGAGAAGAGTGTAGTGGGCCAGAAGACTGTGGCTGGAAGGAATCTTATTACACCAATGTCGGGGTACGGGAGTATAGGAATGGGCGGAGCGAGAGATACCTCTTCCTCGCAGCAAATGATTCCAGAGGAGATGGAGCGAGATACTGGTGATGAAAGAGAGAGAAATATAGTGCCGCCACCGCAAGAGGAAGAAGCAGAGAATGAGGAAGAAAGTCTGAGGATCCATAATAATTTGATCTTGCAATTGATTGAGAATAACAAGAGGCTAAGGGCAATGAAGAAGAAGCCTACCCCAATCCCGCAGGGTTTGCTAACGGTAACTACAGAGGGAAATAAGGGAACAAACAAGGAGGTAATTGTGGTAAACGATGAGCGAGAAAAGGAGGTGGAGCCTGAGAAGCCAAAGGAAACAGAAGCGAGAATTGAAGGGTCGCAAAAGCGGAAGGCAGGAGAGTACATGGAGAATGGACGAAAGATTAAAGTTTATCATTGGCCACACACTTTCCAAGTGTCGTCCCTTTATTGTGAAGAAGAGGATGGTGATACTGCGTCGAATGAAGCAGAAGATGGCGAGAGAGAGATGAGAAGTTTCAAAGATAGCGAGAAACCTAAGGCGATAGAGAAGGGAAAGGGCGTAGGAGTTAGTCGTTTTGGAGAAGAGGACGGGTTAAAGAGGCAGATGGCCGAAATGGCAAGAAGATTGGCAGAGTTGGAAAGGGGTGGTATAATTGATAATGAGAAGGACTCATTTGTCGCTCCGTTTGCCAGGTATATCCAGGAGGCTGAGCCAGCTCCGGATTTTCGTTTGCCCGCTTTATCCAAGTATGCAGGAGTAACTACCGCCAGAACTCATGTGGCGGGATTTGAAGTCACCATGGTGATATTGACTAAGGACGATGCTTTGTTATGTAAGACTTTTGCTAGCACCTTAGAACTTCAAGCTTTGGATTGGTTTGTGCAGCTGCCTGTTAATTCCATATTGGGGTATCAAGACTTCAAGAGAAATTTTTTAGCAAGGTTTGGATCAGTGGGAGCTCAACCAGTAGTGCTACAGGAGTTGATTGGAATTAAGCAGAAGGCGGGAGAAGGCCTTGTCACTTATACAAACAGATTTTTGCTAATTGCCAATCAAATTTCTGAGATTGATCCTAAATATGTCATAATGATGTATATGTCGGGTCTGCTATCTGAATCTTTCAGGAGGGAGTTAAGGATGAGACTACCTGCGACTTTGAGCGAGTTGCACGAGCGAGTCAAGGCGTATTGTGGTGGCGAGGATATTGAGGAAGGAACTTCTAACACTGGAAAGAAAAGTGTTAAGGATAGGATTGAATATGTGAAGGAAGGAAATGCAGTTCAAGGAGATGGTAGAGGGAATCCCGCTGGCGGTAGAGGAGGAGGTCGCAATTGAGGTCGCAATGGAGGTCGTGGAGTAAGGAGGATAGTAAGATTCACAAGGTTGACCGCTACACCAAGTGAAATTTTGCGGGCTGTTGATTTGCCGCCAGCTTTTGAAATGAATGATCTGGGGAGGATTAATATGAACCAATACTGTAATTATCATCGGGATAGGGGTCATGATACGGACAATTGCTATAATTTGAAGAAAGTAATTCAAGGGAAGGTTGAAAGAGGGGAGCTACAGGAGTATGTATGGCAAGAGCCAAATATGGCGGATCAAGGAGGAAATGGAAACAGGAATGAAATTATGGTGATTCACGAGCCGACAAGTATTACTTGCTTAAGTAACCAGATCATGTCGCTATCTCATACTTGCCACATTCCCGCTTACCCACCCAGTGAGGAAAGGATGATCAGTTTTTCTTGACGAGAATTGACTTTAACTCCAAGCCATGGATGCCAACTAGTTGTGATTTCTATTGCTCCGGGGAACAGTATTTTGCATAGAGTATTGGTGGATTCAGGAGCTAGCCGAAACATCCTTTATTATGAAGCGTTCAAGAAGATGCGATATACAGAGGCTAATTTGGTGCCATATAAGGGATTTTTGGAGGGGTTTACAAACCACACTGTGCGGGTCAAGGGGACAATTTCTTTGGCGGTGGAAATAGGAGAGGACGAGAAGGTGAGAACTCGCACTGTGGAATTTATGGTTATTGACTTAGTGTCGCCATACAATGCTATTGTAGGCATTCCCTTTATGCAAAGTTTTGAGATGGTGGTGTCTATCCCGCATCAGCGGGTCAAGTTTCCTACGGCAAAGGGTATAGCATGTTTAAAAAGTGAGGTGAAGGAAGTTATCCAGAAAAAGATTGAGATGCAAACAGCGGCTAGGGCGAGTACGAGTTCACTTTCTACGGCTTTGACAGTGCGGGATGCGAGAATAAATATGATCACCGACTTAGGAGGATGTGAGAGTTGGGAGGAGCTGAAAGCATGAAAAATAAGTCGGCGATCATTGTTATTGAAGAAAAGGCGAGAAGATGAAGTTGTGCAAGGAAGAAGTGAGGAGCGAGATATAGAGACAGAAATGATGCAGGAGAAATCAGAAAGGAATTTGATGGCATTGTTGGTGATGCAAGCCGAGATGGCCTGGTCGAGATCCGCAGAATTTGTCAAGATGAAGGAACCCCTTATTGAAGAGGTAGTAGATTCCGATAGTGAAGAATGTGATGAAGAGATCATAGTAGAAACACCTGAGGGTGTGTCGCTTGCCGGGAGAGATAAGGGGGAAAGCAGCGACAAAAGAATAAAGAGATGTGTAAAGAAGAAAAAAGCGGCTGAAATGGAGGTAGATACATTGCAAATGCGGGATGAGCCGGATATTCAGGCGGCAGAAGAGTTGGAGGAAGTAATTATTAATGGCGAATACCCAGAGCAGAAGGTTAAAATTGGGAAACAGTTGAAAAAAGATGAGCGGGATATGCTGATTGATTTTTTGAAGGATAACATTGATGTATTTGCTTGGAAACCTGAGGATATGTGCGGAGTTGATGAGAAAGTCGCCCTACACTGTCTAAATGCCGATCCAAATGTTGAGCCTTTCAAGCAGAAGGTAAGATACCTGTCGGCGGAAAAGGAGAAGGCGGTGATTGGAGAAGTCGAGAAGTTATTAAAGGCGGGAATCATTGAAGAAATCACTTATCCAGTCTGGCTAGCTTGCCCTGTCATGGTGTTAAAGGCAAATAAGAAGTGGAGAATGTGCATAGACTTTACAGATTTGAATACGACATGCCCCAAGGATTGTTATCCTTTGCCAAAGATAGATAGATTGGTGGACTCCATTGCGGGGCACAAGGTGTTTAGTTTTATCGACGCTTACTCAGGGTATCACCAGATCAAGATGCTTGAAGAAGACAAGGCCAAAACAGCTTTCAGAACTCCCCTTGGAAATTTTTGTTATAAAATGATGCCTTTCGGTTTGAAGAATGCTGGGGCGACATACCAAAGGATGGTCAATAAGGTATTTAAATCGCAGATTGGAAGGAATGTTGAAGCTTATATTGATGATATGGTAACCAAAACCAAGGGGGAGGATCATTTGGTGGATCTGGCTGAGACTTTTGAGAATTTGAGGAGAAATTCCATGAAGCTTAATCCAAGTAAATGCACTTTTAGATAACGGCGGGAAAGTTTTGGGATTCTTGGTAAATCGCCGCAGGATAGAGGCAAATCCGGAGAAGATCCAGGCGTTAATTGATATGAAGTCGCCCCAGGACCATTCAAGAGATTCAGAGGTTGAATGGTAGGGTGATAGCTTTGGGCGGTTTGTGTCGCGGTCGGGTGAGAAATGTTTGCCGTTCTTCAAGGTATTAAAAGGAGATCAGAAATTTTCTTGGGATGAAAAGTGTGAAGAAGCATTTCATAAAATAAAGGAATACTTGGGAAAGCCGCCAATTTTATGTAGCCCGAAGGAAGGAGATCATTTGTATATCTATCTGGCGGCTTCAGATCTAGCAGTGGCAGCGGTACTGATAAAAGAGGATGGCGGCATGCAAAAGCCGGTGTATTATGTTTGAAGGCATTAAGTGAAGTAGAGGCGAGATACTTTAACGCGAGAAAAGTTGGCTTATGATTTGGTGATTGCGACGCGGAAGTTGAGGGCCTATTTCTTATCTCATCCTGTTACTGTTTTGACCAATGCGCCCTTGAGGAAGATTTTACAACAGCCTGATTCAGCGGGAAGGCTCCTCAAATGGTCGATTGAATTAACGGAGTTTGATATTCATATGAGGCGAGAAAGGCGATTAAGGCTCGGGCGTTGGCGGACTTTATTCTCGAAACGTCATTTACGTATGAAAGGGAGGAGATAAAGACTCGGGGGCCAAAAGAGGAAGGCCAAGTCGCGAGACCACTGAGGTGGAAGAGGAGCGAGAAAGACCGGCAGGATGTTGGGAGTTGTTTGTTGATGGATCTTGACTAAAGACAAAGGTGGAGCTGGGATTTCGTTGAGTTCGCCGAGAAAAGGATTGCATATATGAGAAAGCCACGAGGTTTAAGTTCAACATGACAAACAATCAAGCGAGAATATGAGGCGTTAGTTGCGGGATTAGAATTATGCCGAGATATTGGAGTAAAGCGAGATAGTCGCTCATTCGACTCTCAATTGATTGTCAACCAAGTAAAAGGTAGGTATGGGGTATTGAGTACAATTCTGGCGAAATATTGTGAAATGGTAAGGCAAATTGTGCAAAGCTTCGATTATTGGGAACTGGTGCAGATTGACAGAGAGAAAAACGAACGGGCCGACATGTTGAGTAAAGCTGCCTGTGACAAAATTGAAGAGTTGCCCAAGAAGGTGGTGGTGGAATTTATTGAAGAGCCGGCATTTGTGAGCCGTGATAATGGAGATTGAAGAGGGTGAAAAAGATTGGGTAAGCGAGATGAAAGGTTATTTGGAAAAGGAGGAGCTGCCTCAAGAAGAAGACAGGGCAAGGATTGTCAAGAAAATGTCGCCTAGGTTTACTGTGCAAGATGGGATCTTGTACCGCAAGTCTTTCTCGCGACCTTTGATGAGGTGTGTAGAGCCGGAAAAAGTTGATAATGTTTTATTTGAAGTGCATGAGGGCGTTTGTGGGGGCCATCCAGGAGAAGAAGCTTTAGCCAATAAAATCATGTTTCATGGGTATTACTGGCCAACATTGAAGAAAGATGCGGAAGAGTATGTGAGAAAATGCGATCAATGCCAGCGACATGCTAACATTCCTAGGCAGCCTGCGACTGAACAGACACCAATTATAGCGGCTTGGCCTTTTGATATGTGGGGGATAGACCTCATAGGACCTTTTCCCAAGGCCAAAGGAGGAGCTCAGATGGTGGTGGTAGCTGTTTATTATTTCACTAAATGGACAGAGGCAAGAGCACTAACTTCTACCACTGAAGATCAAATTATCAGATTTGTAATGGAAGAAATCCTGTGTCGCCATGGAATGCCGCGAGCAATCATTTCTGATCACGGGCCACAATTCAGGAAGAAGTTTCATGGTTTTTGCGAGAATCTGAATATCAAGCATTGGCAGTCCGCAGTTTATAGGCCGCAGTGCAATGGACAAGTGGAGGCCGCTAACAAGCAAGTTTTGGAAATTTTGTGTAAGAATTTAGAAAAAAGAGGAGGAGCTTGGTTGGAGGAATTATCAACGGCATTGTGGTATGTTAGAACAACGGTGAAGGGATCGGCGGCGAGAGCGGCTTTCGCATTGACTTATGGTTGAAGCAATGGCCCCGCGGAGATGGGTTTACCGACTCATAGGGTGACTTATTATGATGAGGTGATGAACGGAGACGAGAAGATGCTTTGAGTTGGATCTGAGTGATGAGAAAAGGCTTAGGGCGAGAATGAGAATGATCAATTATAAGCAGAGGATGAAGGCGCAGCACGACAAACGGGTGAAGAAGAGATCATTCAGTATAGGCGATTGGGTGTTGAGAAGCCGTGAAGTTAAAGGAGAGCGGCGGGATTTGCCAAGCTAGACCCGAAATGGGAAGGTCCCTTCCAGATTGCCAAGATTGTGCGAGAAGGGACATATCATTTGAAGGAAGAAGGCGGCAAAGATGTTCCAAATGCATGGAGTGTAGATTATCTAAAGAAGTATTATCATTGAAGAAATAAGGGTAATTTGCTTATTTTATTCTTACTAAAGTCTTTTTCATAATAATTGTGATGAATCTATGAATTTTTCAATCATGAATGAAAGTCATATATGTCTTACCACTTTGAATAGAAGATATACATGTTTGAATATGTGTTGAATATGTTTTGAATATAATGAAAGTATGAAATTTTATTCCTCATATGTATCTTACATGGATTAAATTTTATGATCATGATAATGTGTAATTAGTCGCCAATAACATGGTAAATAAATTGCTTAGAGTAAAGTTGCCTAAAGACAACTTCACTTTTTCGATGGGAGTATATGTGTATGGTGATATCTCGCCAAAGGTAAGAAGGTAAAGAATTTTTTGATGAATTATCAAAACAATATTTGATGAATTATTGAAACAAGTGGATGAAGAAAAGAGGAAAGAAAAAGTCTACGGACTATAAAAGATGTGAGTCAAGGTAAGTCGCAAAGAAAGTCTACGGACTATAAAAGATGTGAGTCAAGGTAAGTCGCAAAGAAAGTCTACGGACTATAAAAGATGCGAGTCAGTCTACGGACTATAAAAGATGCGAGTCAGTCTACGGACTATGAAAGATGCGAGTCAGTCTACGGACTATAAAAGATGCGAGTCAGTCTAAGGACTATAAAAGATGCGAGTCAGTCTACGGACTATAAAAGATGCGAGTCAGGTTACGAATTATAAAGATGCGAGTCAGTCTAAGGACTATAAATATGCGAGAGTCTATGGACTATAAAAATGAAAGTCTCCGGACTATAAATGAGGAAAAGTTCCATCTCGCCTTAAGGGCATGAACATAAGTCGCTATGAAAGAGATTTCTATCTCGCCTGAATGACAGGAAAAGAGGGTTTTCAAGGAAAGATATGAGGTAAAAAGAAGGAAATTCTTCTAAGTAAGAGGCAAAGAAAGATCAAAAAAGAGTTAAAGTCAGCGACAATATGAGTCGCATAATATGCATGGTAAGTAAAGTCGCCTAAAGACGACTTCACTTTTTCGATGGGAGTATATGTGTATGGGTACCTGTCATGAAAAAGGAGATTTTTGATGAATTATCAAAACAATAAATGATGAAATAAGTAAAGCATGAAAGTAAAGAGGCAAGCACAAAAGCCGCAAATGTACATTGATTAAAGGCACGCAGGCCCCAAAAGAAAAGAGAGTAAATTGTTTAGCCACCATGGCAAGTTACAAAAATTGTTCAAAGTAAGCTAAGTATTAAAGGAAAATTAAGCTGAGGCATTGGGATCATCAGTTGGTGCGGCTTGAGTTGAGCTTGAAGTCGCTAGGGCAAGAGCTTTGGCGTCATCTAAAAGTTTGTGCTTATGATCGAGTAAGTCGCCCCACAAAGCAATGGCATTTGGATTTTGAACAGGAGGAGGAGTCAGGCGACTTACCCAATAAAGCATCTTCATCAGGCAAGGTCTTGAAGCTCTTCGGGAGTAAAAGGAACCAAGGAATGACCGCGGCGACATACCTCGGCGAAAATGGGTTACGAGCCCCGGTGGGCAAGCCGTTCGATTGTAATGGCGGGAATATCATTGATATCATTGCTGCGGCTCGCATAACTTGAAGAAGTACGGTTCCCAATATCGGCAATGTCATCTGTCAATTGAGCCACATCGGCTTTAAGAGTAGTAATTTACTGCGGCCTTCCCGATCGGCTCTTCTTTCGGCCTAGTAATCTCGCTTTGGAAAGATTGAATGTCGGCTGCATGAGTTTCTTTCAAGGCTTCATTCTCGCTCCTCAATTTGGCGGCATTCCCTTTAACGAGTTAAGTTCGGTGGTAGCATTGGCGAGATCGGATTTAGCGGCATTAAGATCGGTAAGAGTATGATCAAGTTGATTGGGAAGTAGCCAAGTCGAGTCTTTAATTTGTCGCGCTCTCCCTCCAAGTTTTTGATTGTAGCTTCTCGCCGAGTGACTCTACCTTTGAGGATATCTTTATCGCGCTTCAAAATTTGGTTTGTGGCCTTTAAGTTCGTTGATTCATTATCAAGACGAGTATTTTGCTCGCTCATACCCATGATAGAAGATCCAAGCTGAAAAAGGTAACAAGGGAAAGTTAAAAAGCAACAGAAAATAAGGATAATGTTAATCAAGGAAAGAAAGAGCAACGTACCAATGAAAAATAAAGTCCAGCTTGACAAGCGGCATGGTCGGGATCCATGTGGGCGACACGTTGAACTTGGAGTTGATCACTAGCTCTAATCAAGGCAGAGCTACCCAACATGCATTCCTCCGAGCTGCGAGTTTCTTCAATAAGTCCCTTTATGTGGGGAACTTTAGCAATCTCTTTACTGAGTTCGAAAAGCCCTGCAAAATCAGTGGGCTTCGAAAAGTTTTCTTGAAGCCAGCTGGGAGGAGGAAGAGCGGTTGAAGTATTTGGGTCGCGAGGAGTGGGAGGAGAACTGGAAACATTGGTAAGGTCGCAAACTTCCATCTCGCGGGAAGGAGGAATTGCAGTTTGATTGTTCATTAGTGTTGATTTCCAAAGAGGGAGAATTGGATGGAACAGGGTCAGAGGGAAGAATCTCGGTATTTTCAGTCGCTGGTGTGATGTTGATTGGCGGGATAACTTGATTGGTGAAACATTGATCTCGGTAGTTGGCGAGATAGAAAGCTGGTGGGAGATTAACCGGCGGATGGAGGAGTGAGACGGCGACGGGATTTGATGAGATGGTTTCTTGAGAAGGAGGGGCGACATTTGTTGATACAGAAGCGATTCTTTTTTGTCGTTTGGCACGGGCAGCTGGGTTAGTGGGCCTAGCTCTGCCTTTAGCTGTGTTTTGAGCTTTTTCCAAGGCTATTTCTTCAGTATCTTTTCCGTCGCGAGAAATTGGCAGCGGAAGATTGTCGGGAAGAAGAGCAAGGGCAATGTCGCGAGCATTGGCCATTTGTTTTCTTCTTTTGTCGGTTTCCAAGTTGGCGGCTTGGCGACTATCCATTGATTTGGCACGATGATACGAAAGCAAATAAAAGGAAGTCATGAGTTATAGTGATTCAAATGTGAGCCAAAGTAAAGAAGGAATAAGGTTAAAAGGAAACATACAAAGCGGTATTCATTGCGGTACGATTCTGAGTACCCTTGCGGGGTTGGCATTCATGAGGCGTACTTGTTGCCCAGTGTCGCTCCCATCCATCGAAGTAAACATCGCTTATTGGAACCCGAGGTAGGATGCGAGGCAAGTTGTCAGCGAGACCAACTTGATCGAGTAACCCTCTATCTCGCAGAATGCCTCTCCAGGAGCTGAGAGGTTGGGGTGTATCATCGAAGAATTTTGGGTAAGGCAACAAGGGCATGAATGGCGGCACAAAGGGCAATGTCGCCAGCAGTAGAGGCATCTTTAGTTTCAATATGGGGCTTGATAGGATGAAGGTCAGCGGGATGAGACCATCCAACGCGAGAGACAACGAAGAGTGGGTCGCTCATCCATTCATGAACTTTTGTAGGCAAAGGAGTGAGGACTTTGGGACCTCTATGATATTGAAGGGAAAGGCGAGTTTCCACTATCCCGCTAGCAAGTTTGTTAGTTTGCTTGTATCCAGGAAATAAAGAAATTAAAGCAGCGACTGTAGGTTCCTTTCTCAGGGAGCGGCATATGGTAATGAAAGTGGTAATAATTCTTATGGCATTGGGATGAACTTCGGTTATCATAGCTTGGGCCTTATGCAAGACTTCGCAAAGAAAAGGATCAAGGGGAATCATAAGGCCGGCTTTGAGTTGGGAAGGAAAGATTACTATGCCCTCCTTCATCTCTCTTAAGTAGGCAAGGGAGGTATCTCCCTGATAATCAGAAATGCGGTATATTGAACTATCAATATGGTAATCTCTATGCCAATCAGTGATGGGGTTAGGAGTAAGGGAGCTGGTGTCTGATGCAAGGGAAGATCCCGCCTCAGCATGAGCGAGATTGGTAAAAGAGGTACCTTCCTGAAGATTGAGATTTTGAACCCCGATGGAAGGGGGATTGCTGGAAGTCGCCGCGGGAGAAGATGTCGCTTGATCAGTCATTTCTCGAGAATCACTGGAAGAAGAAGAAGATAGGATAGATTTATAATGTCTTCTACGTTTGGAAAAAGGGTCAGCGACACAATGAAATTCGGATGAGTCGCTTAAATTGGGGTCATATTTATCTTTGATAAACCTGACCAATTCTCTATGGGAAGTGAAAATATGAGACATAGGAAATTTGAAAGGGAAAGGAAAAAGCGACCTTTGATTTCAAGGGAATTAATAATGGAAGGATCTACCCAGTTTTCAACCAACAACCTAATTATGTCGGCCTTGGGCAGTCTTGCCCAAGTAGTTTGCAGGCGCCTATATAAGCCGCCTGAAACTTGACATCTTCCGTACCTAACCCGCCTAGCACAGTTTTTGTATCTCGCCATGAAGGGTAATTTGGGGAAAAAATTTAAAGGGACAAAAGGAAATGCAAAGTTCAAGTAATCAGACAAAAGGGGAGATCAAATGTGAAGGTTTAAAGAATGCGAAGGGTTTTTGAAAAAGTTACCTGATGATGAGTAAAATCTTGGTCGGAAAAGATGAAGAGTCACCGGAAAAGATGAACTGGCGCCGGAAAAGAAGGTGGAATCCTGGGGATTGAGGAATGATGCACCAAATCTCTTTCAAAATGGCCGAAGGTGAACGGAATAATGATCAAGAAACAATTTTGGGGAAGTAATCAGTAAATAAACGGAGAAAAACGAAGAAGAATCGTCGGAATCAAGGTTGGGGTTCGCCGGAATTTGGGAGAGCTCGAGCAAGGATGAAGAAGAGTAAAAAGGGAAATGTGGAAAGTAATTTGGGTATTTATATGAGAGAGGATTTTAGGGAACTGATTGATGTGACGTTTGGGGTAAAAATTTTAAATTTTTCCTCACAAATTGGCACGATTCCCAAATGACGGCTCATTAAAATCTTAAGGGTTACCAGGAAAGGGACACGTGTATGGATGGGGATTTACAATGATAGCTTCTTGAAGAAGGATTTGTATGTCGCAGTCTGAGGAGGCGGTAAATATCAAGTTTTTGGCGAGACCATAAATGAATCTCGCCATAAACTTAGGGGCTTCTGATGTTGTTCAATAATAATGGTTGGGCCTGATCCAAGTCCATTGGCGAGAAAGTAGCAAATAGGCCCAAAATTGAGATAAAACCCAAGAAGAAGACAAAAGTAGAGGCGGCCCAAGGAGAGTCATAAGAAAGCGAGATAGGAAATATCCCGCTAAAATCAGTAAGAAGGGGGAAGACCAAGACAATAAATAGCGAGACATTATGAGGAAAACCGGCGAGATTACAATAAAGACTAAAGGCGAGATATTGTGGTGAAGCGAGACAGGTCAATAGGTAACTTTATCCGGCGGGAGAGGGATCCAAATTGAGGTTATTCACCAGAGACGGCATATAAATATCTACGAAGTGGGATCCATTAGATGGTTAGGCATTGGGATTGGTGATCACGTGTTAAGGGTTTATTTTATAAAGGACCAATGAAGTGGTGACACGTGGCAGGAGGCATGAAACGTGAGGATATCACATGCAAGGCACGAGGACAGGGGTATAAATAAAAGAAGAAGGCTTCATTCAGAGGTACGTCCATTGTTACACACACAGCCACCTTCAATACTGTTGGTTTTCCCCTTTGTCAAGCAACTTCTTATCCTCACGCCGGAGGGGCTTACGCCGGAGCCGCCCCCGGCTTAGTTAACGTTTGAGTGTGTGTAGATCAATCGGAGAAGGAGCCGGAGATATCAAATTTGGACTACAACGGTGAGTTGCTGTTTGAGAAAGTTCCTGGCAACATCATGTAAGTAGGAGTAGGAGTCCTGCTAGTCTTGTCTAGGTGTGTTTGCTTTAAGTACACAAACGAGAGTCGTTTTGGTGGATTCCCATTTGATTTTCAAAAATGATTTAGAAAAACAAGTTGACAAATAAAATATACTCCCTCCGTCCCACTTTACTTGGCACTAATTTCTATTTTGGGTCATCCCACTTCACTTGGCACTGTCCAAAATGGAAAAGAATATTCAATATTCCCTCCACTCATTCTCTCTCCTACTTCACTTTTACACTCACAACATTCTCTCTCCTAACTATTCCTCCCACTCATTCTCTCTCCTATTTAATTCTTCATACTCACAACATTTTCTTTCACTTTTTCTCTCACTTACTTTTCCTTAATTCCCGTGCCCAGAAATTTGGTGCCAAGTAAACTGGGACGGAGGGAGTACAAGGGAAGGGGGATTAATTAGTTACATGGGGGCTTATACAAAATGTGTACACAATGCGAGACAAATCTCATATATAAAACATAAATGCCCGAGTACAAGTGGTGTGTCCATTTTGTTTTTATTTTTTTTTTTTATTACCTAGGTTCCCAGCTTCGCCGGTTAATCTTGGACCACCAGGTACCAATCCCTCAGTATGCTGGTTGAGGTAAATCGCGGGATGTGCCCTATGCAGCCAGGGTGGCAGCACCCCTTATACTCCAGAGCCCCAAGAAAGCCCTCCTACAAGACAATTACTTAGCTGCTCCACAAGGGAGCCCTCCTCGTCATTTCTCAGACGTGACATTTGTTATACAATGAACATGAGTCTTGCCAAAAATCAAGTAAATATAATGAGTTTTACCCGTTCAAAAGGTCTACGACATTTCAGGTTTAAAATAGAGCATCTAACAATCTGAGATTAAGAAAGACCCTTTAAACAAAAATGAAACTGAGGAATAAAAACGCTTTTTTTTTTTTTTTGATATTCAGGTTTTCCAGCTTCGTCGGACTATGTCCTGAATCACCAGCCATCGGCCCCTCAGTGACTGGCGGAGGTAAACCGCGGAATATGCCCGAGGTAGTCAGGGTGGCAGCACCCCTTATACTCCTGGCCCCAAGGGAGCCCTCATACATGCCGCTTACATCACTCTTACATCACCAATTTAATTGACTGCTTCAGCTGCTTCTGCCAAGATTCGAACTCCACACGCTGAATAAAAAAAACGCATTTTTTCTTCCTATTATTTGGGGTGAATGAGCATAATATTAAACATATTAAACGTACTTTTATGATTTTTAC
Organism: Adenophora triphylla var. japonica; assembly: GCA_022495995.1. NCBI lineage: Eukaryota > Viridiplantae > Streptophyta > Magnoliopsida > Asterales > Campanulaceae > Adenophora > Adenophora triphylla. Next base: position 192,320 of record JAFEMH010000824.1, on the reverse strand, counting down.
AATTAATACAATGTATTATTTAGTGACATTTTAATGCAATGTATTTATCAATTCGTTACAAATTATGCAATTTACGTACTATTTTCATGTAATATACTTTCTAATTTTGACTCAAATAATGCAAACAAATTGCATTATTTGTAATAAAATTGAAAGTACATTGAATTATGTTGTCAATAGATAGTACAATACCTTTATTGAAATCGAATGTATAGTACATTGTATAAGTTGATAATTATTCCTTTTTGTAAATAAGTAGAAGGACTCCAAAACACTACAACTTGCACTTAAAAACAATACAACTAGCGCTCAAAAAACATTACCACTAGTGCTAAAAAATACCAGGACTACGCTCAACAAACATTTCACTAGCACTAAAAAACAATACTGCTTGCAAAAAAAAAAAAAAAAAAAAAAAAAAAAAAAAAAAAAACCTTACATTGACTATGTCGGGGTGTGAGTGATATAGAGTGCTAGTGCGAATGAAATTTATGAGCGCTAGTGATTCATTTGTCGATTAGGGATTCAGATCGCCTATGTTAGTGTTAAAAGAGACTCGTTGCATTCATTTTTGTTAGTGAAAGTTCTTGTGTTATTGGGTGCTAGTTCATGTTTATTAAAAGTGTCAATCTGTTTGTTAAATAATTTTTGTTATAGTATTAAATAGTGTCAGTTATAGTGTTAAAAAGTGTCAGATATAGTATTAAATATTTTCAGGATTTATTGATGAATTTCATATACCTACAAAAATATTACTGTATTATCTATTTTTAAAAAGTTCCAAATATTTATAAAAATGTGAGTGAAATCCGCCTGAGAAGGGGCTTGCGCCTTCATTTTATAATAAAATTCATTTATTTACAAATATTTGAAAAAAAGTCCTACTTAATTTTTAAAATAACTAGTTCATAGCCCGTCGAAATTCGACGGGAATAAAAAAGCTAATCAATTTAGAAAAACTGATGCAAAGCATTTGTAGAGATTGAGAATCTTAAAACTATTGTTGAGTTCGAGTCGAGACTACAATGAAAAAATATCTAGTCGAGTTTCCACGGATCGAGTCGAGTTGCTATGAGACCTGCCGAGTTTGACTCAGGTATTTGGAATTGAGCTCGGCGGGTTTCTGGGTTTGAATCGAATATGCCATATAGAGTTAGGTGAGACCGAGTCGAGTATGGTAAACCCGATTCGAGTCAGTTTTCCGAGTGAATAACAATGAAAATAATTCAGATGTAAGAAGAAGTAGAAAAGGCATAAATAGAGGAAGAACAACAATGCATGTCAGTATATTAGGAAACCGTACGATCACTATATGAGTGCAACACTGCAACATGAAAACATCTTGCAAGCTGAGCATAAGGATTAAGGAAGATACAATATATACAATGACCCATTCCTATGAATCAAGAATTCATTCTGCAGAATGTATAAAGCTCAAAGCTTTATAATGTAAACAGAGTTACAAAACCAAAAACTTTCACCCTCTTGCTCCACATCAAATTCAATTCATACAATTCAAAAGCAATTGATTTAGTACTGATTGAATAATAACATAGTTACAGAGTAACCAAACCAAAATCTGTAACAAAACCAAAGTCTTTATCCTGCTGCTCCTTCTTTGTTTGTTTAAACTACAATTGCATCATGTCTGCACCTACACATAAAACAAACATAAAAAAATTAGGCTAAAATCATTTAGATTGCAGAACAATCATTCATAAACAGTATTGCAATAACAAAAATGAAACAAACTTAAATTATATTTAAAGAATTACCTGGAATCAGAAGCATGCAAATAAGTGGTTTCAAGAAAAAATAAATTATTCTCTCAAACCCTATATCAAAATCATATGGTAAACTAAAGTACAATAACAAAATCGACCACTTCTATCAATAAAACCTAACATAACATTAACCACAAACCGATAAATCTATCAATTTCAGATGAATTACAAAAAAAAAAAATATATGTATAAAAGGGTCACTCCTATCTCTTTTTGCGGAAGGATAGACGAATAGGCGGGGGGTTTCGACACTGGTGGCACCGATAAAGCGACGCCTGCAAGGTGGCACTAATTCTGCAACTACATAATATCCCCAAGATTTATAAACCATTCAACTCCATCAAGCAATATTCTTCAAGAGAAATGCATCCTTCAAAGTCCTCTCATTTGGCCCCTTGTCTTTACTCGCAACCCTAAAATTTGGTTTCTTGCGAGGTTATTTTCAACATTTCATTGCCCGGCCTCCTCCTTCACATTAGAGGGTAGTACAATGCTACGTGATTTGATATGGAATGCTGTGGCCTATGTATACTCTCTAAATACCATATAAGGTAGATATAATTATATAGTCTTTAAATCCCATAAAAGATAGATACAATTATATACCCACTAAATCCTGTATAAAGTGAGGACCTTCAGTGGACAACATTTCACATTTATATTGTAGTACATTGACTAATGAATTCCACCTGAAACGTGTGACATGCTTCAGTTGTTCTCATACCTCAAAATGTTAACAAATAACAATTGACTTATGAGCTCCATACAAAACATGTGAAAGACTTAAGCTGTTCTCAATACCTTGAAACTTTAGATAAATGTGAATGCCAAGAATCGGTGCCTTCCCAAAGAGCAAACATAGAATGATAGGGATTGGGATTTTAGGGGTTCTCTAGAACTTTTCCTTGGATTTGGGTTTGATAGCAAGTGAATGTGTCTGTAATATAATGTTCCACTTCACAAAAAAGGTTCAAAGATCAGACAACCCAAATAACAATTCAGTTTAAACAACAAATAAGAAAATATTTATAACACAGTAAGAAATTTGGTGTTCATATTAAAATGGGTACCTTTAACATAATTAGAAACATCAATTAAATAATTAAACATGCATATACATACATTAAAATATAAATGGTGAATGATCAAGGAGCTTATTTACAGTCATAGCAAAGAAGAAAATCATTAAAGTCAGATAACTGCATTATATATAAACATGCAGAATATTGAAATTCAAGGATTTAGTCGTCCGTAAGGAATATATCAATAGTCAAGTCTCATCAAAATCACAAAAAGATACATTCCATCAGATGTGAAAAGAACATTGTAATTTTAAAATGCACAAACAGATAGAGAGAAAGAGAAAGATCAAAATTACTCCATTACCTGCATCATATAAGTTCGCAAAACTAAGACCCACATGGACATGGACTCTTGAATGTGACATCGCTTTCGCTACACAAATAACCACAGGGATAAGTCAAAGAAATAAGCATCTCAAGGAACTAACATAAAACAACAGCTTTTGGATATAATCCATGTAAACACATAAAAAACAGCTTATGGGTCTAAAGCTTCATCATTTGTTGTCTTACAACTCAAGCATTTTTTGCTGAGAATTAAAAGCATTATCAGTCAAGTTTATGCACCGACTTGAATTACTCACAACTAAACTGGACCCTCCTTATTTACACCTCTGAGCAGGATGAATTTTTGTTGTAGTCATAATTACTTCACAAAAATAAACATTTAGTTGTTCAACAATTACTATGTTTGATGGTCTTGGATGAAGAAATTTATGATCAAGTTTGAAAGGATTATGACATCAAGTTGATAGTTCAATATTAAAAAATAAAAATAAAAAAGATACTAATCTATAGGCGTTTTTAAGTATTGGTTGGTTTATAACAGATTTGGAATGCAGTTCCATTGAAGATTAATTCTATTTACACTACAAGAAAACAGGGCAACTGAAACGGAATTTTGCAACCAAATTGAAATCAGTTTCAGAACAGGGCAACTGAAACGGAATTTTGCAACCGAATTGAAATCAGTTTCAGTGTAAAAAGTTCTTATTGAAAATTGACGTGCACAATTAAAATTGCAACTCATATTGCAACGGAAAACCATTTTGTCGCTTCATGTTTCGGGGTTGCAACCGATTTTGAAACAGATGCATTTCTGTTTCAATTTTCTGTTTCAAATTCAGTTGCAATTATTAATATAAAATTTATATATTTTGAACTTAAAAAAATTGGCCGCAAAAATTTTTGAGGGAGGAAACCCGCCTAATTTTGCAAGGGATTTTGAAACCGAAAATTTTATGTTTCAAATTCTCAATTAAATTTCGGTTGCAATTAATCCTAAATTATTTTTATTTTATTAAATTATAAAAATAAGTATAAAACGACAGCGTATAGGGTGTATTTTTACCGCATTACTTATTACTTTTGAGACCTAATTCCTTCCCCTTCAAACCGCCAAAGCGCAATCAAACGCCGCTCTTTTCCCCCCTCTCTCTTCTCGCCCCTCGCTCACTCTCTCTTTCCGCTACTGCGACGTGGTGCCGCCGTCTCCTTTCCGGCGAAATTCCTAGGGCCGGCGTCTTAGCATCTCCTTCCCTCTCCGCCGAATTGAACAAGGTATTGATAACCCTTTTTTTCTGATTCTAACCTTTTTCTGATTCTCTCTCTAGGTAAGGTTCCATGAATTTCGATTCCTAGGTATTGAATTTGTTGAATTTCGATTCCTAGGTATTGAATTTAGTTGAATTTCGATTCTAATCAATACCATAAAACTCAAACCAATTACGTAGCCCAATTACTTGGGGTTCGGCTATATGAATCCTTGTTCACCAAGATGTTTAATGGAATTGAAGTTTGTCAATTGTGTAATAGAAAATGCTTGTAGAGTTCCAATTTTGCTTTCTCCACAATTTTGCTTCCACAACTCCTGTTTGTCTTTGTCAAATAGTCAAATATGGAGCATTAGAGTTGCCAGAGTTTACTAGCATAAAGAAACTACTAGATTTAATTTTATTTATTTTTTCCACCATCTCAATCTTTTTGTTTTGCTCGAAACGCTACTCTACATTCCAAAATGAATTTTCATTTTTTTTTTCTAGACTAAGAATGAAAATGGGCATTCATTTTGGGACGGATGTAGTATGTTTTTAAGTCTTCAAAGATTAAGATGTTACTCCAAAATTAGCTTAAGGATGCTACTATTTTATTTCTCATTTGAATAAGATCAAAGTAAAATGTGGAGTCATTTACCCAAGTTCTGTACAAATCATGAGGTCAAGTGCTTCAACATCCAACAGAATGTTAATGTTGGTCAATGGAGTCATTTACCCAAGTTCTGTACAAATCATGAGCAAGGGACGGGTTCACAGTTTTGGGAGTAAGCCCTCTAATATATAAAGATGTACCGAGCTTGAGCTTGAGCTTTAGCTTTACCTGATAAAGGTTGAGTACAATAGGGGCACTGCTGATAATTTCGTCTAGCATATTTCTGGAAACAATCCATATTAATGAGACACTTTAAGATTGCACTCATGCAAAAATAATAATAGTAAGAAAAAATAGTTTCTTACTTGAAGACCTGAAAATCAGCTCCACAACTTGGGCACTGCATATATATCATAAATATCAAGTTTTAGAGGCAAAAGGCAATAATGGTTTAATGAAAACTCGAGTAAGAAGAAGGTTAAAATATGAGTTCTAGGGTTTGATGAGAAGAGAAGGACGGAAGAGAGATGAGTAGGTTTGAGAAGAGCCTTACACTGTCAACAATTGAATCTCTCCCTGCCCACCAAATAAAAGCTCCCAAACCCACAGCGAGTAAAATTATAACGACAAGCTGCATGCAAGAAAAAGCCAATTATTCAGATTTATAGGAAAAACATAATGGTACCACTACTAGGTATAGTATAGATGGTCCAAAAGTGGATTACAGATTCATACCGAAAGCTAAAATATGAAAGTATGAATCACAGAACAACAGATAGAACATAAGTTATACTTCAGCAAAAGGATGGGGGTATATCTTTAGAACAAAGGTTGAGTGTGAAATGTAAAATATATGGACAACACCACAGCCCGCAACTACAATACCGAGACCACTAAGTTCTACCGAAAACAAGTTCTTCCCCATTGATCAACATTAACATCTTCCTTTGGACGACAATGGTGGTGGTTATTCAATTTTGATAAAATATCATTTAGTGAAAAGAAGTACTCCATCCGTCCAAAAATGATGACCACTAAAATTTCAGATTTGCATTTGATCAAAACCCACAAACCAAAAGTACCAAAACACAATAAATTAGAATTTGCTGAACCATGATTGATCCAAATTACACAACTTGATCATGGTTGAAGTAGTAAGGCAAATTATTACCTTGACTTCACAAAGACAAAAGCCTTGTGCACTGGCCCATGCGTCGTGATTTCTAAACCAAAGTTTAAAAATACTTTTACTACAAGAGAGTTACTTCTAAAACTAGGATTCTGCATCAAAAACTAATCTGTTGCATTATTGGGTGTAACCCCGCAAAATGTCAATGTCTTGTAGCATCTCAATTAATAGATTAGCTATTCATATCTCTTTTCTTAGAGTACATACTTTCCCCATCACTTTTCTGTACTAAATTGTGTACTACTCACTCCGTCCCTAAATGAATGTCGAAAAAAGTTTCAAATTGGCTCTTGATCAAGAGCAAATTCGATTTTTTTTCAACGCTCCTTTGGGGACAGAGGGAATACTAAACAATTTTACGGGTTTATATAACAATTCTATATATTCTAACCTTTAAATTCGTCGTAATATCCAGCTGATACTTGTAAAGGGATTTTGCAGAATTGGGGTTCTTAAGTAAAGCTCTACATTGGAAATTAACTGTTAGAGTTTTCAAGCACAGTTTGTTTTGACATTCTGACTGCACTTTGCTTAAAAGTATTTCACTAGGACCTTACATCAACAAAAAAAAAGTTTGAGTGGAAATTCTTTACCATATATAGCTACAAGAATATAGTTTGGAACCTTGCTTTGGAGGCATTTATGGGAACTTATACTCGTTCCTTGAGAAAAAACCCAACCTGCATTGTGCTTTTCTACTTTCATGGCTAATTGATGTTACAGGATTCGAAATCTATCTGTTGGATGAGTTATTTGTACAGATGGCCTATGCAAATTTTTAGTCTGCACCTCACAAAGTCGCTCTTTGCTTGGGACATAATGACCCCGTGGTCTAAAAATGTGTCTGAAATAAATAAGTTGAACGGATTTGTTGAATTTGGGAGGTGGTAATAAGGAGTAATGGCACTTAACTGTTAACATATTTTATAGTTGGAGTCTTAGACAATCTGCTAACATATCCTTAACTGTTGTACCCTTGCATTTTTCACAGCGAAATGGGCTTCATTTTAACTCTAGGACAAATTTGTTGCTATCATGTTCCTGCTGCAGAAAAAGCTTTATTGTTTTTTAAAGTTGTATTCTTATTTATATCGTAATAAAAGTATATTGGGTTAACTGTTTGAGCTGGTATAATTTTCTTTCAGCTTGGTAGTTCCAGAGCAGGACGATGGTATCAAGTTTCCTTGTGTTGCTAAAGGAATAACAAATGCAATTCAAGGAAAATTCGTTGTCGGTGAGGATGGTCCCACATGGAAGAAAGTACCCGAGGAGATGAAAGATTACTATTTCAAGGAATGGAATGTAATATCTCCATATTCAATCCAATTAATTACCTAATTTATATATGCTTAATATAACATATGTTTTTAACTTTCTAATTGCAGAGCCATTACAAGTGCATTGAAACTTATCCGGAAAGACTAGTTCAAAAAATTTGGAATACGATGGCTTGTGAACAGTACAAACGGATGTGTCATAGGGGACGACAACAATTCCCCCGTAATGGGCACCCATCTTGGTGCACGCAACATGACTGGAATCGGCATTTGCTATTTTATGCAAATGACGAGGCTAGGAAGAAGTGTGAACAAGCAAGAAATAATCGTAAGTCAGACCGCAATGGTTTGGGATTAACTAAACATTCAGGGGGTTCAAAGAGTTTTGCCTCACATGAGCTTGCGTTGGTAAGAGTTTATCTATTGTTTATATAGTCTGTCATTACAGATTAAGAAGATAAAGAGTAAATTATTATTCTTTGTCTTTATTACAGATAAAGAAGAATCCGGACAAAGTCATCACAGAAGATGACGTTTTTCTTAGAACCCACAAGAGAAAGCAAGGCAGTGGCGAGTTTGTGGATGCTAAGTCCAAAAAAATCTTTGTGAGTTTAATCTAAATGTTTTATTAATTTTATTAGACTCTTTTTATTATTTATAAAATGCAAATAGAAAAGTTACTTATAATATTTTTTTATTTATTTACATTTTAGGAGGATTATACTGCTCGAAAGAAAGGTGAGGGTTTTGATTCCACAACTTGGGTGGATGTAGCTGGTGGCGTTGTAAAGAATCGTTTGTACGGCTTTGGTAAGTTGGTTCCTGCATCGAAGATCTTGAGAAGCAACACGATTTCGTCATCTACATGTTCAAATGGAGATTTCACACAGACACAAGAGTTTGAAGATAAGTTGAACGAAAGAGTTGAGAAAATGAGGGATGAAGTCACGGCAAAATTAGAATCCACATGAGGCTAAATTTGAGGAAATGAAAAATGATTTTCAGTTGCAATTTCAAGAGATGCTCAAATCGAGGACTTAGAGACTTCAAGCATACGTAGTTTAACAGCACGATAGTTTAGTATGATAATTTGGGAATTTATTTTGAATGTTATGTTTGAAGCTTTGTTGACTTTATTTGTTTGATTTAAGATATTTAGGTTAAATTTTCAATCAGGTACAATTGAGAAATATTTATAATATTAGTAATATTTTATTTTTAGAAAATAATTTTCTGCAACATAATTTTTCGTTGCAAATTAGGTTGCATACTTGAAACAGAATAATCAGTTGCAATTAGAAACAGAAATAAATCGGTTGCAAATTTTAGAAACAGAAATAACATATTTGAAAGAGAAAAATCAGTTGCAATTAGAAACAGAAATAAATCGATTGCAAATTTTAGAAACAGAAATAACATATTTGAAACAGAACAATCAGTTGCAATTAGAAACAGAAATAAATTGGTTGCAAATTTTAGAAACAGAAATAACATATTTGAAACAGAACAATCAGTTGCAATTAGAAACAGAAATAAATAGGTTGCAAATTTTAGAAACAGAAATAACATATTTGAAACAGAAAAATCAGTTGTAATTAGTAACAGAAATAAATCAGTTGCAAATTTTAGGAACAGAAATAAATCAGTTGTTGTTTGCAACGGATGTAAAAATTGTTCTAGGAAACACTATGCAACAGAATTTGCAACTACTTTTTCCGTTGCAAGGATTTTGCAACCCAAACAGCGGTCAAAAGCGGTCGCACAAACAGCGACGAGGCTTCCTGCGACTGCCTTTGCAACGGAAATTTTCGGTTGCAAACATCAATTTGCAACCGATTTTCCTGAATTGCAACCGAAAAATCCGTTTCAGTTGCCCTGTTTTCTTGTAGTGTTACAAAGTTGAACTAAAAATTGTAAAGTACTGGAAGCATCACAATTGTAATCAAGTTGACATAAAAATTCAAATGAGTCTTTTTCGGGATGGATGGAGTATTAAACTATAATGAAACATGACTTTTATATTCATCTTACACTGACAAAATGCTCTAGCAAAAGGTTAAGAGACAAAATGTAGAACTTAAAACCAGAATTTAAGCAAAAATAGGTATCGAACACCCAAAATTTCATCCCCATTCCCATATCAAGTTTATCAACAACTGTTAACGTATTTTATATTCCCTCTATAATGAACTGAAGTAAATCTTAATATTTTTTTCTCTTTGAGTCTGAGGCAAATTGTCAAACAATTGGAGGGCGATGACAACTCTTTCACTTTGTTGTATTCAGCACTAAAGTGGTGAGAGAAACAACAAATTAGATGCATTTTCAAACCAAAATTATGAGAATTTTTCAGAGACCTAGCTGGTTTAAGATTTCAGTATTTCTAAAGAATTTAATGAGGATATAAAGTTTCCATAATTTTTGGTCCAAGTTTAATCAAGTTGACATAAAAATTCAAATGAGACTTTTCCATGATGGATGGAGTATTAAACTGTAATGAAACATGACTTTTGTATTCATCTTAGACTGACAAAATGCTCAAGCAAAAGGTTAAGAGACAAAATGTAGAACTTGAAACCAGAATTTAAGCAAGCCAACCCATTAAAGCAAAGAACTCCATAATGCATTCACATAACCACAAGCACACATAGCGAACGGTCAATTTAATAACACAGTGAACACAAACACACCATAAAGCACAAATATATTGGCAACATCTTGCTTTAAATTGATTCGAATGAGTGAAGTTTAGGGGCTATGTTGCCTCTCAAGCAAAACTTTATTGTGATACGTACAATTCTTATCATTATCTATTTAATCATCAATTAGAAACACTCACAATAGGACTAAACTATAATTATTACTCCCTCAGTCCCTAATAAATGATAGTCCATGTTTAGATTTTCAAGAAAATAAAGGAATAAAATTTTTAAGCAATTTTAAGGGTAAAAATACATAAATACCGGTAATAACCACACTTTGCCATTACAACTGCATAATTAAAACATTGGAGCTTATAAGGTGATTTAGTTCAATATAAAATAGAGACTCATTTAGGGACAAATGGAGAAAGATTTAGCAGAGGAAATAAGAAGGCAAGTATATACACATAAAACATACAGGTACCCCACCCCCGCCTAAACCATTAATAGTTCCCTTATGCATAACTACAAACCAAATGAAATAAGGAAGGGGAAGGGAATACCTCAACAAACTCACTGATTGGGCGGAGGCGGTAGTCTCTCCATCATCAAACGCATCATCCGCATTTGCTCCTCCCTGAATGACTGAGCTTGCCCAAGTTCGTTGTCCATCTTCCCTTCCAATCTTTCTCTCCACATCCGGTTAGTCTCAATCTCTGCCCTCCACTCTATTCTGCAAATGCCCAAACTCTATCCTCAATCCTCTAACGTTCTCTTCAATACTTTCTACTTGCCCCGCTAAGTAATATGCTGCCTCTGTAGAATCCATGTCGTGCATTTCCCTCTCACCTTCATCATCAACTCCATGGCCTATTTGTGGTCCTAACCTCGCTCGATTGAAGCTGGTGAGTGTGGACTTATCAATCTTCGTCCCCGGCTTCAGATTACGGATATCCCTCGCATATTAAGCCTGCCATCTCTGCCAACTCCGTGATAAGAATAGGAAAGTTGAAGTTCGACCTTCCAATGTTGTTTGCCAATCTGATGATCTCATGTCTCATAATCAATCCGGTGTTTATTCTGCTTCTCGAAACCACAACATGCATCAGTGCTGCCCTTCTCCAGCTAACATCCCCATAGTGTGATGAGGGCATAATTCGCTCACAAATAAATCGGTGTAAAATGGCTAACTCCTCACTAAGATACCTCGTCTTCATTATGTTTCCCTTGTTGTACCATGTAGGGTCAATGTTCACCCCAAGAGTGAGCGAGAATCTTTGGGAGTTGCGCCAATATTCCCTCCTTTGTCTTCATCTCCCTTATCAAATTCTCGATACGCACAATTCGCCTCCGACAAATTAGCTTGCATCTTGTAATACCTATTGATCACCGTCTTGGTATACGGGACCTCAAACCCACGCACATAAGAATTGGGCGTATCACCTCTAGCACACACATTGGCATAAAACTCCTGAACAATTCTACTCAAACCCCAAGTGCCCGGGTTCGACGCAAGCATCTTCCATTTATAAAAAGAAAAAATATCCTTTAAATTACAACTTTCCCAATCGAATTCCCGTTCTATGTTGAATGCATTACCCATATGAGCATTAAAAACTTTTTCCGCTTTGTCGGAAACAAACCTATGTTGATCAAATTGGGGTTCTTCAACAACCGGGGGATTGGGAACATTTTTATCTCTACCACGTTTACCCATTAGACTAACCAAAAAATAGCTTAGAAAAAGAAAAAAAATACCGGAATAGAGTCGCCGGATTGTGACCGGAATTTCCTGTCGAATATTGCCGGACTTTGAGGGGATGAACTGGAAAAGCAACACTTGGACGTCACTACGTTCCCCACTACCTCTTCCTTCGAAAATCTCTCCAAAAAGAAAGCTTTCCACCCAAAAAATTATAACCTTTCAAAGCTTCGAATTTCTCCACCAATGCCGGAATTAATGGAGGATAAGTGTTGAAATTGGGGTTTGGAAGATGTTTAGGGAGTGGGTATATTGATTTGGTGATAGGGGTGATGATTTCAAAGTTAATTTGAGGATTTTTAGAGAAAGGGATGAAGGGAACCGTGGTTTTGGTAGAGAAAATTTGGAAATCGCTAGGGTTCGTAAATTAGGGATCGTAATTTAGACTCCAAAACCAGGAAATAACCTATCTACTGAGTATTGGGAGCGGACGCTCCCCATTACTGGGAGCGGACGCTCCCCAATTCCAGAAATTTTGCATTGAATTGTCAATATTGGGAGCAGGAGCTCCCATCAATTTGGAGCGTGCGCTCCCTATGTCCAGAAACTGTGAGACTGTTGAGCAAATTTGGGAGCAATTGCTCCCCTATTTTTGGAGCCAGTGCTCCCAGTTTCCAGAGGGTTTTTTTTTTTTTTTTATAGTATATTCACTATGTAACCACCTCCGTTCCAAGATAAAGTATTTAGTGCTCAATTTGGTTATTACATTGCATGATTGTTCAATTACAATTAAAAAAAATACTAAATTAAAAAATCTAGGATAGAATGTAACTTACATTTTTGTATTAAACCTCAAAGAAGCAGTAAATGAGAAAATAAACTGTATCACATTACGTGCTCCATCACACCTCAAAGAAGCATTGAATGAGAAAATAAACTGTATCACATTAACTTAAGTCAGAAATCGAAATATGAAGATCGTAAGAGGAAAGTTAAGTAAATATAATATCAAAGTTTATTACCTGAGAAACCACATGCAATGTCGTATAAATCAACCATAAGTATTTAATGTGTTTGTTTATCCTGCAATATTAAACATCAAAAACATAAGCAAGCTTATAAATATAATCAGTAGTTTTAAATACAGCGACATCTATAAGTTAGCACATCAAGATTGTTCAAACTTGAATAGGATTCCAATCCAATAACCACAACAACAACGGATCATTATTCCTAAAATAAATTAGTTTTCAAAAATTGTAATACTATAAGCTGTACCTAAATGAATTAATGAAACGGTTGAATGTCAGAAATTTTTGATTACCTCATAATTTGTGAAAAACTTCTTTATATACCACGTTAGTAGTAAACTCGCTCGTTTCACCATCCTTTGCACAGATCAAAACTTTAAGCCCATTTTTGCTTGTAACCCTCGAGATTGCCACATACAACCGCCCGTATTGAATACGAGGTCAAGGAAGGTAAAGCCCAACATTTGAAAGTGACTGTCACGACTCTTATTTATAGTCATAGCGAAGCAAACATTTAATGGGAACCGCCTACGTTGGAATTTAACAGGGAATTTTGTCATATCCGACGGGCTCAACATCATTAAGGCACAAACACCTTCATTCCTTTATTCTTTCTGAAAGCATTCTAGCTTCAACTATATGTTTTCCTGCATTTGTAACGATCATTCTCGTTCCGTTGCATAATTCTGAAGCTTGATCAATGTTTACGAGTAGCATCACTATACACCCAACCTTCAAACGTATGGAATGGTTCGGCAATCCAGGAGCATTTAATCGTATTAAGAAATTCAACGAAAAAACATCCTCGTGGCCGGCAATATCTCCGTCCTCCTTGCCGATGCTATCGTAACTCATATACAACACCTCATCACCGGGCAACATCGACATCACATAATCATTGATAGTATCTACTATCTCATTAGTTGGTGCCAAAATTGCTCTATCCTGAAAAAATCCATCAATGCGCATATTGTGTAATATGTCAGGATACGTGTTTTCAACGATGGTTGCAATAGGATCAGTTGTATTTCTTATCAAAATATCATCAGGTAACTTAATGTCAACTTCCCCATCATTTTCTTCACCGCAATCCCCATCTCCTACACGTAATATCCATTCAGCAAAATTTTTGATCTCTAGAACATCCGAAGAAGAAGAGGAACTTACCTACATTTATGCAATGAATGAGAAAAAATATTTAGTTTCTGCAACAGGGAAATGTAACATGTAAAGAGTTTTAAATTAGATCATTTACCTGCAATCTCATGTTTTTGTCAATTTTAGGACCTCACATGAATTCCAAAGTTTAGATGAACTGATAGCAGCATGTACAATATCATGTCGGCTTCCTTTAGGCACAACAGGCAATATTTGCCTGAAATCACCTCCAAAAACAACAACTAATCCACCAAAGGGCTTATCAGAGCAACGACCATAATGATTACGCATAATGTCCCTCAAGCTCCGGTCAAGCGCCTCAGCGGTGCTTGTGGGCCATCGGAGCCTCATCCCAAATTATCAGCTTCGTTTTCTTTAGGAGACCACACAAATCAGAACCTGGCTTAATCTTGCTACACGTTGAGCTTTCATCGACTTGTATTGGTATGCCAAATCTGGAATGAGCAGTCCTACCCCTCGGAAGTAGCAACGAAGCTATCCCGCTAGAAGCCACCGGAAGAACTATATCCCTCCTACTTCGCAATGCTGAGCACAATGTCTTCCATATGAAAGTCTTACCCGTGCCACCATACCCATACAAAAGAAAACTCCACCATCACCTCTATCAATAGCCGTCATGATCTTATCATAAACCATCCTTTGTTCTTCGATCAAAGATTTATGTAATCTAGAGTGCTCGACCTTCATCTCATCGACATCATAAGACATTTCATCCAATATTAGCATATTCTCCGCATCAGAAATTACAGAATTGCTTGGTTGAGGCATATCTTTAAAATATTGTAGACCGCTGCAATTCGCTGCCAATAACTTATCAATCTCAGCCAATGCACAATTTTTAACTTGCTCTTCACTGAGTGTCAAACCTATGTATAATGAAATAGATTCACATTAAAACAAAAAATGATTAAAAAATGATTAATTAAATACTCCCTCCATCCCAACAGAAGTAAAAATTTGAGAAAAATTGATCAAACTTTAACAACTAATGTAAATACAATATAATACCTCAATAACAAAATAGAAAGTAGAATTCTTACTTTGCGAGGTTTTTTCATGATGAATTTGCTCTTGATCTGTTAACCGTTAGTCAAAGTTTGATAAAGTTTAACAAAAGTTTGCTTTCTTCTAGTACGGAGGGAGTATAATTGAAAAATTATACAACAGAATAAAAGATTGACCAAGATTATAATTCAAAGTATAATTTAACATAATAAAGTATTTACCAGGATTGTTAAAATTCTTTTGATGCTTGTAGTTGACATCGTACGACGAACTTGCCAAGTTTGATTCCAGACATCTTGTGGCCTCGACATACTATTAGATAAAAGAAGCATCGCGAAAAGTCTTCGTAGATAATCCGGTGACCCCCATTGGCTTGCTTCTTTTATTCCATCAACATACTCCTTATCATCATCTAACAATCCTAGTGCATAACACGCTTTTTTGTAATCACCGTGCACTATATTATTTACAGTTCTCAAATCATCGTAACACGTAGCACCAGCAATGTGATTTAACATCAGCCTCAAATAGTAGATATCACCTGAATTGATGGGGACATGATAAATTCGTCCAATTGATGTGCCTCTCTTTCTAGGACGCCATTCTCGCTTTGGCTTATCCCAAACATAATGCTGCGGAAATTCGTGATACTTGTACTGTCGAGCCTACGGATTATCACGATTGATCTTCATCCTTTGTAAAAATTGCGATTGGGCAACGAGGCTTACCCACAACATCCGTAAGATAATCGCCATCTCTGAATGGAATGGTTTGGTCTCCCTCTAAATGGAAAGATAAGCGCTCTACCGCGGGGGTCCTGTAATGGATATCAAATGCAAATATTCTCCACATCGCTTCACATGCAGAGACATATCGACAATCGATATACCTTTTAATTTCATCATTCACTTCAAAACCTACCCCTATTCTGTCACTTCCTTTGCTGATATACTTGAATAAGTACTTTATTGATTTGCTTTGATTACAGTATTCCACGTTGATGTGAGCCCGGTACTTCAACAACAGATGTGGATTATAAGGCACAATATACCTATTATCAAGGAAAACTCCATTTTTTTCTACACTTGCCCCATTGTCTCTCCTCCGGTAAACATAATATCCACTCTCGTCAACAGAAGTGCCTTCATTAAAGCTTTTGGGGAAGTGCTTCGTGCATCTTTTGTTATCCATGCAAGGAGATTATAGGTTAGAAACACCACAAGGATCATGCACCATATATTCTTTCACGGCCTCGTACAATTCTGGATCAATTTCTTTATCGGGTATCTCAGCACTTATACACTTGTCGACATCCTCAGCGATTAATGCTTGGTCTTGACTTTTGAGAAAAAGAAGAATATGAGCATGGGGAAGACCTCATTTTTGAAACTCCACTGTGTAAACAACTGTATAAAATAAATAATTATAATAATTAAAATTTTTGTAACAAAAAATAAAATATGTGGTTTAGTTATTATATATAGCATCAGTCCTACTATAAAACAATTATATCAACAAACGATGCTCAACTACAACACATATATATTTTGAAAGAATTACTTACGCGCATTAGGCTGACCAAAAATTTTCTTTTCCTTCAAATCCTTTACCAATTCATCAAGCTTCATCTTGAAAACCCTACATAGAATATCAGCCCTATCTTCCGGTCTTCGCCCCTCCTTCGAACAAATCTTGTAATTTCGGCCACTTTGGATTGCAGGTAAACGTGATAAAGAGTGACGGATATCCTGTCCACTGCAAATAGCTAACGCGTCTTGGAAATTACGAGTCATCCACCGCTGGCCACCGGTGTATGATGACGGCAACACAACTCGTCGACCCGCAGACGATGGATCGATATCTCCTCTTGAAGCGCATCTGTAAGTTTCCTATAAGTTTCGACCCTAAGAGCGGGTTGATTATGCCGAATCCTTTGAAGCCTCTGTGTGTCCATCATTATATACGCATCAACCATAAACTGCTGCAGTAGTCTTCCACTTCTCATAAGTTGGTGTCCTTCTGCAGACCTCTGCTGTAGTCGGAATGATAAGAACTCTTTCAAAGAAAGATTGGGTCGCTTTGACATTGGAGGCATATTTCGAGGAATATCTGTATAGAACCCATCTTCCCCAAAAACAAACAGCAGCGGGTACTGAAGAGGAAGATAACATGGATTGAACTCGTGTATTTGTTTAAAGTCACCACACCGCTTTTCAACTATAATGTCTCTCACATCAGGTGTATCTTGAATATCACCCTCGATAAGAGCTGCCACTTCAGATGTTGTTGGCAAATTATACGTTCTTCCATCCTTAGATCGCTTTCCTATCAGTCGAAGCTTTACCTCACTCGAAACTCTCAAAGAAATACGCTCTGCAGCTGTTCTGTAAATCTTAGCATACGGGTTGTTTTCATCAATCATTTTTCTTAAGTCCGATACAATCGAGTAGTCAAATTCCGAACTCCTCTGTTTACTGTAAAATAAATTTCAAAGCAAGCAATATATAATTAGTCAATATAACAACACAAAATATATATATAAAGCACGAATATAAAAGGCTATGCAGAAAATAAAACATATGGATGCTTTAAAAATATTAGCATTACTATATAAGAATGAAGCAAAATCTTCAACCAAAAATTGTTTGAAGTTAGAATTTGGAAACATCTGCATTTGCAGATTACATGGACTGAACCATCACAATGTCAAATTTTCTTTTCATGCATAATTACTTTTATGAGTCAAGTGCCAAATATTATGAATATAGTACATTTAAATGGTATTATTCTTAATATCAAAAGAGTTCAAATATAGTAATTTACTTGAAGAATCTGTATCTATGGCATACTCATAATTGTATTGTCAACTAACTGTGAATAGTTGTAATAATTAAATAACAATAGAATATAAATTCATGAGAAAAAAAAACAGAGTTCATATTTATTGAGGGCATAATTTACCATTATATAAGAAGAACAAAAAATAAACAGGTAAATCTTTAACTTCATGCTATATAAACAGACAATGTGTAAAAAATTTATGGTTGAAGGGAAAAGGAATGAAAAATTCATAGCCAGAAAATATAACAACAATTTAAGATTAGAAACAGAGTACTTCGTTTTGAAATATATAGACAAATCACGGATGATAAAGTACATTATGAAGAAACATACACGGCTTTTATTACATTTATTAACTTCGTTTTCGGTGTCATAAATATAGAGTTGGAAGAATTGTGGAGGAGCTCCTTCATTGGGCAATAATGATCCGATTAGATGAACATTCTGACCTCCCAACTTAAATGCGTAAGGGCCTCTTCCTTGATTTACGGTCTTATCAATTGTCCCACCCATTGATGTAAATGCGTACATCATGTTATAAGCACGTATATTATCCATAAAATTTTTGCTTTTTTCGTGCGTTTTATCTAGAAGATCACGCAACAACTCGGGCGGATGTTGCAAGAGTGGAAGTTGTACTTGCCCATGCATGCAACATAATGAGAATTTTGGATTTGTCGTTTGCTTGTTCTTTGGGGTCCTCTCTTCGTACCAAAATAAAGCATGGCAATGTTCGCATTCATATTTTGGATCTCCAATATCCCAATAACCTTGATATGTAAAATAATCTAAAATGTAAATGACCTTTATCTAAAGAAATAAGTATTAAATGTATTGTGTTTTATTATTTAGGTAAAATACTATTATGTGAAATCTTAACATCAACTAAAAATCGAAACCATACCTGTGCTTGGTTGTGCAATCTCCTTAATTTTTTTTTTCCTATTACATCGTGATGTTCGGAAATTATATTCATCGTTTGTTGCAAAATCAGTTTGGGATTCTACCATTCCTGAATACATAGCAAAATTCAGATATATGTTTTTCTATGATATGAATTATAAAATAATAAATCAGAAACATCAAGTAAAAATTATATAAATAGTGAAAATAAGTGATTTATGTTTGATTTCAAGTACCTGTATCCAAGCGATTAGGTATGTTATTGCTCTCATTTACTTGATGTTGAATATTTGCATTTAAATCTTCAAAATTCAAATTTCTGCTGAGAGACTGCAGCACTCGTTTACTCTTAATTGGCCTACCAGGTCTTCTTAGTTCAAGACTTGTTGGATTAGTCCCACAAGGAGTGTTAGCTAAAAAAAAAAAAGTGTAATGATAATGAGTAATGCTATACCTAATTTTATATATAAAGTATTAAAAAACATAATAAGTATGAACAACTTAAAAACTATTTAAAATAGATATATGTACCTGTATCCATGCGAGTAGGTGAGACATTGCTGAAATTTAGTTGATGTTGAATTTCAGAATTATAGGGATCAGGATTCATGCAGTTGTTGAGGGATTTCAATACTCCAACACTTTGGCTAATTGGCCTACCAAGCTTTCTTTTTTCCAAGTTTTTTTGGGCTAATACATGATGCACATCCTCATCAACCAAAGGATAATTGTTTTCAGTTCCTTGATGTCGATTCTCGAAATTAGAGTGATCAATATCCAATCTTCTTTTAATAGATTGTAAACCCCCAAATCTTTGACCAACCGGAATATCACGACTTATAAAATCTATGCTTGTTGGATTAGTAGCTATTGGTGTGGTAGATACTGATAGAACTAATAAATATTAATGATGATTAGTTATGATAAAACATATTTTAAAATATAAAATAATTGAAAATTGACATGAAATATTCTTACCATTTGTAAGATTATATGAAGGAAATATTGGTCGTATTAAATGGCTATCAGTATGTGTCATTAGTTGACTTTCACCTGCGGATAAAAAAACAGTTCACATAGAGATTATATTTAAAAAAACATTTAAACTTATTTACCAATTTCATATATAGGTGATAAAATGTAAAATGACATCTATATATAAAACTTACGATTAGAAATGTCAGACAATGCCTCTCTTTGGGGCTCCAATGAGTTTCTCGTATGCTTTTCCATCCCTTCACTTTTCTGTTGCTTTTGCTTTTTGCAAACTGAATTGTTCATTTTGTTTCTAGAAACAACAGACAAATGATTGTTATATATTATTTCATCATGGGTACCTTTACCACTTCATAAAACATTTTCTTATTTAAGGTATTGACATACATTATATAATCTAATGCAAGTATAAATTACAAAAAATTTCTCCACCAATGTCGGAATTAATGGAGGATAAGTGTTGAAATTGGGGTTTGGAAGATGTTTAGGGAGTGGGTATATGGATTTGGTGATATGGGTGATGATTTCAAAGTTAATTTGAGGATTTTTAGAGAAAGGGATGAAGGGAACCGTGGTTTTGGTAGAGAAAAGTTGGAAATCGCTAGGGTTCGTAAATTAGGGATCGTAATTTAGACTCCAAAAATCAGGAAATAACCTATCTACTGAGTATTGGGAGCGGACGCTCCCCAATTCCAGAAATTTTGCATTGAATTGTCAATATTGGGAGCAGGAGCTCCCATCAATTTGGAGAGTGCGCTCCCTATGTCCAGAAACTGTGAGAATGTTGAGCAAATTTGGGAGCAATTGCTTCCTTATTTTTGGAGCCAGTGCTCCCAGTTTCCAGAGGGTTTTTTTTTTTTTTATTATTTTTTTTTATAGTATATTCACTATGTAACCACGTCCGTTCCAAGATAACGTATTTAGTGCTCAATTTGGTTATTACATTGCATGATTGTTCAATTACAATTAAAAAAAATACTAAATTAAAAAATCTAGGATAGAATGTAACTTACATTTTTGTATTAAACCTCAAAGAAGCAGTAAATGAGAAAATAAACTGTATCACATTACGTGCTCCATCACACCTCAAAGAAGCATTGAATGAGAAAATAAACTGTATCACATTAACTTAAGTCAGAAATCGAAATATGAAGATCGTAAGAGGAAAGTTAAGTAAATATAATATCAAAGTTTATTACCTGAGAAACCACATGCAATGTCGTATAAATCAACCATAAGTATTTAATGTGTTTGTTTATCCTGCAATATTAAACATCAAAAACAGAAGCAAGCTTATAAATATAATCAGTAGTTTTAAATACAGCGACATCTATAAGTTAGTCACATCTATAGTTATAAATTCAATAAATCAAAACCTTAAAAAATAATAAAAATTTTACTAATATTTATATTTTTAAATTTATGTTGACTATACATAAAAAAATTACATACTTTAAAATTAATGTAAAGACTCATTTCTGTCAATCCACTATGTCTCTTGAGATCATATCACGAAAGAATTACCTTCCTTGTCGACGAATTGGCCGATCCTTGGTCGACGAATTGGCCGACGAATTGGCCGATCCTCCGATGATGCTGATGCGAAGAAGATGGGGATAGGTAGAGTACGACTATCTTCAATCAAAAATCCATGGCGACGGCGAATTGGCCGCTCCTCCGACGAATTGGCCGCTCCTCTAAATCGATTTCGCCGGATTGCTGCTTCAATTTGTAGGCGACGGCGTTGTTGATTGCGGAGGAAAGGTCTGCAATTATCCTAAAAGAAGGTAATTTCTTATGTAAATATAGGTTTAATTTTATGATGATTTGTTCCTCGCTCTTTCTACTTCATCTATCTATATCTAGGGTTTGATTTCGCAATCTTCTTTCCATTCCAATATGCTAGAATTGTTTGTAATCTAAATTTTTCTTTAATTTGTTATTGGGTATCTCGCAATTGAAGTAATTTTTCTCTATTTCTCCGTTTTGATTATCGTATTTTTAATGTATTCATTTACTTGCTTTTATAGAAGTATGGAATCTTTGTTCATGTGTAATTAGTTTCAACAAAAAAATATCTAGCTGTTTATTAAAAAATTGTTTTTTTATTTGCATTTCCATTATTTCTGATGTGTTTTTAATTTTGGGTATAGTAATTTACATGGTAGAATGATTTGTCATCCCCAAATGAATGTCCATACTTCAATGATTTTTTAGATCTTACATTCAAAATTTAATATATATAAATGTTGAGAAAGAACATTCAAACAAATAAATGAATATTGTGGGAACTGTGATATTTCTTCTAACTTTTCCATTTTGCGAAACAAAAAAGCATAATTTGAATAACTAACTAAGAATCCTCATGTCTAGCTCTATATCTGACCAACAAATATATGATCGTTGAAATATAAAATTGAAAACCATATTTTCAAATAAATACCAATTTTAAAATACTATTCTTTCTACCCACAATAGTTTAAACAGGGAAAAAAAAACAAATAGTTTACTTCATAAATATAGATGACTGACTGAATACGATGCTAAACAACTCATGTTGCTTATTTATCCAATTTCTCTTGTTTAATTTGCTTAATTCCCTTCGTAACAGACAATTGAATTTCTTCATCATTGGAAGTAGAGTCTAACAAACGTTTTTGAGGAGTGATGGATGTTGAAGAACTGTCACACACAGATTCCAAAGGCTTATCCTACATAATAAAAAAGTAAAATAACATTATCATAAAAAGAAAACTATCAAAATGATAGTGAAATATAAAGTTAAAAAGTAAATCTAATGATAGAAAGAAATTTACCTCATTATTGCAATCCAAGATGGTCACATTTTCAATTTCATTATTCAGTTTGGAAGCAACCTCCTGAAGTTTAAAGAAATTAATGTTATGAATTTGAGCTTTTGTATATAGATAATGTGATATAGGTTATACTTACATTATCATTTATGAGTGATAAATACTGGGCGATGACATCCGTATCCTCGATAATTGCTTTCTTGTGAAAGTTCTTTTATCTTGATCGGTATCTAAAGTTCTTTGGTCAACATCAATCTGAATAAGCATTGTCTTTCAAACATTTTTCGAAAAGATTCAGGTAGTTGGCCCTGTTGAACATTATGTTGTATGAACATTAATTTACATCGTCACAAATTAGTACTCAATCTAATAACAAAATAACAACAAATTAGCTACCTCTGAGACATCGGCAAGAACTACGGGAGCAGACATCCCGAGCAAAGAAGATGCTGTCGCAGCGAATAAAACAAAGTGTGTCTCGGCTAGATCTATATCATTCATATCGGTGACCAAGATCCCGATTTTGAACACGAAAATAATAGGTAGAAAATTATTTCGAATGAAGATAATGATTATAAATCTTTTTATTTGTATATATATATATATATAATAAAAAATAAAATCCATCATTTACCTAGGGATAGCAATGCCAAGTGTTGTCTTGCATTTAGGAATGATTTTACTGTTCTTTTCAAATCCTTTAGCACACTTTACATTGCTACACCCATCATAGTACCAGGTAGCATGTGAATCCACATCCGATATGGTTGCCAATACGGAGTATATGCCAACCTAATAAAAATGATTATAGTAAAAACTATTAATGTTGATTCAATAATGTTTAAATCAGTATAACCTTTAAATAAAATTAAGAAAATTTATAATATACCTCTGTACATGTGAGCAAATCAGCAATCGTCTTTAGTTCTTTTTTTTTCAACCACATCTCACTATTGGTACGACTACTATCATTAGTTGTAATAGTCAAAGAACGACTAAACAATGAAGATCCAATTTCACGCCTGTAAAAGTGATATATGAAAATTAATATAACTATACAACTTTGTATAACAAATTCATATATTCTTATAAAGGTTTAGTGTTCATTTACTTGCTAAGATAATCTGCTACTTCAGGGAACGATGCATTAATATGCATTATTGAAGCATGCTTCATAGTACTAACTTTGGTTTTCCCTGTATAAATATTATAAAATTAACTCACATGATACTATGCCTTGAATCAGAAACATAATTGCAGTTTAAGTATATATACATAAAATATACCTTGATATGTAGATAGCATTACAAACTGCAAAACCAAAATCACAGGGCCTTCCTCGTTTTGTCCCCTATTGTCAATATACTGTTTTAACTTATCTCCAAATGATGCCCAAAGAACGACAGTCAACTCATTTCCACTGTCAAAATAGTAGAAAGTAATTATGTAATACATCTTAATTAGTCTCAAAATATATTAATTAACGTTTACAAAATAAAATATTTGAAATACATACTCATTATCGATCAGCTGAACATCTAACTTTCTAGCATTAAACCTCTGGACAAACTCAAAATCTCTAAGAGGTAAAATAACCTCTCCAATCACATCTATCAAATATTCAGCAAATGTAAGTAAATATCATAGTAATAACTTTTTTTTACCTTTATAAAGATAATCAATATAAGCAGGGAAAAAAATATGCGATTTGTAATTCTCACCGACTACAAAATCCAAATTCAAACTCCCAATTGTTTGAAAAGGCGTGAACTCGAAACCGTTATCTGGGATTTGAACAGACTTGTCGACTTCAGACACGTCAGTAGCTAAACTCATACACAGTTTCCATTTGTGATTTAGTATCGCCTTTTGCAATGGTTGAACACAGTTTTCTTCAACACCAAACTTGGAAATCTTTAGCATTTTTCCTTCTTGAAACTTATTTGTAAATTGGGAAGGCAATTTGCTAGGGATCGTTGCTTGGATTTTAGATCCCTGCATAAAAAATTAAATATCATTAATTAATTAATTAATTAATTAATGAAATATTAATAACATCTGAAAATAAATATATGAGATCTATTACCTCCTGATCAACCAATATAAGTTCAGTAGATTTTTTTCCGTATTGTCCAATCAGCTCCCATTGACGTAATATGCGGACATTAACGCTAGATTGTTTAGTTTTCTTGTCAATTGATTTGACAGAAATCATACGGTTTGTAGCCATTACCTATGTTGTAAATCAATGAAATACATAAGAATCTTAATATGAAAGAGAAGATAAGTTGAAAGTTAGAATCTTTGAATCATTTGATACGTATTAGCATTCTATTGCGTTTTTAGATTTTATCCATCTATGAATATGTTTACATTTAAGATATTCATGAAGTGAATAATGTTCATGACACATTGGCAAGCATTTCTAAAGCGTAGATTGTTTCCTATAATCGATGTATAGAAATCAAAAAAGATTATATGTAAAATACTGGGAATTGATTAGAGTTGAGATGAGTGTACTTTATTGGCGTATCTCAAACATAATATATTTGGTTAATGTGTTTGTAAAATACTGTGATATAGTTTCTACTTACATTATCATTTATGAGTGATAAAAAAGGGCATGAGAAAGACCAGACAATTTTCATATAACAGTATGCCCGGTGCTGGATTTGTGATTTAAAAACTGGAATGAATGTTTTCTTCTTTTTCTGTTTTGAGGTGGAGTGGGGTTTGGCTTTGGATCTTACGCATTCCCTTTGAGGTCTGATTATTTTTATGAAGGATTCCAATGTTGATTGTAGCAGTTAGCATTTATTCTCCCTATATAGGTATCTGATAACTTACTTCACGACACAAGTAGCAATCAAGAGACTCTAATATTTTGCTTGCAAACCCTCAGAAGCAATATAATTTCTTCACCCTTCGTATGTTACTTAGCAAGCCAGTTTCCTTCTTGTTAATCATCAGAGTTTATGATGTTAGATGATTTCTATAGAAGTGAATTTTAGAATGGTATGACGTGGGTAATTTTTTTTAACATAGGTATATCCACATAATTGATTTTCTGTTGCATCTTTTTTGTATGATAGGTGCAGCGGGATTTTGAAGAATTACCTTCTGAAGCTTTTCGTCCACCGAGGGATTCCCTAAATGTGAGTATTTACTCTTTCACCCGAATTTGAAGCTGGTTCATGTTTTAGGCTACAATGTAACTGGTGCAAAGGGATCACGTGCTTTGTTATCTGCACCATTTGATAGGATCAATTAAATAGGGAACCTTGCTTGGCTGCCAACTCAAGTGTTAGATTGCTTGGTACTCAGGTATTGTTTTCTCTATCATATCAATATTCAGTTTAATTGGTGGTTTCATTATTTGGTTGACCTGTTGGGATATTCAGTTTTTCTAATAAGTTATGCATATTCTATGTTTATCAGTGTAGCTTATAACATTACAGAGGGATTATTATTTCATTGTTAATTCATTTTTATTTATTTAATTTGGTTGCCTTTGACATCCTTGACATTTTTCTGACGATTAATTGGATGAAATCTTGGCTGGTGATCTATATGGTTGAAGGATTAAATTAGAGTTGTGTTCGATTAATACGGTTTTGCATGCCTGATCCATGATTTAAACAGAAATAAATTAGGGATATCATTTGTTGAAACCCCATTATTCCTATTTACTACTTCCCAAAGTTTGTTGTTATTATAGTTCCTTACAGGATTATCATGGTTGTTTGTTCTTACTTGTCTACTACCAGTAAAAGCATGGTAGAGTCATCCTTTCATATATGGCCTCACTCTCCATTTTGTATTGTAATGCGCCAAGGAGCCTCAGATCGCATGGCTGAAAGACTTGGTCAAGTTCTGTAACAACCCATGTTTATGTTCAGAATGGAGCATTCTGAAGAATGAGTTATGCTTTACTTTCTAGACATGGGTGTTTTGTATTAACAGTTTAGGCTGAGATTAAAGGGGCAAGTGAGTGGTTGCCTATGCATTGTGTTCACCCTTCTCTGGGTAATGAGCTACATGGTGTTGCATGATTGGGCAGTTCTTCTGTGATCTTCTTAAATATTATTTCTGTCTCAAGTGAGATTATTGGAGGTTGAAGGGTTGGGGATAAGGTAAACTGGTAAGGGTGTCACTGATTCAAATGAAATTATGATCTTAGGGGCGAGGCTCTTTTCATGAAATTTTAGTTTGGTATTTAGGGAAGCAAGCCTATGGCTTGCTGATATGCACTTATGATTGGTTGGATGTGTTTCCTAAATTATTAGTTCTTGTCCCTGTAAATTTCAAGCCTCTTCCTGTTACCCTTGTGTCTAATCGTTTACCAGAGTCCATTAACACAGCTTTTGCATGAGGATTAGCACCCGAACTTCCAGATATTGGTTAATGGTGCAGTGAGTATCTATGCATTGTTCCCCCCCTTTTTCTTTGTGTAGTGTTTGTTCAATCTGTGTGTGGGTGGGGGTGAGTAAAGGTCTGGGAGGGTGGTATTATGAAAAGAGGAGAGAGAGAGAGAGAGAGAGAGAGGTCTTTCTGAAATTGAGGTGGAGGGTGGGGCTATAACTGAGTTTGATTGTTCCAATGCCTCAGTTCAATGAGTTTGAGGGAGCGAGATAGGGGGCTATAGTTGGAGTACGAAGCCTGAAAGTGAGAAATATTTGGAAGAGCAATACAACTGTGTTCTGTTCTGTAAAATGGCCACCTGAATGCCGGGGTTGGCCTTGAAGCTGAGGTGAGGAGATTCTCCTTGCACCAAGCATGGTTGTTACTGAAATCATAGGTTTCTACTATGCCAAGAACAGGTGGAAAGCCACAATATTGAAGGATCGGAGTAAAGTTGTTTGGCATAGGAGAGAGCTAGGTATTGAACTTGATTTTATTACAGTAATGTTTTATCTATATAAAGACATCATGATTGTAGGAATACAATGGTTTGCTGTTTTCTTGAATGTTTTATCTTTATATGAGGGAAGGTGATTGTGCTGCACAATCAATATGGATACCCTATGCTCTAAATCATTTTGTGAGTAAACTCTTTGCGTATGTGTGTGGGTCTCTCTTTCTCCGCCTTTCCACCTCTTTCTTTAAGATGTTAACTGTTACAAATTACTACTCTGAATACGAAATTGTTTCCTAATTGTCTTTTAATTCGTTGGCTCCTTCTGAAATGTACATATTTTGATTTGTTTTGATCATATGCTTTGATCTTGCTGGATATTGGTATATGCCAATATCATATATTGACATAATTATGATGACATTACAGAGGGAGTATTGTTCCTAATAGAAATATTAAAGATTTTTTTGAATAAATAGATTCTTGTGTTCAGTGTATCCTATAACATTACAGAGGGAGTATTGTTTCATTGTTAATTAATTTTTATTTATTTAATTTGGTTGCCTTTGTCATCCTTGATAGGTCTCTAAGTTGAGGATTTTTTCAAATGATATTGATGCTGTGAGAAGTCTGACTCATTCAAGCTTACCATCAAAATATAGACTAAATGATAAGATCGAGTTCTTGCATCGTGCAGAAGAGAATTATTATCAGAATAAAGGTTCTGATAGTCAGGTATATTAATATTTTCTGTAGCTTCTTTTCTGATGAATAAATATAGGTTTTATACGAAAATAATCCATCCCTTGTTTCTCTAAAATTAGGTTAATTTTAAACTTCTATATTGTATGGACCAACGGTATACATAACTTGAACCCTAACATCTTATAGTTTCCCTAAAATTAGGTTAATTTTAAACAACATTAAATCTTGCATTGACTGAAACAGAAATCAAAAAAAAAAAAATAATAATAAGCTCCCATGATCAATTACTGATGATTCTAAGACTCAAAAATTAAAGCCATATATAATTCAAAAATCCGAATTGTTTATGAAACATAACAGATATCTTCAAGTTTTAAAATAATAGGATTGGGGATATCAATGGACTCCTACAGCCATATAGCATTCAAATTAATCAATAAGAATATATGCATGTCGTTAAAGTGAAAAAAATGAATAAATTAATGGGTTTTGATGTTACCTTTTCTGAGAGTTGGTCACAGAGGTGTTATTGGGCAGAAGAGATGTCCAATTAGGGTGGAGAAACTGGCTTCTGTCCTGTAAAAAATAGAGAAGAGACTTGAAGAAAATTATATATAGGAATAAATTCATATATAAAAGAGAAATAAATAATGCAATCTTGGGGATATATCTGAATCTTTTGTAAATTATATCACCTTATACATTTAAATTCATATATAAATAATAGAAAATATATACATTCCGAAAATACTTAAAATTCCGAAATTATATGAGTAAATAACAAATTTGAATATTTTTTTTTAGAATCTATGCTGACAATTAATGAGTAAATCAAATAGGAAGTGATTTTTTTTTTTCAATCTATGTCGAAATTATTGGAATAAATCAAATAATTTAAAATTTTATGTCGAATATTTTCTATGATACCCGAAAATCTTCTATTATAGTTAAGAAAATATATAACTGTTTTGAAATAATTCAAATCTTATGAATTAGGCTTTTATTTTTATTTTATTTTTTATTTTCGTTGATTGATTGAATTAATGGCTTACCATTTAAAAATCAATAATATATATAATCAATTATATACTTCTTATTTTAGGGGATTAACTGAATAAATCAGATTTAAAAAAGTCGATCAAATCTATAGATTATGTGATTGAAGTAAATAATTTTAAATTGATAGATTAAGTTATCCGAAATCAAAGGAATTAGGATTTTAATTTGGGGATAAATATGAATCTTTTGTAAATTATATCACTTTATATATTAAAATTCTACATATAAATAATAGAAAATATATAAATACCGAAAATATTTAAAATAATTATGGAAATTTTTTTTTTAATATATGATAGCCGAAAATATAGGAGTTGATTACTTGAAAAGTAATCAGAAAATTTGTGAACAAATCAAATAAGTTATTTACTCTTTGGGAGCGGACGCATTTTGAGTCTCCAAATGCAATAATGAATACACCTACTGTCACTTGGGAGCGGACGCTCCCCCATGCTTGGGAGCGGACGCTCCACTTGGCCAGAAACTGTATCTAAAATTGGCAAATTTGGGAGCAGGCGCTCCCATCCATTTGGAGCGGTCGCTCCCTATTTCCAGCAATTTTCATGGTTTTGAGCAAATTTGGGAGCAGGTGCTCCCCTACTTTTTGGAGCAAACGCTCCCACTTTCCAGTGGATTTTTTTTTTTATAATTTTTTTTTATTATTTTATCAGATACACTATGAAACAACAACTAATATTCCTAAGGATAAAATTTTAATAAAAGTTGATTTTTAAGCACTATCAAGAACATATGAATCCATAGTCACCGTAAAGATCTCACATATGCTATCCTAATTGCATGTGCAAATTACAAAATGATGCATACTGATGGAAATTTTAATAGCTCCACCAAGAATTCCGCAAACAACTAAATGTTCTAAGATTGCCGAAAAATTTATTTATATTTCATGGAAACTATTAAACCTAAAAAGACTAATAAAATCATTCAAATTTCGTAAACAACTCATAGATTTCAATATCATATTAACTATGTAACCACTTCCGTTCCAACCAAAATCAAACTTTTGTCAAAGTTTGGTTTTTAATTAAAATCAATATCATATGCATCCATAGGCACCGTAAAGATCTCACATATGCTATCATAATTGAATGTGCAAATTACAAAATGATGCATAACGATGGAAATTTGAATAGCTCCATCAGGAATTCCACAAAACAATAAATGTTCTAATATTGCGAAAATTTTATTTATATTTCATTTTAGATAAACATCCTAATAAATCATAACAAACTACTAAACCTAAATATAATCTTAAAAAAAATCTTATAATCAAATTGAACTATTAAACCTAAAAAGATTAATAAAATCATTCTGATACATTAAACAAATCATAGATTTCAATGTCACATATGCAATTAGCACATCCGGTATTTTCAAGTCTTGAATAATATGACCAATTTTTGTCTGTAAAATGAGCTTCAACCTTGCAAAATATTGGCCATATGGAAAAGTAATAATCATCACTCTTCCATAATGAATTTATGTATGCCTTCAACTTCAAACGATATTTAATGGACTGATTCTTGGTGAAGTCGGATTTTTGGAAAGACATGATGATTTGCTTTCCCTTCTCTATATTCGATTCCTCTTCGTTGAAAAGTAGTACTATCCCTAGGGTATACAAAGCTTCCTGAACATACCAAAAGTGCCGAATTGGGCCAAGCAAGCAAAGCCCAATTACATCCATCATTGATTATCACATTCTCAATAGGGCTGGCCCAGTCAGAGCAAGGCCCAAAGCCCGTCTCAAGCGTCAGTCGACTAAGCCCATGGTCCGACCTATAGGTCCCGACCTAACTTAGTTCGACCTCATGATCCATGCTACAATTCGGGTACGAACCATGCTCTACCCGACAGTCAGGTCGACCATTCCACGAGTGGCGACCTCGACCTAAATTAACAAGTGACGACTTAATACTTGCAGGCGTATTCGGTTGAATTATTCTCGTAACCACATCCCTACAAATCAGGGACAGTTACTAACACGTTCACATGACTGAATAACCGCTGCTATAATCTCGGAGGACATGTCTCCTCACCAAAAATACATTACTCTTGCCTATAAATACTTCGTCACTACCAACGGTGCAAAGGTAACTGCCATTTTGCTATCAGAATTCATTATTCTATACATTTTGAGCTATAAACAACGGTAATCTTACTCTCACGCCCGAGCGTCTTCGCCGGAGACACATCCGGCTAGTCGTGGGTTCTGTTTTCAGGTCAAGGAGCCAGGTGATCAATCCTGCCACGTGGAGGAAGATTGATAAGCACATTTCCTGCAGCATCAGTTTGGTTCCATTGCCGGGAAAGTGCTTTAGACTTGACTTCGAAAACTTCATCAACCTGCAACAATGGTGACTTCAGAAGGACACGTATCCGAGGCTTCACTTGGGCACGAGGAAGTGAACAACAACAACAATACCAACGTTGGAAATGCAGATTTGCCTCCTCCTCCCCCTCCTCAACGACATCATGCTAGGGCGACACGCTCTAACAGCGTGGCTGATGGCAGGGGATTGCCAGATGCAAGGAGAGAAAAGCGTCCCATGGAAGGACAAGGAGCTCCACCTCACCCAAAACGCATAACCGGGCAAAGCTAATGTGGGAAGCAGGCAGGTCCCTCCACTAATCCCATGAGCAAGAAAGAAATGATGTCGGAGCGAGCCCGCATTCTGGCCGACTTAATAGCCATGGAGGAGGCGTAACAGCCGACATACGCCCGAGAGAGTGGCACCCGCTCAGGTTTCTAATGGGCAACAGCCAGGAGTGCTAGGCCAAATGAAGGTATGGGACAGTAACGGCGAGGACAGTAATGGTACGTCGAGCTCCCACTATAGTTCATGTGCCGAGTAATGATTTAAGAGCTAGCCTCAATGTAAACAGAGAGCAGGAGGCTCAATCTCGATTTGAGGACTCGCTTAACGGCCAATAGAAACAGACATGTTTCCCCAACCGTAACACGTAGATCGTGGGTCTCAAAGAGACGTAAATGGGCATAGGTCGCCCGTGAGAGGGGAAAGGCGCAGTCGCCTCATGGAGATCACAGCGCAGTCGCCGTTTCTGCCGAGAGGCGCAGGTCGCCTCAAAGAAGCAAATGTGACATAGATCTCCAATAAGATCGAAAGGACCAATTCTCGCGGGGACGAGAAGGAGTAGGCAGGTGATTCCCCCAAGTGAAGGCCGAGGTCCAACGCCGCTCCCCTCCAGGAGATGAGAGACCCGATGCCGAGAGAATGGTTGTTGATGAAAAAGAAATTTGAGCAATGGGAGGAGGAGAAGAAAAAGAGACGGGAAAGGTTGAACGAATTGACTTTGCTCTTCGACCTTTTTCCAAAGAAATCGAGATAGTCGACCTCCTCCTACTTTCAGGTTGCCTCTTCTGGAGAAGTACTGGGTCGACAAATGCCAGGAGCCACATATCCCATCTGGAAGCCACTATGTGTTTTGTCGCCAATGAGGATGACAACATGTGCAAAGCTCTCCTAAGCACACTTACTGGGGCAGCCTTAACTTGGTTCAATGGTTTGGCTGCTGGTAGTATCACCATTGGGCATGCTTGAACAAAATTCTTAGATCGCTTCTCGACTGCAGGAGCTCGAAAGATAACCGTCACTGATCTGAATAACTTGGTGCAGGGTAAGAATGAAAGCTCGATGAGCTATTTCACCAAGTTCAAAGAGATGGTTGATAAAATAGAGGAAGACCTCACAGACAGGGAGGTAATCAATTGCTTCCGAAGTGGTATTTCCTCAGAAGACATGGACTACGAGCTCCACAGCCCGAACGGTCACAACTCGACAGAGTTGTTTGAAAAGGTGTATAATGTCGCTCCGGCCGAGGAAAGGAAAGAAAAGAAGAGCGGTAAGAGCCCCAAGGTTGAAGTCGCTGACGATAAAAAGGACTCCAACAAGAATGGGGGGAACAATAAAAATGGAAAGAAATGTAACTAGGGCGACGAGAGAAGGTGCCCGAAGCTTTCACTCCCTCACGGTGAGTCGAACCGAGATTTTGAATGCTGTCGAGCTGGCTCCTCCAGTCCCAATGAATCCAGGCAACAAGTTTAGGCGGGACAACAGCAAGTACTGCGACTACCACAAAGACACTGGTCATCTCACAGAGGATTGCTTGGGATTAAAGCGTAGGAATCAAACATTGGAAATCCTCTGTCGCCTATCCTCAAGGAAATGGGCAAGCTGAAGCAGCAAATAAACTTGTTCTATCTTCGCTCAAGACTGGGCTCGTAGGTCGACGAAACAATTGGTTGGACGAACTCCCCCTTGCTCTTTGGGCAGTTCGTACAACCACTCGGGGGCCTACGGGGGAAACCCCTTTTGCTCTCACATATGGGTCAGAGGCCATGGCACCTGCTGAGCTCAGATTCCCTACGGCTAGAGTGACCTTCTTTGATCAAGAGCAGAATGACACCAACAGGTTGATCGACTTGGACCTGATCGACGAGAAGCGAGAAACAGCTTACCTCAGAATGGTCAATTACAAGCAGCGGACTAAAAGTTATCACGACAAGAAGGTCAAGGCAAGGTCTTTCCAAGTGGGAGATTATGTATTGAGAAAGATTGAGGCAACGGGTAGAAGGACCCAGCAGAACAAGCTATCTCCTAATTGGGAAGGTCCCTATGTAGTCACTCGAGTCGTCAAGGAAGGAACCTACATGATAGCTCATCTCAGGAGGTGACGAGTTGAAGCACCCTTGGCATGCTACTCACCTCATCAAATACTACTTCTAGTTTTCAATTTCAAAGTTCAAGTTTGTGTTAAAGCTAGTTTCGAATCGATGTAAGCATGATTCCTACTTCAATAAAAAGTGCGGTTCATTCCATCAAACATAGTGTTACCCCAATCCCAATGAGCTCGACTCTTAGTCGCCTTAAATTTAACAAGCTCGATTCTTGATCGGCCTTGTTCATTTAACAAGTCCGACTCTTAGTCGACTTCGTTCCAACAAACTCGACTCTTAGTCGGTTTGTTATAATAAGCTCGATTCTCAATCGCCTTATTTAATTTAACAAGTCCAGACTCTTAGTCGACTTCGTTCCAACAAACTCGACTCTTAGTCGCTTTGTTATAATAAGCTCGATTCTCAATCAGCTTATTTAGTTTAACAAGTCCGACTCTTAGTCGACTTCGTTCCAACAAACTCGACTCTTAGTCAGTTTGTTATAATTAGCTCGATTCTTAATCAGCTCTACTATTTTAACAAGTCCGATTCCTAATCGACTTCGCTCGAGTAACTCGACCCTTGGTCGGCTTAAAAGTTTGAACAAAAAAGTCATTTGCCCTACTAAATCTAACTCGACAACTACCTCTAAAGCATATAACATGCAGAAAAGAGAAGTCAGTTACGATTAAACACAATTAAGTCTTCCAAAGTGGGCTAAGACTTAGGCAAAGACAACTTACAAAGTATCATGCCTCCCAAAAATAGGGCCAAGGCATACAAGTGTTAAAAACAAAAAAGCAAAAATGTTTGGAGCTTGTTCGATTACAATAAACCATTAAAATCAAAGTCTATTCAGAAGAAACGCCTTCTATTGGACCGGCGACGGACGTTGGGTCGACCTCAGTCTGATCACCCACAGTAGATGGCTCACCAATAACATTTTCAGTCTGATAAACCACCTTCCGTGAGTCACTGATTGTAAACTTTGGGGTCTCCTCGTCAAAAGCCGAATCCTCATAATCATCGAGCTCAGCCAAGATGGTGTTAAAATTAACCTTTTCAACAGCTGGGGGGTCCCAAGGTGATGCCTCTGCAGCTTCATCATCTTTCTTTATAAGTTCCAAGTCATTCTCATTGTATGGCACCAAAGGGTGGCCTTGGCGAGCTGCTGTGTTATAAGGATCTTCAGAAGCCCATTGAGCTAGCTGTTCGATCGATATATTGACAGAGGGATCTACTATTATACGTCGAGCCATATGAGCCCGACCTACATGGAAGAACCCCCTAGCTTCTTCGGTAATATGGGCGTGCAGATCATCACTATCTTTATATGCCTTGACAGCATCCTCCTTTGCAGCCCTCACAGCAGCAGCTAGGTCCACCCCCCATTGAGTTCGAGCGGCATCCAACTCTTCTTGTTTCTTGGCCAAAGTGACGGGCACCTCCTCCAACTGTTGAGTCGCCAATGCCAGATCAGCAGCTAGCCTATTCTTTTCCTCCTTGAGGGCGGCGAGTTCCTTGGTAGCTTCTCCAAACTTGCCCCAGGCTTCTTCTTTGGCCTTTATTTCGTTGTCTTTAACAAGCTTCAAAGCTTCATACGAGTGTCTAAGTGCGAGTGCTCTTCCTTCAAGTTTTGAGCTCCTCCTTCAACGTAGCGTTGGCTTCTTTCGGTTTCCCCACCTCGGCATTCTCCTCCTCCCGGCTTCTTCAACTCCACATTTTTCTTTGCCAACATGGACTTGGCTAGCTTCTCCTGCTCCTCGGCGGCCTTCCCGATAAGTAGTAGCCGGGTCAATCATGGCAAGGGCTGAAAGGAAGAGTGGGAGGAAGAGGTTAGATACGGCAGACACAAAGGGAGACATGGAACAAGCGAGCAAAATAAAGTTAGCAACACAAGAAATTGCCAAAGAGTTACCTCGGAGGAAGCTAGGCAGGCCACTGGCTGCAAGAGGCACGGAGTTAGAGGTTTTTAGTGAACTCCATAATCAAATCCCTGGTCGGCCCCCTTCGACCACGGCCCGTCCATACTCCAACTCGGATACTCCTGGCTAGCGGTTGATCCTGGTTAAAGGAGCCACGGCACTTAGCTCGTCAACACGAGGCTGGATCGGCTCGGCATAAGAAACACGGACGGGGAAGGTGGGGACTCCTAACTTCATTCTCCATCGGCTCGTTAGCATCGACACGATCGGTGTCGAGCTCACCTTGGTTTTCCCAATCTTGATTTTCTTGCTTAGAGGGCCGTATCATCATCATCCCCCTCATCATCTAACTCGATCACGGCGACTTTGCCTTGGGAATTCTTTTGGTTTTGGATTTGGTTTTGGGTTGATCCACGAGCTCTGGTCTTTCTAGCCTCCTTAGTGGCTCAACAATTTGGTCGGATACATTGGTTTCTTCGGCGTCAACCTCTTCCATTTCTGGGCGACGTCTACAACTTGGTTCCCCTCCGGTTCCTCGGGGTTCTCCTCCATTGGTATAGAGTTAACGGGATCCACATCTACCGTCTGCAAAATATCATGACGGAGAGCACCCTCTCTCTCCCTATGTTCTACGGCATTAGCCGCTCCACGTGCTCCACTTGCTCTTCCTAATGTCAATGGTTCGGCCCATACTCGCTTCTTGCTCAGGAGTTAAGACTACACCAAAATTGAAATGATCAAGGGTTAGGTCGACACATAAAATTTCTGCATACGAGTAAAAAGTTCTATGTACGAATTAAATATGTGTGGACTGATTATTCTACATACGAGCAAAAAAGTTCTATGCACGAATCAAAGTCATAAATAAACAGTTAAGCAAAGGTAAGAGGGATCAAGGTACAAGGAATGGTCGAGTTCTTACCCCCAAAGTGTTCTACCCGCTCCTTACAATAGTTGGCAGTCTTCTTACAATGGTGGCACTCTTTCTCAAATCTGAATCGAGCTCCCTCATGGGTGACCCAATCTGGATATCTCTGACATCTAACTACTGGCACCATGGGCACTACCTCTCCTTCACCAACCATCAATCCAGCTCGGATGAAGTTATTTTTGTTGGTTCCTAGAGCATCCCAACTGATAGCCCCTTTCTTGGTAAACTCCATCAACTTCTTGCGTAAATCATTATGCCAATGAGGGGCCCAGTAGTTGTTCTCGTCTACCCCAGTTGTATCAGCACTGGGCAAGGGAAACTCCCATCCTCTTCTACTCTCCACCACCACCACGCAAGAGTTCCATCCACTAGCCTTGCCAGGAAGATTGGCAAATAATTTGGGAGACTTTGGCTTGGAAGGAGTACTTATGCCATTATCCTTATCAAACTTAATGCTAAAGAACTCCTTAAACACCCTCATGCATGGCTCATATCCTAAGAACCTACAAACCATAATAAAGCAAACCAGTACCCTACAGGTGTTGGCCCCTAGCTGAAGTGGCAAGGCATCGGTGCACTCCAAGAACTCGTTTATGAAGGGGTCAAGAGGTAATCTCAAGCCAGCTTCGAATTGGCCGTAGTAGAAAGCTACCTTGGTAGTTTCCTCCTCGTAGGTGTCCCCAAATTTGTTAAAGAAGTCCCCCCTACTATACAGAGCAACGCTAAACTCCTTCCTATCAACATCACAAAAATCATATATCATGCTTAAGCGAGATGGATAATTACGCTTCCCTCTAGGCGGCCTTGGAGGAACGTAGCCTTTTTCATTCTGCCCGGCACTACGGTGTTATCAAAGGCATCAACAATGCGCGGGCTTGATGAGGTCGAGGCATGAGCTCCACCTTGTGTCTCCATATACGTACAAGAAGAAGGGAAACAGGGGAATCAGTTCTACATGAAGTCTCAGGAGACCTAATCGATAAGCTAAGGGGCGACCTAGATTCCCCCGGAAATCCAATTCTATTCCTAAGGAAAGAAGGTTTGTCGGGACCATGAATGTAAAATGTAGCAATATGATCGAGAAGCTCGTGAAAAGGATGGAAGGACTCAATTCTTGGGTCATTCGTTCCTAAAGTACCTAAGTTCTCTCCCACAGGCAAAGCCAACTCAGTAAATTGCAAACCCCATCGGGTTAAAATTGAAGTACATTCCTCCATGGTCATCTCCCTCCACTCTCCGTTTAAATGTTTATAAACCCTACGGTTGACTTTACAATACCCATACCAAGCTCCGGGTTCTGTACTAAAGGTCCTAGCCATGGCGGAATCAAAGGAATAGCAGAAATTAAAGCCCTAATTTTAAAGAATGAGGAGAATACCTTTAGCAGTGAGGGGAAACGGAACAATGGAGAGTGAAACACCGAGTTATAGCGAAGTCAATTTCCTTTATCACCGCCGGAATCACGTACAGAGTTCAGGGATGGCGAAAGGTGTAAATGGGGAAGGATTCTTGATTTTATAGTTCCTTGAATTGGAAAGGGCAAAGAAAAATTCAAAATTAATTTTCCTAATTAATGGTGGAAACAGTTTCCTAGACGGACTCTCAAACGTCTAAAGTGTAATCATTGCGAAAATCGGCGCTCCTACATCTCCACCGTTCATCACCTACGATCAGGATGTTGCCACGTCATCATGGTCGACCTACTTCCAAGACTAACATCGACACTGGAGTGAAGCAATTTTCGTCACGGAAATCTTCTTAACTTCCAAGTCGACGAAGTCAACTTCCCGAAAGTTGGGGGCCACTTGAACATACCAAAAGTGCCGAGTTGGGCCAAGCAAGCAAAGCCCAATTACATCCAGCATTGATTATCACATTCTCAATAGGGCTGGCCCAGTCAGAGCAAGGCCCAAAGCCCGTCTCAAGCGTCAGTCGACTAAGCCCATGGTCCGACCTGGGTCCCGAGCCTAACTTAGTTCGACCTCATGATCCATGCTACAATTCGGGTACGACCCATGCTCTACCCGACAGTCAGGTCGACCATTCCACGACTGGCGACCTCGACCTAAATTAACAAGTGACGACTTAATACTTGCAGGCGTATTCGGTTGAATTATTCTCGTAACCACATCCCTACAAATCGAGGGACGATTACTAACACGTTCACATGGTGAATAACATTGCTATAATCTCGGAGGACATGTCTCCTCACCAAAAATACATTACTCTTGCCTATAAATACTTCGTCACTACCAACGGTGCAAAGGTAAGCTTGCCATTTTGCTATCGGGAATTCATTATTCTATACATTTTGAGCTATAAACAACGGTAATCTTACTCTCACGCCAGGCGTCTTCGCCAGGAGACACATCCAGGCTAGTCGTGGGTTACATTTTTCAGGTCAAGGAGCCAGGTGATCAATCTGCCACGTGGAGGAAGATTGATAAGCACATTTCTGCGGCATCGGTTTGGTTCCATTCTTAGGAAAGTGCTTTAGACTTGACTTCGAAAACTTCATCAACTGCAACAATGGTGACTTCGGAAGGACACGTATCCGAGGCTTCACTTGGGCACGAGGAAGTGAACAACAACAGCAACAATACCAACGTTGGAAATGCGATTTGCCTCCTCCTCCCCCTCCTCAGCGACATCATGCTAGGGCGACACGCTCTAACAGGCGTGGGCGATGGCGAGGATTGCCGGATGCAAGGAGAGAAAAGCGTCCTATGGAAGGACAAGGAGCTCCACCTCACCCAACGTCTGGCCCCAGGCGAGGCTAATGTGGGAAGCGGGCGGGTCCCTCCACTAATCCCATGAGCAAGAAAGAAATGATCTTTGGAGCGAGCCCGGATTAGGCGACTTAATAGCCGTGGAGGAGCGAAACAGGCCGACATACGCTACGAGAGTGGCACCCGCTCGAGGTTTCTAATGGGCAACGAGGCCGGGAGTGCTAGGCCAAATGAAGGTATGGGACGAACGGCGAGGACGGGAATGGTACGTCGAGCTCCCACTATAGTTCATGTGCCGAGTAATGATTTAAGAGCTAGCCTCAGCGAAAACGAGAGAGCGGGAGGCTCAATCGATTTGAGGACTCGGTTAACGGCCAATAGAAAACGGACATGTTTCCCGGCCCGAACACGAGATCGGGGTCTCAAAGAGACGAGAAATGGGCATAGGTCGCTGTGAGAGGGGAAAGGCGCAGTCGCCTCATGGAGATCACGGGCGCGGGTCGCCGTGCTGGCTGAGAGGCGCGGGTCGCCTCAAAGTAACGAGACATAGATCTCCAATAAGATCGAAAGGACCAATTCTCGCGGGGACGAAGGAGTAGGCGAGGTGATTCCCAGAAGTGAAGGCCGGAGGTCCAATCTTGCTCCCCTCCGGGAGATGAGAGACCCGATGCCGAGAGAATGGTTGTTGATGAAAAAGAAATTTGAGCAATGGGAGGAGGAGAAGAAAAAGAGACGGAAAGGTTGAACGAATTGACTTTGCTCTTCGACCTTTTTCCAAAGAAATCGAGAGATAGTCGACCTCCTCCTACTTTCGGGTTGCCTCTTACGGAGAAGTACTGCGGGTCGACAAATGCCGGGAGCCACATATCCCATCGGAAGCCACTATGTGTTTTGTCGCCAATGAGGATGACAACATGTGCAAAGCTCTCCTAAGCACACTTCTTGGGGCGGCCTTAACTTGGTTCAATGGTTTGAGTGTGGTAGTATCACCACATGGGCATGCTTCAGAACAAAATTCTTAGATCGCTTCTCATTGCGGGAGCTCGAAAGATAACCGTCACTGATCTGAATAACTTGGTGCAGGGTAAGAATGAAAGCTCGATGAGCTATTTCACCAAGTTCAAAGAGATGGTTGATAAAATAGAGGAAGACCTCACAGACAGGGAGGTAATCAATTGCTTCCGAAGTGGTATTTCCTCAGAAGACATGGACTACGAGCTCACAGTTCGAACGGTCACAACTCGACAGGAGTTGTTTGAAAAGGTGTATAATGTGTCGCTCCGGCCGAGGAAAGGAAAGAAAAGAAGAGCGGTAAGAGCCCCAAGGTTGAAGTCGCTGACGATAAAAAGGACTCCAACAAGAATGGGGGGAACAATAAAAATGGAAAGAACAGAACTAGGGCGACAGAGAAGGTGCCCGAAGCTTTCACTCCCCTCACGGTGAGTCGAACTGAGATTTTGAATCTTTGTCGGCTGGCTCCTCCGGTCCCAATGAATCCAGGCAACAAGTTTAGGCGGGACAACGGCAAATGCTGCGACTACCACAAAGACATTTGGTCATCTCACGAGAGGATTGCTTGGGATTAAAGCGTATCATCCGAGAGAATGGTCGACCGGGGAGACTCGAAGCTTATGTGAAGAGACCTCAAGGCTGGGGGAGGTGAGCGGCCCAGCGGAGTGGGCAACAAGGACCTAGGCGGCCTAGGCGGAGCACAGGGGTCATCAGCGAACAAGCAAGCAACACGGCCATCAAGCACAAGATATTCCAGCTCAATAAGGCCCCACATGTGCCTCCAAGGAGAGAAGTAAGAGATGAAGCAATCAGCTTCTACCCCCATGAATTGGCAACCAATATGGCGGCTAGGGAGCAAGTTCTCGTCATCCCAGGTCTCATTGATGGATGTACGACGAGCAGACTCTTAGTCGACACGGGGGCCTGCAAGGATATTTTGTTTTATAAAACTTTCAAGGAGATGGGTCTTAATGATGAGCAGTGGAGAGATATGATGGCGAGGTTGGAGGGCTTCACCAACCACCGAGTTGATGCTAAAGGCCGAGATAGTGCTCGACGTCGACCTAGGCGGCACCCCTCGGGATTGTCTCGAAGGTACAATTTATCGTAATTGATGTAAATAGTGACTATGCCGCCATACTTGGAATTCTGGACAGTCGCTCTTGGAATGGTAGCATCAATTCCTCACCGGCGAGTAAAGTTCCCCACACTGCTTTGGAGTGGGTTGCGTCTGAGCACGGCTCGTGCTTATGCGGATCATGTTCTAAGAGAAAGAAAGAAAAGGGAGCTAGAAATTGAGGCTGGCGATGGTTACTTGAAGGCTGTCTCGGTCGGTCACCAAAACTACCGATGTCAGCAATCACCGACGTGGTAGAGTCGACCTATCGCTCAAATGACGAGGTCATGCTTGAGTCGACACGTCACTCTAACACCACCGAGGTCGATTCGGATGTAGTTATGGTCGATCAAGTCGTCATAGGAGACCTATGCCTCCGGATAGACAATAACTCGGGGGCCCCTACCAACAAGGTTGCGAGACAAGCTTGATGATATGATAGGCGAGGAGGCTCCACACTTGGGAGGCGAGGAAAGACAAGGTCGGGGAGATCATAGTGGAGACTCTACAATTCGAGAGATGGACCCGAGCTAGAAGGCGTGGATGAGCTAGAGTCGGTAATCACCAACCCTTCTTACCCCGATCAAAAAATTCGAGATTGGGAAGCGGCTATCGGTTGAAGAGCGAGCGAGAAATCATCAAGCTACTCAAAGAAAGTAATGATGTCTTTGCATGGAGAGTAGAAGACATGAGGGGAATCAAGGAGGAGGTCGCTGTTCACGGGCGGAAGTCAACCCGACCATAAAGCCGAGACCCCAAAAGTTGAGAAGTTTTGCTCGCGACAAGGAAGAGGCTATCAAAGCGAGGTACAAAAACTTTTGAGTGCGGTATAATCAAAGAGGCCACTCATACAACGTGGTTGGCCAACGTGGTCATGGTGAAGAAATCGAATGGCAAGTGGCGGATGTGTGTCGACTTCACTACTCTCAATCTAGCTTGCCCCGAAAGGATAGCTATCCTCTTCCTAGAATTGACAAGCTTGTTGATTCCATTGCTGGTCATTCCACTCTCGGTTTCTGGATGCTTACTCGGGATACCACCGATAAAGATGCACGAGGATGACGTAGTGAAGACGGCATTTCAGGCAAATGAGGCATCTACCGCTACAATATGATGCCTTTTGGATTGAAGAATGCGGGGAGCTACATATCGAGAGGATGGTGAACAAAGTCTTTGCCTCGCGATTGGTCGAAATATGGAGGCCTACGTTGACGACATGGTCATTAAAACTAAGGCCGGGAGTCACGTGGTCGACCTAAAGGAGACATTCGCCAATTTACGAGCAAACGACATGAAGCTCAACCCCAGTAAATGTGTGTTTGGAGTGGCAGCTGGCAAGTTCTTGGGATTCATGGTATCTCAAAGGGGCATAGAAGCTAATCCCGAGAAGATAAAG
This sequence comes from Adenophora triphylla var. japonica, assembly GCA_022495995.1. Lineage (NCBI taxonomy): Eukaryota > Viridiplantae > Streptophyta > Magnoliopsida > Asterales > Campanulaceae > Adenophora > Adenophora triphylla. The sequence goes on along the minus strand of JAFEMH010000824.1, from coordinate 149,301 downwards.
GCTTTAGTCGACATGAAGGCTCCTACCTGTGTCAAAGAGATGCAGCGACTTAACGGAAGGGTAGCAGCTCTTGGTCGCTTCATATCTAAATCAGCAGAGAGATCTCTCCCCTTCTTCAAAGCGTTGAGGGGGACGAAAAGCTTTGAATGGACGACCGAATGTCATTCGTCGTTCCAACAATTGAAGGATTATCTCGCTACTCCACCTCTGCTCAGTAGCTTGGCGGAGAGACTTTGTTTGTATACCTATACGTAGGAGACAAGTCGATTGCTTTGCGGTGTTGATTAGAGAGGAGGAGGGGCTTGAAGCTTGTGTACTATATCAGTAAGCATTATCGAGATGTGGAAAGCGGGTATTACAACGGCGAGAAAGTCGCTTATGCTCTAGTCGTAGCTTCAAGAAAGTTACGGGCCTATTTTACGGCTCATCCAATCGTGGTTCTTACCAATGCTCCTTTAAGAAAAATCTTGCACAAGCCGGAGAGTTCGGGTCGACTACTCAATTGGTCAATTGCCCTGTTGAATTTGACATTGAGTATCGACCTCGAAAGGCGTTGAAGGCTCAAGCTCTAGGCGACTTCTTGAGTCGAGCTTACGTTCACCAAGGAAGATGACGAGCGGCGAGCTCCAAAGAAAAGGGCAAAGGGAAAGAGCCGAGTCACAAGTCGCCATCACTCTACCCGTCGATTGTTGGAAGGTCTATTCGGACGGGTCGGCAACCAAAAATGTCGGTGGAGGCTGGAATTGTCTTGGTCGAGCAGAGTGGGGTGTTTACGAGGAATCGCTAAGGTTCAAATTTGACGCTTCCAACAACCAAGGCGAATATGAAGCCTTGATTGCGGCTATCGAGTATGCCAAGTGTTTTGGAGCGACTAAGATCATGGCTACTTGTGATTCGCGGTTGATAGTCAACAGGTCGAGGCGAGTATGAGGTGCTCGGTGCCACATTGATCAAATCTGCGACCTGGTGAAAGAGCGATAAAGGACTTAGAATTACAGGAGATTCAAAGGATTGGAAGAGAAGATAACGAGTGGCCGACCTCCTCTCGAAACTTGCTACTTCGGATGAGCCACATGACGAGCCCATCTCCTTCCTCGAAAATCCAGCTTATGAGAGGGTAAAAATTCGGTGCATAGATGATCCCTCAAGAAATTGGACTCGGGAGAAGTGTTGGATTGAGGAAATGAAAGCATACTTAGAAAGTGGCGAGCTGCCGGAAGGACGAGAAGAAGGCTCGAGCTATCAAAAGAAAGCTCAGAGATATGTCATTCAAGGAGCGACTGTTCGGGAGATCTTATACTAGGCCATTGTTAAAGTGCATCCATCCCCAAGAGGTCGCCCTATTGATACACGAAGTGCATAGTGGAATTTGTGGTGGACACCGGGGGCCGGGACTCTTGGCGACAAGTTAATCACATTGGGATACTACGGCCACACATGAGAGCGACACTCACAACTTTGTTCGGCAATGTGATCAATGCCAAGGTTTGCCAACCTTCCCATGTGCCTACAACGGAAGCGAGACTCACTGTGATCGCGGCTTGGCCATTTGACATGTGGGGCGTCGACACGATTGGACCCTTCCCTCCGCCCGAGGAAGCTGCAAGTATGTGATAGTGGCCATAGATTACTTCACCAAATGGGTTGAGGCCAAACTACTAGCTCGCATCACGAGGAGAATGCTATTAACTTCATACACGACTTCATTTGGTGTCGGTTTGGTTTTCCTCGAGCTATAGTGTCGACAATGGGTTACAGTTCTCCCGAGACTTTCGAAACGAGAGATGAAGCGAGTAGGAATCAAACATTGGAAATCCTCTGTCGCCTATCCTCAAGGAAATGGGCAAGGCGAAGCGGCAAATAAACTTGTTCTATCTTCGCTCAAGAGGCGGGCTCGTAGGTCGACGAAACAATTGGTTGGACGAACTCCCCCTTGCTCTTTGGGCGGTTCGTACAACCACTCGGGGCCTACGGGAAACCCCTTTTGCTCTCACATATGGGTCGAGGCCATGGCACCTGCGAGCTCGAGATTCCCTACGGCTAGAGTGACCTTCTTTGATCGAAGCGAGAATGACACCAAGCGAGGTTGATCGACTTGGACACGATCGACGAAGCGAGAAACGGCTTACCTCGAATGGTCAATTACAAGCGGCGGACTAAAAGTTATCACGACAAGAAGGTCAAGGCAAGGTCTTTCCAAGTGGGAGATTATGTATTGAGAAAGATTGAGGCAACGGGTAGAAGGACCCGAGAACAAGCTATCTCCTAATTGGGAAGGTCCCTATGTAGTCACTCGAGTCGTCAAGGAAGGAACCTACATGATAGCTCATCCTGGAGGTGACGAGTTGAAGCACCCTTGGCATGCTACTCACCTCATCAAATACTACTTCTAGTTTTCAATTTCAAAGTTCAAGTTTGTGTTAAAGCTAGTTTCGAACTGATGTAAGCATGATTCCTACTTCAATAAAAAGTGCGGTTCATTCCATCAAACATAGTGTTACCCCAATCCCAATGAGCTCGACTCTTAGTCAGCTTAAATTTAACAAGCTCGATTCTTGATCAGCCTTGTTCATTTAACAAGTCCGACTCTTAGTCGACTTCGTTCCAACAAACTCGACTCTTAGTCAGTTTGTTATAATAAGCTCGATTCTTAATCAGCTTATTTAATTTAACAAGTCCGACTCTTAGTCGACTTCGTTCCAACAAACTCGACTCTTAGTCAGTTTGTTATAATAAGCTCGATTCTCAATCAGCTTATTTAGTTTAACAAGTCCGACTCTTAGTCGACTTCGTTCCAACAAACTCGACTCTTAGTCAGTTTGTTATAATTAGCTCGATTCTTAATCAGCTCTACTATTTTAACAAGTCCGATTCCTAATCGACTTCGCTCTGAGTAACTCGACCCTTGGTCAGCTTAAAAAGTTTGAACAAAAAAGTCATTGCCCTACTAAATCTAACTCGACAACTACCTCTAAAGCATATAACATGCAGAAAAGAGAAGTCAGTTACGATTAAACACAATTAAGTCTCCCAAAGTGGGCTAAGACTTAGGCAAAGACAACTTACAAAGTATCATGCCTCCCAAAAATAGGGCCAAGGCATACAAGTGTTAAAAACAAAAAAGCAAAAATGTTTGGAGCTTGTTCGATTACAATAAACCATTAAAATCAAAGTCTATTCAGAAGAAACGCCTTCTATTGGACCGGCGACGGACGTTGGGTCGACCTCAGTCTGATCACCCACAGTAGATGGCTCACCAATAACATTTTCAGTCTGATAAACCACCTTCCGTGAGTCACTGATTGTAAACTTTGGGGTCTCCTCGTCAAAAGCCGAATCCTCATAATCATCGAGCTCAGCCAAGATGGTGTTAAAATTAACCTTTTCAACAGCTGGGGGGTCCCAAGGTGATGCCTCTGCAGCTTCATCATCTTTCTTTATAAGTTCCAAGTCATTCTCATTGTATGGCACCAAAGGGTGGCCTTGGCGAGCTCTTTGTGTTATAAGGATCTTCGAAGCCCATTGAGCTAGGCTGTTCGATCGATATATTGACGAGAGGGATCTACTATTATACGTCGAGCCATATGAGCCCGACCTACATGGAAGAACCCCTAGCTTCTTCGGTAATATGGGCGTGCAGATCATCACTATCTTTATATGCCTTGACAGCATCCTCCTTTGCAGCCCTCACAGCAGCAGCTAGGTCCACCCCCCATTGAGTTCGAGCGGCATCCAACTCTTCTTGTTTCTTGGCCAAAGTGACGGGCACCTCCTCCAACTGTTGAGTCGCCAATGCCAGATCAGCAGCTAGCCTATTCTTTTCCTCCTTGAGGGCGGCGAGTTCCTTGGTAGCTTCTCCAAACTTGCCCCAGGCTTCTTCTTTGGCCTTTATTTCGTTGTCTTTAACAAGCTTCAAAGCTTCATACGAGTTGTCTAAGTCTGAGTGCTCTTCCTTCAAGTTTTTGAGCTCCTCCTTCAACGTAGCGTTGGCTTCTTTCAGTTTCCCCACCTCGGCATTCTCCTCCTCCGGCTTCTTGAACTCCACATTTTTCTTTGCCAACATGGACTTGGCTAGCTTCTCCTGCTCCTCGGCGGCCTTCCCGATAAGTAGTAGCCGGGTCAATCATGGCAAGAGGCGAAAGGAAGAGTGGGAGGAAGAGGTTAGATCGACAGACACAAAGGGAGACATGGAACAAGCGAGCAAAATAAAGTTAGCAACACAAGAAATTGCCAAAGAGTTACCTCGGAGGAAGCTAGCCCGACCCTAGCTGCGGAGCTTACGGAGTTAGAGGTTTTTAGTGAACTCCATAATCAAATCTGGTCGGCCCCCCTTCGACCACGGCACATCCATACTCCAACTCCGGATACTCCTGGCTAAGCGGTTGATCCTGGTTAAAGGAGCCACAGACACTTAGCTCGTCAACACGAGGCCCCGGATCGGCTCGGCATAAGAAACCTGGACAGGGGAAGGCTGGGGACTCCTAACTTCATTCTCCATCGGCTCGTTAGCATCGACCTGATCAGCTGTCGAGCTCACCTTGGTTTTCCCAATCTTGATTTTCTTGCTTAGAGGGGCCGTATCATCATCATCCCCCTCATCATCTAACTCGATCACAGGCGACTTTGCCTTGGGAATTCTTTTGGTTTTGGATTTGGTTTTGGGTTGATCACGAGCTCTGGTCTTTCTAGCCTCCTTAGCTGGCTCAACAATTTGGTCGGATACATTGGTTTCTTCAGCGTCAACCTCTTCCATTTCCTGGGCGACGTCTACAACTTGGTTCCCCTCCAGTTCCTCGGGGTTCTCCTCCATTGGTATAGAGTTAACGGGATCCACATCTACCGTCTGCAAAATATCATGACGGAGAGCACCCTCTCTCTCCCTATGTTCTCTGGCATTAGCTGCTCCACAGCTCCACTTGCTCTTCCTAATGTCAATGGTTCGGCCCATACTCGCTTCTTGCTCAGGAGTTAAGACTACACCAAAATTGAAATGATCAAGGGTTAGGTCGACACATAAAATTTCTGCATACGAGTAAAAAGTTCTATGTACGAATTAAATATGTGTGGGTGATTATTCTACATACGAGCAAAAAGTTCTATGCACGAATCAAAGTCATAAATAAACAGGTTAAGCAAAGGTAAGAGGGATCAAGGTACAAGGAATGGTCGAGTTCTTACCCCCAAAGTGTTCTACCCGCTCCTTACAATAGTTGGCGAGTCTTCTTACAATGGTGGCACTCTTTCTCAAATACTGAATCGAGCTCCCTCATGGGTGACCCAATCTGGATATCTCGACATCTAACTACCGGCACCATGGGCACTACCTCTCCTTCACCAACCATCAATCCGGCTCGGATGAAGTTATTTTTGTTGGTTCCTAGAGCATCCCAACTGATAGCCCCTTTCTTGGTAAACTCCATCAACTTCTTGCGTAAATCATTATGCCAATGAGGGGCCCGGTAGTTGTTCTCGTCTACCCTGGTTGTATCGGCTGGGCAAGGGAAACTCCCATCCTCTTCTACTCTCCACCACCACCACGCAAGAGTTCCATCCACTAGCCTTGCCGGGAAGATTGGCAAATAATTTGGGAGACTTTGGCTTGGAAGGAGTACTTATGCCATTATCCTTATCAAACTTAATGCTAAAGAACTCCTTAAACACCCTCATGCATGGCTCATATCCTAAGAACCTACAAACCATAATAAAGCAAACCGGTACCTACGGGTGTTGGCCCCTAGGCGAAGTGGCAAGGCATCGGTGCACTCCAAGAACTCGTTTATGAAGGGGTCAAGAGGTAATCTCGAAGCCGGCTTCGAATTGGCCGTAGTAGAAAGCTACCTTGGTAGTTTCCTCCTCGTAGGTGTCCCCAAATTTGTTAAAGAAGTCCCCCCTACTATACAGAGCAACGCTAAACTCCTTCCTATCAACATCACAAAAATCATATATCATGCTTAAGCGAGATGGATAATTCGCTTCCCTCTAGGCCGGCCTTGGAGGAACGTAGCCTTTTTCATTCTGCCCGGCACTACGGTGTTATCAAAGGCATCAACAATGCGCGGGCTTGATGAGGTCGAGGCATGAGCTCCACCTTGTGTCTCCATATACGTACAAGAAGAAGGGGAAACGGGGAATCGGTTCTACATGAAGTCTCGGGAGACCTAATCGATAAGCTAAGGGGCGACCTAGATTCCCCCGGAAATCCAATTCTATTCCTAAGGAAAGAAGGTTTGTCGGGACCATGAATGTAAAATGTAGCAATATGATCGAGAAGCTCGTGAAAAAGATGGAAGGACTCAATTCTTGGGTCATTCGTTCCTAAAGTACCTAAGTTCTCTCCCACAGGCAAAGCCAACTCAGTAAATTGCAAACCCCATCGGGTTAAAATTGAAGTACATTCCTCCATGGTCATCTCCCTCCACTCTCCGTTTAAATGTTTATAAACCCTACGGTTGATTTTACAATATCCATACCAAGCTCAGGGTTACGTACTAAAGGTCCTAGCCATGGCGGAATCAAAGGAATAGCGAAATTAAAGCCCTAATTTTAAAGAATGAGGAGAATACCTTTAGCGGTGAAGGGAAAACGGAACAATGGAGAGTGAAACACCGAGTTATAGCGAAGTCAATTTCCTTTATCACCGCCGGAATCACGTACGAGTTCGGGGATGGCGAAAGTTGTAAATGGGGAAGGATTCTTGATTTTATAGTTCCTTGAATTGGAAAGGGCAAAGAGAAATTCAAAATTAATTTTCCTAATTAATGGTGGAAACAGTTTCCTAGACGGACTCTCAAACGTCTAAAGTGTAGTCATTGCGAAAATCGGCGCTCCTACATCTCCACCGTTCATCACCTACGATCAGGATGTTGCCACGTCATCATGGTCGACCTACTTCCAAGACTAACATCGACCTGCGAGTGAAGCAATTTTCGTCACGGAAATCTTCTTAACTTCCAAGTCGACGAAGTCAACTCGAAAGTTGGGGGCACTGAACATACCAAAAGTGCCGAATTGGGCCAAGCAAGCAAAGCCCAATTACATCCAGCATTGATTATCACATTCTCAATAGGGCTGGCCCAATCAGAGCAAGGCCCAAAGCCCGTCTCAAGCGTCAGTCGACTAAGCCCATGGTCCGACCTATAGGTCCCGACCTAACTTAGTTCGACCTCATGATCCATGCTACAATTCGGGTACGAACCATGCTCTGCAGACGGTCGGGTCGACCATTCCACGAGTGGCGACCTCGACCTAAATTAACAAGTGACGACTTAATACTTGCGGCGTATTCGGTTGAATTATTCTCGTAACCACATCCCTACAAATCGGGGACGATTACTAACACGTTCACATGACGAATAACCGTTGCTATAATCTCGGAGGACATGTCTCCTCACCAAAAATACATTACTCTTGCCTATAAATACTTCGTCACTACCAACGGTGCAAAGGTAACTGCCATTTTGCTATCAGAATTCATTATTCTATACATTTTGAGCTATAAACAACGGTAATCTTACTCTCACGCCCGAGCGTCTTCGCCGGAGACACATCCGGCTAGTCGTGGGTTCTGTTTTCAGGTCAAGGAGCCAGGTGATCAATCCTGCCACGTGGAGGAAGATTGATAAGCACATTTCCTGCAGCATCACTTCCATATGACCTTTATCAGCAGCTTGTTTTAAATAGGTAATACCCGAATGAAAACTGTCTTTTTCGCATGAACCAATCTGAAAAAGAGATAAATTAATTAATATTACTTTAAATAATATTAAAAAAAATACTTATAAATTTGGTCAATACCGAAAATATTAAGAAAAATATGTAATTATTTACATACCAACCCGTGACGGAATAGAGCATCAGGATTTCCAAATTCAAGGCACCTATCCATAAATCTGGTTGCAACATTGCTCCGACGCCACCATGGGCTAATTGGAAAATCACGAAGTGAACCTTTACGATATATATAATCATCCTTCCCCGAATCCCAAAAGATTCTAGAAGTTGATTTTAGATTCAGGAAATCGAAAAAAGAATTTGCGAGAACGCGAAGAAAAATTTCAATAATAAGCTCAATAGGAAGACTGTCAATGGAAGCCATTGTAATTGAATAAAAAAAGTAATTCGAATAGTTAACAGTGAATAATAAAAAATCGCAATATGCGAAATAAAGATGAATGACTTAGTATTTATAGGATACGTGTGGTTTAATTGGATTGTTATGAAATTATTTTTCAACAATAATATACCTAAAATATATTACTAATTTAAATTACTTCAAATCTTGGGGATAAATATGAATATTTTGTAAATTATATCACTTAACAAAATATTTTTTTGTAAATTATATCACTTTATGAATCTTTGTTAAATTAATACATTTCCAAATAAACTCCATGTAACTAATAGTAAATATATAACTACCGAAAATACTTAAAATAAATTTGGAAAATGTATTTATAATTTCCGGATTATAATGATCCTTAATTTTGAATTTAAAATTAACACTTTAAAAATATGTTATGTTTGTATTTTGGTTGATTACATTAAATAATGGCTTACCATTTAAAAATCAAATTTTTGGAAAATCAATTCTAAATTTAATATTTTCGGGGAATACCTAAAAAAATTACTTATATTTAAAAATCCGATTTTAATTATTTAAATTGATAGATTAAGTTAACCGATTTGTCAAATCAATTCTAGATTTCTTATTATTTATTTGGAGTTTTTCCAAATAAATAATTCCTAAAATATAATTTTTATTAGGAGTTTATTTAAAAATGATACGAATTTTAAATTGATATAGTTACTTAACCGAACTAAAAAGGAATTATGCTTTTTTTTTTCTTTTATGCGTTTGAAAAATTAAATGTTAACTAAACTCATTACAATTTAAAAAAATAATTAAAAAATAAACTGAATAATCATTGGAGTCACATTGCATGAATGACAACAAATGCACATGGGATAAAAAATTCATTGTTCCATAAATCCAATACAGAAAACAAAAATAAACTAAAAACTTAAAAAGAACATTACATCAATTCGAATGATTTAAAAAAAAAAAAAAAAAAAAACAAAATAGACTAAAATCGTGAATATCATTATTCCTACTGATGAACTTGATTGTTGTCGAAATGATTAAGGCGCACTTGATCTACATAGTTAACATCAATTCGAATGTGACCATGAGGTATTCCGCGTTTGAAAAATTCCACAGAGATGATAGAGACGAAAACTGCATAGATAAACAAATATAGAACAAAAATATAGATTGTTAAAAAAAGCCGCATTAATAAAATCGAACTTCAACTACAAATTTAAAAGAAATACTTACATGAATTGAGGTTGATAAAACAACATTCGTCTTTCAATTCTCTCACAAGTTTATTGAATTTAGTTTTAAAATTGTCGTACAATAAATCATGGATTTTTTCCTGTTCAATGCCCGAACTAATTAAAAATTTTGAGACTTCTTGAAAAAAAAGAGTAGATCCAAAGCTGATGAAATGTGAGAGAATCAACCGACTGGGTATTTCATTGATCTGTGAAATTAACAAACAATAAATAAAGCCCAAATTTTAATCATAAAACATTGTAGAGTAAATTAAAAAAATAGGATTACCTTCACGAAGACGGATTGTCTTATAGCGAAAATTGAAGATGCCATTCGAAATTGAAAAGAAAAAACTGAGTATTCTAAAAAAATTGGGCGAAAGATGAAAATGAATAATTCCTTCGTAATTCACTCTAAGTTTGATTATAATTTCCATGGAAACTGAAAAGATGTATTTATAATGTTAGGATTATAACTGAAAACGTTTTTTAAGGAGTATATTTGGAAAATGATTTGAATTTTAAATTTAATGAGTAATATATCCGAAATAAAAGGAATAGAGATTTGAATTTTTTTTGATTTTAAAATTTTAGGTTTGAAATTTCGGACTATACTGAATTTTTGGAAAATCAATTCTATATTTATTAATTTCGGTTAATGGTATTTTTAAAAAATTTCAAAGTTTAAAAATCCGATAAATTCATTAGATCAGTTAATTGAAAAAGGTTTAAATTATATAAATCCTATCAAATCCGATCAATTCTATAGAATAGGTAATTGGAAAAATTTCAAATTTCAAATTTTAAACTGAATAAGATTTTGTGAGGTTTTTTCAAATATTTAATTCCTAAAATAAACTTTTTATTAGTAGTTTATTTGGTAAATTATTTGAATTTTAAACTGATTTATCATCTAATCCGAAATCAAAGGAATTATAATGGTTAAATTTTTTTTATTTTTTTTTTAGGCGTTATAAACATTAAAGTCTGGCTAATTGTAAAATGCCACGTGGCTTTCCACGTCATAATGCCACGTGGCGCAGTGTGAAGGCCTGAAATTCTTCTGCTTTCATATAGTATATAGATGTCTTTATTTTGAAAACACAATATTTCCATGAAAAACAATGCTAAATAAATAAAATAAAGTTACAAAATCTTAAGAGTAAGTTTTAGGAAAACCTGTTTCTCCATAAGTTATAAAAAATCCACTTTCCATCCCTAAAAATATCGAGTTTAGACCTTAAAACATTGAGTTTAGGCCTTAAAATATCTAGAAAATAAAATACTGAGTTTAGACGTTAAAACAGTGAGTTTAAGCTAGAAAATAAAATAGCGATTTTAGGCCTTAAAACAGTGAGTTTAGACTTTAAAACACCAAGTCGATATATTAAAAACAGATTTTTTATAACTTATTACGGAGAAACGGGTTTTCGCCAAAATTTTCTGAAATCTTAATTACAAAAATAAATTGGCCTGTCTCGATATGGATATGGATTGGATTGGATTGGATACGGATTAGGGATGGCCAAACCGGATCGGAACCGGACCGGAACCGGAAAACCGGATCGGAACCGGCCCGGAAAAGCCCGGAACCGCCATGAACCGGGGAGAAAATCGGAACCGGGGTAACCGGAACCGGTTTGGAGGCGGGCCGGTTAAGGTTCACCAAATTGGTGAACCGGACCGGAAAAAGTCCGAAATCGGACGAAAATTTGTTGTTTTTCAATAGAACCGGTCCGGAACCAGACCGGAAAAGCCCGGAACCGGACCAAAACCGTGAGAAAACCGGAACCGGATAACCGAAACCATGAAAAAAGCGGGCCGATTAAGGTTCACCTCCTCACCGAACCGGAACCAGCGGTTCAAGGCCCGAAATCGAAACCGGACCGGATTTGGTCATCCCTGATACGGATAGTGGACAGCTAGTATTACTCTTGGGCTGTGTCAATAAGCTCACAAGTGGTTTTGAAAATATCTTCGAGTGACAGACGGCGATGGCCTCCATAGCTGCTGCTCGTTCTTCCATTTTCATGAAACGCAAACCCTGTTTCTCTCTTTTCAAATCCCTCTTCCACAATTCCCCTTCCAAATCACGACCTCCATTTTCAATTCAATCCCTCAACAAACCCATTCTGGCACCACTCCTCTTCCCAAGATCACTCACCACAGTCCCCGATCCCCCACCGAAGCGCCGCAACACCTTAATCAACTTCTCACTATCAGACTCCGAATCCGATTCCGACGACACCCCGGCAGCGACGCCGAAAGCCATAGACAAGCCCAAGCTCCCGCCTCCGTACGACCCGTTTAGCAAGAAGCCCGTGATAGAAGAACCCGACGACCCAAAAAACTTGCAAGAGGTGTTTCACAAGATACGGAGTGATGGGCTTATGAATAATGCAGTCAAGATGTTCGACGCATTGTCTAAGGACGGATTGACACATGAGGCGCTTGAATTGTTTGCGGAGATTAAGGATAAGGGCAACATGCCTGAAGTCATAGCTCACACTGCTGTTATCGAGGCATATGCCAATGCGGGTGAGGCTAAGAATGCGCAGAGGGTATTTGTTAGAATGCTTGCTTCTGGGGTTGCTCCAAATGCTTACACTTACACAGTGTTGATCAAGGCTTTGGCAGGGTCCGGGGTTGGGAGGTTATTGGATGATGCTGGAAAGTATTTGATGGACATGTTGGGAAAGAAGATTAGACCGAATGCCGGGACTTACGTGGCAGTGTGTGAGGGGTATGTGAAGGCAGGGAAGGAGGCGGCGGCAAGGGAGCTGGTGAAGGAGATGAAGGGTTGTGGATTCCCGCCGGAGAAGAAGGCTGTTTCGGAGGTTCTGAGGGATTCAAGAGGTCCGGTTTTTCGTACCCTAATGAGTATTCTCTTTGATTAGTGATATGATTCTAGTTGAAATGTATGGATTGAATTTGAATGCATAGAACTTTTAGTTGTTTTTGTCTTTACAAATATCTCTCAAAAATTTCAGTTGTTGAAATCTAAGGATAGATACATTTGTTGCCATCTTGTTTCTAGCTTGAATTTGCCCTGACAAGTGAGAAATTCAAATCTTTCTGACAAGTTGGTGTCAGACCGTATTGAACCATACTAGTCTCATGAGAAACCAATTTGAATAAACAGCTTGATACGTAATTCTTTACTTGCTAAAAGCTAATAAAACCATCACTAACACAGGTTCATACATAAAGAAGAGTTACTAGTCTTTGCCAAACAGCAATTATGTAACACTCAATGATACATACATATCGTATGGCGGGGTTAGAATATGGGAAGGGAGGAGAATCTAGTAGCTGAAGTTGTAGCTCGTCTGCAACTTTTTATAGCAGTGGTTCCTAATCCTGGAGCTTTTAATCATCCTTCTGTTTGAACAAAATACGGCCCTATGCATCCAGTAGCAGCAGGATTCAGGCAGCATCAGCCTCTCACTCCCTTCACACACAGACACAGAGTGGTGGGGGCAGCTGGTTGATGTAAATCTAGGCAACTAATAGTCTCGCTTTTGGGGACAGTCTGAAGCCCTATGTCCTGACTGCCCGCAGTTGAAGCATGCTCCTCCAAATCTGTTTTAAAAGAAGAAATATTGGAAAAAGAAAAAAATATATACAATCCCAACTAAATGACAATTACTAATGAAGGATGGAATACCTGTCTCTATTTCCAAAGGAGGGTCGTGTCTCCCTGTCTCCAAAGGAGGGTGAGCGTGAAGAACGTCCAGCTCCACCGCCAATCAGCCAATCACTGCCACCGCCGCTTCGTGGACTGCCCCTAGACCAGCTGCTACCACCACTACTTCTGCCGCCCCTGCCACCTCTCCTGAAGTCACCCTCACCATCACCATCAAAGAATCGGCCACCACTTCTGCCACCACCACGGGAAGGCCCACCGTAACCTCCTCCTCTTCGGTCCCCCCTTGAACCTCCTCGGCTACCCCTGCTATCCCTGTCGTTCGAAAACCTGCCATAAAAATCTCCTGCAGGCCCATCATCTTGCAAAGCAGGCAGCTGCCATATTCAAATATGAAGTAGCAATCAGTTATATGGTTGTAGTGAAAAGTGAATTAAGGATGCAAGTATGCTGCAAAGAGTTCAATACTAGGAGACAGTGATCACAAGTTCACAACCTTGGTGACTTTTGAAACTGTATGGCCTGGTGGTATCTGCTTATTCAGTAATTCTTTTGCTATTTCTTCTGGGAGATCAAAAACTGCTCCTTGAACCTGAGAGCACAGATAAAATTAAAAAAAAAATATACATTAAAAAAAAATTAGAAAGAAAAAGAACAGTAACAGAACATCAGCTCAACATTCATTGCATACGTACCGTTTCATCTGCAATTACATGTATTTTTCCAACTTCATCGGCAGCAGTAGTATACACATCAGACAAAAATCCGGTGACACTTCTTGCAGAAAAGTATCCTCGTGATCCAGCTTCACGTGTCAGCTGTAGTGTAGTCCATCCCTGCAATGCAAGTGTGCAGTTCAATTAAAAGATTAGATTAGCAGCAGCGCCATCTAAAACAACTGATTGGATGGCAACATATGGGTATGCATGTAACTAAAGTAATATCCGCCTCAAAAGTTTTCAACAATGGTTTAAGAGACATGTTCCAGATTTCATCATTAATAGAGCTTGGTTACAGTCTTACAGAGGTTTTTCCCTGCAATAAATTCCTACGGACCCTCTGAAAGTTAGAGATATCTGTCAATAAACCTGCTAACACTAATGGAGATGCTAAATAAGATGCATATATGCACATATTCTTCCACGTCAGAAAGTAGAACTCTTAAAAAAATATAGGCCACTGATGATGTTAAAAGAAATCTGCAAATAATATCCATGTTACTACCCTAGGTTTAAATGGCTTGAAAAATATTGTCTTGTCCATAAAGCAAGGCATTCCTAAATGCAAACCTTAAATACCAGTACCTAACCCAAAACTAAACTGTGAAGCAGGGAGAGAGAGAGAGAGAGAGAGAGAGAGAGAGAGAGATTCCAAGGAGTTCCATAATCAAGTTTTAATCTTGTTGGGCTATCATTTACCTGCTCATGTGTGATAAGTGATCGAGATGATGGAGGCCGAGAGAAACCACTCAACTGTGCTATTGCAGCAGCAAGTGCCCTCGTTCCTTGCTCTTCAATTAACTTTTGGGCGGTTGGGGTGAAGAACTGCACTGACTCAGGATGCACTCCAGCAAGGGTAGCAACCACATGCTGAGCAGATGACTCCAATACATCTTCGACACATGGAGGACTAGCAAACTCAAAATGGCAGCCTACATCACGCTCGAGAGATTTGACTGTTCTTCTCTGGTTACTCGTGAACATCAGAAGGGCTGTACCTTCTTTTCCTGCACGTCCTGTTCGACCAGAACGATGCACAAAAGTCTCTGCGTCATTTGGTAGTTCGTAGTGGATAACCTGAAAAGAGGAGATAGCCATAATATGTTGAGAACATATTGCATATAGCTAATCATAAACAATGAATCCCAACTGTCAAAGATCTAGAGTTCTTGCATGTTTGTTGAGAAAGTCTAACCAAATTCAGATGCTTCTTGCTAGTCAACTAGAAATGATTTCTTTTTGTTTCTTTTTTTTTTCCGGATCAACAAATGTCAACTGACAAGATACAATATATTTAACGTTTCTTACAGTTAACCAATATATTACATACAAAAAAAATGATACCCAAAGTTACTTACAGTTAACCAAATGATTTCTTTTTGTTTCTTTTATTTCTAGATCAAACTCACAAATAACAGGCATGCACATCTGAAACTATTCTTCCTATTCAGGATTCAGAAACCTTTAGTATTAACACAATACCAAATCATGAACCACAGGCTGTCAACTTTACATGAAGAGATGGAACTTACCAAATCAACATTTGGTATATCAAGCCCACGAGATGCAACATCAGTAGCAACAAGCACGGTAAATTTTCCTTGTCTAAATCCATTTAGCGTTCTTTCCCTTTGGTGCTGAGATATATCACCATGAAGTGCTTCCGACGTAATACTAGCGGTCAGCGACATGGAGACTTCATCTGCATCCCTTTTTGTCTGTGTGAACACAATAGTCTTCCCGCCCTTTGCGTAGACCTAAACAGCATAACAAAATACAGTACTAAATACAGTTTTAATCTATGTTTATTATTGTAAATTATACAATTATAAGTGATTGCTCATACCGTTATGAGATCAGCCAGAATGGTCCGCTTCGAAGTTGACGTTGCTTGTATAGCATACAGCTTGATCCCCTCTGCTAGCTTTTCATCTTGGTCACCAACCTAGTGGGGAAGTTGCAAGAAACAAGTCAGAACTAGCTTGCTAAAGGAAAGATAAAAAAATTTGGCATGGAAAAAGAACAGAAAGGTTTGGCATCCCTATAGAACTGTCCACATCACAGCTTAACTCCATAATCAGAATAATTCAAGAAAATTGTGGGGAGTTCAAGCTTTGCGAGTAGTAGTTCTTCATAAGATCGGTATTTCATCTAATCTTGGAGGATCCCTCCAAAGACCACATGTTAAGGGCTTAAGGCAAATAACATAACAAAAAGGATAAAAACAGGGAGAGAAGAGGGGATGGATAATAAGAGAATGGAGGGTGACTGGCTGCAAACCTAGAAGAGAAGAATACCGAAAAAGAGTAGCACAATTACCGGAAAGAAAAATATGCTCGGATGTTATTAGCAAGAGGGTTACCCAGAATGGCTCCTAAATTAACAAGTCAGTGTATCTTTCTGAAAAGATACAGAAAATTTGTTTAAATATCAACTATGAGACTAGTTTTATTTCATGAACTGAAATGCTGAGAACGCATATACAAAATGGAAGTAAGGGAAAACTAGAACTATATTTTGGGCCAACGTGAGTAACATTTATGTTTAGTTATAATGTGAAAATGGAGATATTTCATGCTCACAGATCACCAGTGAAAACAGTTCCTCTTGTTGGTTGGTCAACCTTTGCCTCAAAAACATCTATGTATGATAATCAATCCTTATGTCTTATCAGTATAATAATTGACTAGGCAGCAGCATGTTATGTAGTCTAAGAACTGTATGGACTGATTACATAATCTCTATCTGGTCTTGTCCCTAGGGAAACTACTCCATCCACCATCTAAGCAACTTAGAACAGTAGCACATACATGTTGTGATGGTCAGACTATACAATTTTGCCAAAGTACTTAGTGTCCATAGGTTAGGAGATGGGTGTGGGTGTGGGTGTGGGTGTGGGTGTGGGTATGGGTGGGGCTATTTTACACTACATTTGGTGTAAACTCTTGAAATTTTGGAAGATCCAATACTAGGATCCGTACCCATGTCAGACACTCGTACCCGAGTCCGACCATCATAGCATACACGAACTAGCAACACCACTGGTCGATGAATGCATCAAATATAGAAACCATAACATGATAATCATTGAGCTAAGAAGCAAGTATACATACATGCTTGTTGTAATCTTTTAACCTTTGAGCCAAGAGGCAAAAATATAAAAACAGACCCTGGCCATACTATTATCATGCAGGATGATGAAATGAGAACTGGAGCTAAGAAACTGGAGAACTTACCAAATCAATTGTCAAAGGACTCTTCAAATATTTCCTTGAGAGTTTCTTCACCCAACCAGGCATAGTTGCTGAGAAAAGCATGCTTTGCCGCACTGCTGGAAGCTTTTCTAAAATTATTTCCACATCTTCTTCAAATCCAACAGCAAGCATTTGATCGGCTTCGTCAAGGACCAAGAATTGAACTTCCCCCAATTTCAGGCTGTTACTGTTTATCAAATCAATCATTCTACCAGGAGTACCAACCACCACATCAACTCCACGGTTAATTGCACTTTGCTGTAAATTATAAGAGACTCCACCATAGACACAAACAGTACTCAGATATGGCGCAGACTCTTTGATTTCCTTCTCAACTTGTTTTGCTAATTCCCTAGTTGGAGCAAGTACCAAAGCTCTGGGAAGACGTGCTGACCGCCTTCAAAAATAAACAAACGAAAGAGTAAATGTGATATATCCATAAAACAACAAATGTGACTGCTATAGATGTGAGAGACCTAATTCCAATGGGTACCTGAAAGTAGATGTTTCTTGATCATCTTCAGTGAGTTTCTTAAGAATTGGAATCCCAAAGGCCAATGTTTTACCTGTTCCTGTCTTTGCACGAGCAATTATATCTTTGCCTTCTAGTGCAGGGACCAAGACAGCTCTCTGCATAGTCAAAGGAACAGTAAGACAAGGATATAGCACATCTGACATTGTTTCAGGTATCAACAAACATGCTTCTATGTCTACGAGAGAGAGAGAGAGAGAGAGATTCAAGCAAGTAACTATAGAAAAACATTACGGGGTTGTCAACTCCTGCTTAAAATTCAGGATGTTTTCAGCATGACTATTGGATACACTATTAACCGCACCAAGTACACAATGTCCAAACAATTACTGATCCTATTTCATAGGACCTTGAAAACAATATGTAAAAATGCATGCAACTGCCCCAATCAGATTCAGAACTCATCTCACTCTGTTGCCAAAAATTGTCATATAAACTCTTCTTTGTCACTGAAATCATAATTTAGGAATAACTTTTATCGTCCCATACACTACCAAAATTAGTTTTTGCAAACAAAGGTTAGCAGCTTATTGATGTTCCTACATGAGTAAACAGCCGTCATGGTATTGATGTTTGGGAGATTTGACAGCAAACAAAATGTAGTGTTTGAAAAAGAAATTTCAAATTTTCCATCTGGAACAAAATCATTTCATACTCCATGGTGAGCCATTCAAAGCCCGTAGACGAATTCAGCTACTCAAATCTTTTACCAGCATACAAAATACTCCCAACTATGCAATTCATTTACACAACCACAACATCAAATTTGATTTTTTTTCCCAAAATAACACATTTTTTAAAAGTATTTCCCAAAATGTCACACTTTTAAAAGTATTGACCAGAATAGCCTAGTTTTTAGAATTCGCGGTTGGCAACTGCGTTTTCAAAGTTGAATTCGCAGTTGCCAACTGCGTTTTTAAAAAAAAAATTGAAAAATTATAAACCCACGGTTGCCAACTTCGAATTCATTAATGAAAACGCAGTTGCCAACCGCGAATTCTAAAAAACTAAGCTATTCTGGTTAATACTTTTAAAAGTGTGACATTTCGGGAAATACTTTTAAAAAATGTGTTATTTTGGGAAAAAATTCCATCAAATTTTATCCCAACTAAAATGTTTCAAACCGGTGACAAAACAATTAAGTTCACAGTTATTACAAATACCAAATAGAACAAAAAAAAATCATTCCTGTTAATAATTAAAACCCTGCAAGCAACAAAAAGCAAAAAATAATCAAAAATAAAACTAGAAAACAGAATTCATACTTGAATGGGAAAAAGTTCAGTAATCCCACGATTCGCAAGCGACTTAACAAGCCTATCAGGCAAACCCAGTTTAGAAACAGCAAGTTCATCACCATCCGCAGCTTCAGCCGAGGGGCTGCCGGCGCCGTCACTCTCATACTCAAACTCACCCTCACTCAACCCCTCTTCATCCTCCTCCTCATCATCAAAAACACCAAGACCCTTAAACGCCTCCTCACTCAAAATCGAATTGTTTGTCGCAATAGACGAAGCAACGAAGGAGGAAGCGCCACCACCGGAAAGGCGACGGAAATGGTGGGAATTCGAAGAGGAAGAAGCTTTGAGGGATGTGAAATGGGGTTTGTCGGAGAAGGGGAGTGAGAGGTGAGGAGTAGAAGTGGTTCTTCTTGAGAGTTCTAGAGATGGAATTGAAGAAACACCGATTATTGAAGAGGAACAAGCCATTGTTGAGGTGAGGATAGGGTGGGGATAAGGTGTGAGGTTTATGGAAGGATGAAAGAAATGGGAATGTATTGTATGGTACTAAAAACCTCCGCCTTGGTTATTTTCGCTTTCGTATTTATAGGAAGCCGATTTTTTCTAACTCGGTTTAATTTGGATTTCTTTCTCGAATGATTTGGTCTTACAAAAAACGTATTTTTTCTGGCACTTAAAAAAAATTAAAAAATGTGTTTTGTATTTCTTCATTTGTGTCAATATCAGTTTAACAAAGTGTCAGTGTGACAAAGTGTCAGTGCATATGTAACAAAGTGCCAGTGAAAAAAATGTCAGTATCAGTTTAACAAAGTGTCAGTGTAAACAAAGTGTCAAACCATCAGGACTTGACCTGATGGCCAGAGCACTGGGACACCAACACGGAGGTCCTGGGTTCGACTCCCCCAGTGGTTAGAGTGGATGATTATCCCTCCCTAGTTAATATTAGGCGCCTCTGGGGGGAATTTTAAGGAATTTTCAGAGAATTGAGGGACTTGTTAGTAAATTGACTTACACAAAAAAAGGAAGCTTGACTCGAGATGGGCAAGCCTCAAATCAAAAAAAAAAAAAAAAAAAAAAAAAAGTGTCATGTGCAAAGTGGTGTAAAAAGTGTCGAGTGCAGCTTTAACAAACCGCACACTAACATTGGCACTTTGTTAAACTGTCAATGGCGCTTTTTACACGGGCACTTTTATATACATGAACTGGCACTCTTCACACTGGCACTCTATTACACTAACACTGACACTTTGTTACACTAACATTTTTGCTGGCTCTCAAAAACACATACACTGGCATTAGTTTACACTAACACTGGCACATCAAATCTCTAGCACTGGCACATCAAATCTCCATCAACAGCAAATTTCCAAACTGGTACTCAAATACATATACACTGGTATTAAAAAACATATACACTGGTACATTTTATATTCTCTCCTTCTTCCTCTCCATTTTTGTTCTAAATTCCACTCTGCTTTTCTTGCCTTAACACTGGACCGCCGTCGCCGTCGAAGAGCGTTGCGGCTGCTCCGAGTCTTCACCCAAATTGCGGCCGAATTAGGAGCGAATTGTGGCCGAATTGAGAGCGAATTGCGGTCGAATTGCTGTCTCTCCCGTTTCTCTCCTCGTCGTCTCTTCTCGTCGTCGTCGGATCCTCCAAGGTACTCCATTTTCTGCATCTAATTCACAATTACAGCCGAAGAAGAAGGAATTCAGCTCTGATTTCAACTATGACGGAAACCAAGGCAGAGGATAACGATGATGAAGGCTTCGACGACTTCACATTCGCATCCTTCCCTAATAATCCTCTTCATATCAACGGCGGCACCGTAATGATCCTGTCTGTTTAATTTCGTTTCTGTATATTAATGCAATTATCCTCAACGGCGAAGGAAACATTTACCTGTCAACGTCTTTTAAAAACACGTTTTTTTCTAAGCTTTAAAAAAACGCGTTTTTTGTGAGATTTTGGCTTCTCGAAATATTCTCTTTTAAAAAAAATATCCAAAATAAAAATTATTATAAACTATTGACAAAGTAAATCTTTTTTTTTAACTCGCT
This sequence comes from Adenophora triphylla var. japonica, assembly GCA_022495995.1. Lineage (NCBI taxonomy): Eukaryota > Viridiplantae > Streptophyta > Magnoliopsida > Asterales > Campanulaceae > Adenophora > Adenophora triphylla. The sequence continues at coordinate 128,515 of JAFEMH010000824.1, read as the reverse complement.
ACACGGTTTAGCGAGATTATACTTTTTTCCGTTCAAACTCGCTAAACGATGTAGCGAGTTTAAATTTTTGATATTAAATTAAAAAAAAAAAAACCAACTAAATTTGAACTCGATACTTCAATAAATTTCAAAGTGGCCCACACTCACTGACCACAATACTACTTCTCCGTCTCTCTTTAAATTACAAATTAAAAATATAAAAATTATGTTTTAATAAAGAAAACTAACTATATAAGGAAATATTATTTTTTTCGTCTCAAATAAATACTTTTAAAAATGTACTTCTGTAAAAAAATTATTTCATACATTTCAAAAATGAATATTACTTTCTACTCAAAATGAATAACCAAAAAATACTACTACATTTTTTGTCCAAAAAATTGAACATTACTTCCTTCATCCCAAAAAATAATCCTTTTTTAAAATATTCATTGAAACGAAGGAAGCAATGTTCATTTTTTTTTATATAGAAAGTAGTATTAATTTTGGGACGAAAGTAATATTCATTTTGAAATGAAGGAATTTTTTTTAAAGAAGTAGAATTTTTTTCTATGTCAAAAAAAATGAACATTGCTTCCTTCGTCTCAATAAACATTTTAAAAAAGAATACTACTTTATTCGTCTCAAAAATTAATGTTCATTTTTTGAGACGAGGACACAAACATTATAAGCATTAATTTTCAGAAAAAAAATAACTACTTCGTTTAAAAAATAGGGATTTTTACCAAAAAGACCTTGAGATAGTGTGGAATTTATCAATAAAAACAATACATTTTGAATTCTACCATAGGGTCCAAGATTTCAAATAAAACGACCTTAGAGTCCCTAGTTCTATTTACATGACCAAACTACCCTCTCATTCTCTCTCTCTCGGCAATTCCTTCTCTCTCTATACGCAATTCCGGAATCAAGAGCTTCCATCTTCATGGCGGCAGCGGGCAATGTTCCATTTCCTTCAAATCCTCAATTCGATTACCTCTTCGTTTTCAAACTCGGTGAAACTCGGATCTCGCTCGCCCACGCCTTGACCCTAATCGAAAATTCCTGTCGGCTCACTGTCGATCGGATGAACGGAATCCGGGTGGAATCACCATCCCGCCGGATCCTCCAAGGTACTCCATTTTCTGCATCTAATTTCTTATTAGTCAGGTCGTTTGAATGATGCCTGCCAAGTGTTTGATAAATTACCTCAAAGAGATGAGGTCTCCTGGACAACCATGATTGCGGGTTATATCAATGCCTCTGATGGGTTGGAAGCATTTTGTTTGTTTTCTACTATGTGGGTTGATCCTACTGTTGGGATGGACCCTTTCAGTGTTGAGTTTAGCACTTAAGGCATGTGGGATTAGTTCAAGTTCACAACATGGGAAATCACTACATGGGTATTGTGTAAAATTTGGTTTTGTGAATTCTGTTTTTGTTGGAAGTGCTCTTTGAATTGTTTGCCTATTGCAAATCTTGAGCATTTCCGTCTTTGAGAAATTGGGTTATGCAGAGATTTGGTTGAGGAAGCTTCACTTGGAGAGGGGAAGATTGTGAAAATTACAGGGATCAAGGATATGGGTAGGACCACTACTGTGCTTGTTCGTGGCTCGAATCAGTTGGTCCTTGATGAGGCAGAGCGGAGCCTGCATGATGCTTTGTGTGTTGTGAGGTGTCTCGTGAACAAGAAGTTTTTGATTGCGGGTGGAGGTGCACCGGAGATTGAACTTTCGAGGCAATTGGGTGCTTGGTCGAAGGTGTGATGTACCCGATTTTTTTGTGAAAATCAAACGGAGTCGCCACGCCATTTTTGTTTTAAGGGCCAAAACTTTGAAAAAAGCCCGAGATCAGAAATTTAGGTTCGGAGGTCACGTTACGCGTCGGGAAGGACGTTAGTGTGCACCCGACGCGCCTCGCAAAACGAGTCTTCCAAACATTTGAAATCCTTTGTTGTGTGTGTGTGTGTGTGTGTGTTTTTGACCAAAATGAGTTGAAACTGAGAAAAACAAAAATGGGGAACTCTTTATAAGACTTTGAACAATCCCCAAGATTTTTGGTATGATTTTTGGATTGAGTCTTGGCACTCAAAAGATTTTTGGATTTGAAAAGCAATTCTGCCAGAATGAAAGAAGGCAGTTGACCCTTGACTTTGAAATGAACTTAAAGGCTTCAAAACCTCAAAATCTGGGGAAAGTCCGAGAATGAAAGTTGCTTAAAACACCTTAAAAAAGGTTTCTGTAAAAGAACTTTTCATTTTGGAGATGATTTGAGGGGTCAAAACCTTCTGGAAATCTCAGATCTGAAATCTGGATTTCCAGAGACTGATGAACTGACCTTTAAAAGAAAATTTGAAAAATGGAGTTTTACTCACGCAAAAAATAAAGTAAAAATATGTCTGAAAAGCTCTGGATGTTGGCTACAAAAAGTATTTTGTAGTCAATACCAAATTCCAAGTTTATCTATGTCCAAAAAATTAGACCATGGACTGAGGTCTGAGAAAATTGCTACTGGACAGCAACTTCTCAAGAAAGAAAATATGATTTTAAAGGGGGTTTTGCATCCATGCTTGTCCCCATTTCCCTAGGTTTTGATTAGTGATCACTTGACATTTTAGTGGTGAATCAACTATATCAAACCATCCTTGGGGTACATTAGGACTAAGCACTTCATTTGCTTGGGAAGGGGAATTTTATCCTTTGAAAATGAGATTTGATGTATGAAAATGATTTTTAGGGTTTTGAAAATGTGTTTTCTTTGCAAGAAAGTAAGAACACTTTGAAAATAATGTAGATCCTTGTAGAAGATCATCCATGGAGATGAACTTCCATGGTGATCTTCTTGGATTTAAAGCAAGAAGATGAATAAACTACATTTTGTAGCTTGAAAATGCATGCATGGATGAATTTTAGGGTAAGGAGAGGGAGGTTATACCTATCTTCCTTGTGTTTTGTGTTTGAAGGCTTGAATGTGAGAGTGTTTAAGGCTTGAATATGAGAGTGTTTGAGGGTGTTTAGGGTTGATGATTTGAGTTGGTTAAAGAGAAAACAAGTAGATAACAATGAAGTCCTCTATATTTTCTCTCTAATCCTCCTCCTATAGGGTGATTTGAGCTTGAATTGGTGTATGTATGAGAGTATGTATGAGAGTGATTTGAAGTGTTTGTGAGTGAGTGAGATTTGGGAAAGATTGGAGAGAAAATGGTGGCAATCTATGGATTCCCACTGTTTTCTCTCTATATTTCGCCAGAGTTTCGTTGCTGTGATCAAATTGTGTTGTGTAAACTGAGAGAGGAGGGTTCAATTTATAGCCCTCTGAAATTGACAAACATGTCCGCGCGAATATGATTGACAGCGTGCACTGTTCATTAATTACAGCTTCAGGCTTTGGACAGGAAGAATAAAATTCAAAAATCCAGCAGTTTATGTTTTTCAACTTGCCCAATTCGGATTTTTCTTATTTCTTTTGCTTTTTGAGATTCTTTTCTTGGTTTAACTTTAAATGGCAATGCCCATTTTACCCTTACTTTGTTAGAAAAGTTAGGAATGTTGGGAATGTTAGTAATGTTATAACTTTCGTTAATTTTCTAACGAAAATGCTAACAAACTCAAATTGGAGCACTTACAGTAGCCCCTCGGCGACGGCGCTTTCGAAGGAAGCGGGGTCGTCGATAAAAGTAAGGCTCCATATTTTGGCAGGATGATCAAGTGATCGAGTGGCTGAACCTATTTAATAGGCTACCTACGTATCCTTAAGAGGAATCAAGCCAGTCGTAGTTCGGGTCTTTCGACTATCTTTAGTTGTCGACCCTGGAGTGACCGTTTTAGGATGTCAACTCGGCGAGCGAGTTCTACAGTCGATTGCTGAAAGAAACTCTGCTGGGGATAAGAAATGACCCTCTTCGGTCTGATGGCTAGGGTTGTATATCCGCTCTGCTGGGGATAGGAATGACCATTTTAGGAAAGTCATCCTAAGATTTGACTATTTTTGGGAAGTCACCCTATGGTCTGACTATTTTTGGGAAGTCGCCCTATGATCTGACTGTTTTTTGGGAAGTCACCCTAAGGTTTTGACTGTTTTAGGGAAGTCGCCCTATGATCTGACTGTTTTTGGGAAGTCACCCTAAGGTCTGACTATTTTTGGGAAGTCGCCCTATGGTTTGACTATTTTTGGGAAGTCGCCCTATTACTTGACTATTTTTGGGAAGTCGCCCTACGGTTTGACTATTTTTGGGAAGTCGCCCTATGGTTTGACTATTTTTGGGAAGTCGCCCTAAGGTTTTGACTGTTTTGGGGAAGTCACCCTATGGTTTGACTATTTTTGGGAAGTCGCCCTATTACTTGACTATTTTTGGGAAGTCGCCCTAAGGTCTGACTATTTTTGGGAAGTCGCCCTATGGTTTGACTATTTTTGGGAAGTCACCCTAAGGGATGATTGCGATTTATCGCTTTCCTCGTGTTGTGTGTGATAGCGTTTTAGGTGCCTCAAACCTTGATGATGGCGTCTTAGGTGCCTCGAACCTCGGTGATGGCGTCTCAGGTGCCTCGAACCTTGATGATGGCGTCTTAGGTGCCTCGAACCTTGATGATGGCGTCTTAGGTGCCTCGAACCTTGATGATGGCGTCTTAGGTGCCTCGAACCTCGATGATGGCGTTTTAGGTGCCTCGAACCTTGATGATGGCGTCTTAGGTGCCTCGAACCTCGATGATGGCGTTTTAGGTGCCTCGAACCTTGATGATGGCGTCTTAGGTGCCTCGAACTCTTGATGATGGCGTCTTAGGTGCCTCGAACCTCGATGATGGCATTTTAGGTGCCTCGAACCTTGATGATGGCGTCTTAGGTGCCTCGAACCTTGATGATGGCGTCTTAGGTGCCTCGAACCTCGATGATGGCGTTTTAGGATAGATGGTCCTCTAGTGGACTTCATTTGAAGGGATCGGTTTTACGTCTGCTGCCGCCGAAGGAAAGGATGACCGTGCCGGTCGAGCGGCCGGACCTAATGATAGGCTACCTACGTATCCTTAAGAGGGAATCAAGCCGGTCGTAGTTCGAAAATAGCCGGGGATGGTCTTTGATGGTTTGACAGTATTTGAGGTTTGACTATTTTTTTTGGGAAGTCGCCCTAAGATTTGATGATAATGTTCTTTTAGAAAAGTAGTTGATTAAGATATGCTTTCATACCTGTGCTGTGCTTACCTGTAGCTGAGGCTACGGCTGATGTTGATGAAGAGTTGTTAGGTTGCCGTTCGTGGGACGGTTTCTGCTGACGATTGTCTTTGGAGGCATTTTGACCTGAAGGAGGAGTTTGGTTGAGTCTGCATCTTGCTGGTGATCGTCAAACTTGTAGAGGTTTTTGAGCTTGTCTTCACATTGGGACTTCTTGCTTTTGAGAACTTGGTGTCTCTAACCGCATTGTATTTGAGAACTTGGCGTCCCTGACCGATTTGTATTTGAGAACTTGGCGTCTCTGACCGTACTGTATTTGAGACCTTGGTATCTTTGACCGATTTGCATTTTGAGAACTTGGCATCTCCGATCGTACTGTATTGGAGAGCTTGGCGTCTCTGACCGGATTGTATTGGAGAACTTGGCGTCCCTGACCGAATTGTATTGGAGAACTTGGCGTCTCTGACCGAATTGTATTGGAGAGCTTGGCGTCCCTGACCGATTTGTAGACACTGGAGGCGGTCTTCATATGTTTGTGGATGTTGGGGGATGTTTTCATCCATTTGAGGTCGTCTTTGGTGAAGATCATCCTTGCCGAAAAGGGGGATTACGTTTGAATTCCTGCATTTGTTAGTGAAGAGGAAGATGCATATATGGCATTCATGATGGCGGATGCATGCATAGAACCAAAAATGATTATGAGATGATGCGTTTATTTGCTTTCGAAGATGCACTTGGCCTAAGCTTTTGGCAGGGAAATTACGATTTATGATTTTCAATCACTTAGGATTTTTCCTATTGATTCAAGTTTTGTGCGTGCTACATGAGCCCTGGGGAGATTTTTGTGGGGATGCGTGGTGATGAGAGGGGATGTATGTGTTGTTGACTGTTTGGGACAAGCTTTGAGCTGGTGGGGTGATATCCTTTAGTCGCGGACTGATGAGGTCAATTTTGATCTTGGGATGAAGTTGGATTTGAACCCCGGGTCTCGATTGAAATTTCTTTTCAGTCTCGGACATTTGAAGCTGACGCTGACAGGCTCTAGAATCAAAGCATGTTGACATGAATGAACCCTCTTTTGCTTGGGTTAGTTGTGATTTGACGAAATGCTGATATGAGGAGATTCCCAATTCTCAACTTTTGATGATGCAGGGAGTTGCCATATGCCAAGTTCTAAAGCTGAAACTCCAAGACAGCTTGTTGAGGTGACCGACCTTTCTTCGAAGATAGGTGTGACTTGATAAAGCTCCATTCCATGGAAAAGACATGGCGAAAACCACGGAATCTTTCTCTCGAATGATTTGATGAAGCCCCAGTTTGACAAAGCGTCACTACAGAGGTCCAAGCTTAAAGGTTTGACTGACATACTGATGAAGTACCGAGCCAATCGATCAACGTGAGAGCCTTCAAGGTGAAGTTGTCATGAAGGGAGAAACCCATCTTTGATATCGACTATGAAACTAGAATCCTCTCTTCGAAGAGTGTCTTCCATATGGGAACTGTTAGCCATAGTGGCACTTGGCTTGTTCGTGGCTTCAATCATATTCACACTACTTTTTTTTTAGGGAATGGATTCTTGACTGTAATGGGTCCTTGGGGTCACCTTTTCGATCAGTTCTCATACTGTCCTTTTTCAGGAGTCGTGTTGGAGGTGGAAGAAACCCGGTATCTGTAAAGGTGTGGCCGGTTCTGCCGATTATAAGCTTTTTCAAATTTAGCCCCGGAATTGATCATTGCCCGTAGATCCGGATAGGGAAATTGCTAAGTGAGACCCTCGGATGTGGTTTCGGCGTGATCGAAAGATGTCTAGTTGTTCCTCTTCAAAAGGAGGAGTTGCCATCTTGCTTGTAAAAGTCCCCGATGTTCTCGTCGGGACGCCTGCATTGTTGTCTGCGAGTCAAATCTATTTGCTTCCCACTCCAAGTTGGCTAGTAGTCCGGTCCCTGTAACCCCGGCCTCGGATTTTAAGCGAAAGAACCATTTTAGAGCACCGGACTTCAAAGAGAGACTAAAATAGTCGCCCAACCGCTGATTGGCGCCCTTTTGACCTTCATTGCCAAGGTATACGTGTCCAGATGGGTTTTCGGGCATGCGGTGCCATCAAAGAGATCCAAATTAGGCATCACGAATTTGTGGGGAACAAAGGAGTCCGGGTTCGTTGGCCGGAAAGCAGACTTCTTAGCTCAATTCAAGAATCTGTGCTTTCATTTCCTTGTGTCGTTCCACGAATCAAGCCAAATGAGGGTCTTGTGGCGGAACCATGGCATTCAAACTAGCGGCCGAGCTAGAGAGAGGAGCTACCACCGGCGGCATACAGGTGGAGGGAACGGCCGATCTCGGGGACATAGGTGAAATCCTCGTCCTTGGCCCGAATCACCCCGGGAGCTTGGGTAGGATCCCGGGCGAAGGGATAGAACCTTGCGGCTTGTTGTTGATTTTCAACCGGCAAAGAGGGCAAAGGCAGCCTTGATGTAGCCGGGTAACTCGGATTTCTGAGTGAGGCCCATAAGTAGGCTTAAGTGCGGGCCGCCGTCCCCGATTGTTGAATTGCATAGGCGAAGGTGCATGACCAGGGGGTACTGCGGTCCCGGTGATTCCGATGAAACTGGGATGGAGGCTTGGTAACCCATCGAAGCCCGAGCGAGGAATGGATTTGTGAAAGTTGTGTGAGGAGCGGCTGAGCTAGCATCATCCCGAGGAAGGGCTTCGATCGTTGCCTGGACTGCATCCGTGGAAGCATTCCAAACCGTTGCTGCGAAGGCCCCGATAGATTGGTCCTAAACCGAGGTGGGATTCCAATCTGTGGCATTCCGAGGTATCCCCAACCATGAGGAGACATTCCGTACCGATTTTGCCCCCGCCGAGGAGCCGTGAACCGATCGGTTACGTTAGGGCCGCATGGGTCCAAGAGTCCGTATTTGGGGTTTGCCGTCCTGCTGAGACGGCCATGAAGGAATTTTGTGAGGCTTGTGCGGTGCCGGGGATTGGACATCTTGAATCGGGTTGCCGTCAAGACATTTCAAACCGATGTAACCGAGAAGCTCCCGACCGATCTGTACCGAACCGCCGAGGCATACCAAACCGTCGTGACATACCGAGCCGACCCCGATCGCTTTGAGGCATACCATACTGGCCCAAATCGGATCAAGTCAATTTGTTTCCCCAAACGATCGTCCTGCATCGAACTGTGAATGTATATCGACCGAGGCCGAAAGGATGGCCGATTCGCAAGTTGAGAAGAGTGTGAGGAAGGTGGTGGTAGTCTGTCTGGCCAAGATAGGGATGGGGATCCTTTTCCTCTTCTACCGTGAAAGTTCCATCGGGGTTGAGGGCACCGTCAAACCAAAATTCCCGACATCTTCCAAGGATGAACATCGAAACCTCATTCGATTGGCACAAGGAGTTTTATGGACTCAGTTCCAATATTAGCCATAGAAATATGATGAATTTCTGGTCTTGGTTAAAATTCCGTCCTCGTCCTTGGACATCAAAGAACCGCACTTGACTAGCCCATGACCAACATGGCGATCAAATCTCATCTTGCTTGGTGGAGCCTTGGTCTCGAAGAGATGTATTTGCGAAGTCTTGATTTGGAAGAAGTAACTTGGCAAAGCCTCGGTCTCATGACCGTGAATCCGACACAATTAGAGAGGCTTCAACCTCGGTAGGCACCTGTAGATCGATGCGAACAGACCCAACCCATCTTGTAGCAGAGTGAAGAACCAACGTTCTTGAATTATCATGTAGCAAAAGAGGCAACCCATCCTTCCATATTTACTTTATTATTTTCTTTATTCAATTAGTCAACCGGAAGAAAATGTAAAAGCAAGACAATTTTAGGAATGTGTACTGCAGGGGCATATATATTTTTTCGAAAAGTGGGGATGAATCCCCGATTTGTATTATTTGATGGCCTCATTTTACGAAGGCACAAAAGAACTCGCTTTGGGTTTGACTCTTTTGAGAGAGCATAAGTTTAGAAAGGTTTGTAAAAGTGTATGGAAGCCCCCGCCGACGTAAAATTAGTGTTTAGCTCTATTTTTCCTATAATGTAGAAAAAGAAGACTTGTCGAGACATCTCGAAAATATGTTTTATTCAAAATGATCACAAGATTGCTTAAAACCCTTTATTAATGTTCGGGTTATTCAACCCCTAATCTCGATATGAACAAACATTTTGATTAATCATGAGGAGAAAGTCAACTCGATACCAAGAGTCGAAGTTGGCGAATGGTGAAGAGGGATCGTGTATAGGAGAGGCTATTGTTGAGGCCGGATTTTCCGGAATTTGAATGTGTTTATGACCGGACCATTTCGGTTGCCTACGTTCCCCTCATTGTGAGGAGCTCAGGTCGCCGTAGTTCGGGTCTGAACTGTGTTTGGCTTTAGAAAAGGGGTATGAACATTTGTGGTACTTTTGGTGAAAAGGCTCGGATAGGAAGTTTGGATGATAAGGTGCGGGCCTTGAGGTGATTCCTTGACAAGTCATTTTGAGCGATTCCGTTGCTTCTTGATCGTCGTCCTTCATCGGGGAGAAAGATTTTGGATGCGGCTTAAGGGCTTATGATATGTTTTTGCCGTTGCTTTAATCGCTCCCTTGTTGTCGACAACTTCCGTTCTTCGGGCTTTAATTTTGCCCATATGTCAAACCTTCCGATCGGCGGTGCTAGGTCCTTGGCCTCATTTTTTTTTGAAGCTTATGTTTTTTTTTTTTGAAGCTTTTTTTTTTTTTTTGAAGCTTTTTTTTTTGAAGCTGTTGTTTTTTTTTTTTTTTGAAGCTTTTGTTTTTTTTTTTTTTGAAGCTTTTGTTTTTTTTTTTTTGAAGCTTTTGAGGACGAAGGCAAGCTTCTACTTGAACTTTCTTGATGCATGGGGGCGGAGGCAAGCCCCCGTTTTTCGATATGGGGTCGATCTCCCGATGCTGAGTGACCTTTTGTTGTCCCTTGATGTTGCCGCCTTCGTTGACTTGATCAAGGTGATGATGGGGATATGTTTTGGAAAGTGTATGGCTTGATGGAGGCCTTTGTGAGGTGAGGAAAGTGTATAGGGAGGGCATTAGTTGACTTTCTCGCACCAATTAATTAAAATCTTAATCATTTCCAGAGATTATTTGTTGAGCGATGCGAGTGATCATTTAAAATAAAACCATTTCATTAAATGTAATGTAGGTGTGCAAATAATGTCTCAAGTCTAGCGAGAAAAGAAAAAGACTCTTTTATAGAAAACTTAAGATTAACTACAATGTCCAAGGAGGACTTGATTGAACGAAGAAAGTACTAGAACCTACGAAGGTTGACTAAAAGACTGCTTTTAATATTAAAGGATGGGTAGCCCCTAGTCTAGCTACTCTTTGTTGTTGGACCGCCAAGACGCTGAGTTTTCCATCTTTCTCGTTAACTTCGATTCCATTATCAGACCGAGGCAGTGATCGCTACGTGCCCATGATACCGGTGGGAAGTGGAGGAATTTGAGGCCATGGAGCAGCCGGGGGCAAGCACAAGTTGTCCAAAGAAACGGGTCGGAAAAGTCACTGGGACGAACTTTGTCGACCGAGCATATTGATGGAAGGAAGTGAACCCGAGAGGACCTTGAGGGGTATTGGGCTCTGTTTGGGAGGATTCGGCGATGCGCCGGTTGTTTTGAGTGAAAGGGGTGATACTAGCCGATTGTGTCTTCGGGCCTTTCTCAAGCTTGGAACCGGCATTAGACAAGTGTGCTCTGGGCGAGGTTGTCCTATCGGATTCTCTCACTTCGGACACTTGAATTTTGCGCGACGTAATCATTTCTTTGCCTGGTTCGACATCTTGGGTCAAAGGAGTGCTAGTACTTATCATAAGATCAAGCTTCTCCTGCATTTGTTTCACTTGCTCTATCAATATTGCCACATGGGGATCAACGGGAACATTCGAGTTCTTGGAACTCGCAACAAGACTCTTATCACAGAGGGAAACACGTACAGACCGGAGAAACCGACGGGTGAATTCACTAAGTCCGGTAGACAACGGAAAACTTGTGGCATCCGGATTTTCTTTTAGCAACTCATGATCGCATTCAGGTGGGTGTAGAGGCTTTAACATAGCCACATAGCTCAAACCGATTATGTGAAGCCGGAGCATAAACCGGCAGTATTGCTGAAATTGAGGAACAGTGTGATGGAGCCCAACTCGTTACGAGGAGCCGAGGGCGATGGAGCCCTAATGGCCCGAGATGCCGGAAAGGGTGAAGAGGAATTGTCCTTGGCAAGGGATCATATGTAGATGGAGGGAGGTGTTGGCCGTGGGATGGAGAGTTATAGGATGAAGGGACCGAAATCACTGTTTACGAAGTCTCATCTTCGACCATGACCAGGGAACCATTCGCCTCAACTGTTACCCGAACTCCATGGCGGCGGAGAGCATTGATGAGCGAGGTGGTCAGCTGTTCTTCATGAATCTTATGGGCGTTTTCCAAAGCCAGGACTAACTCTTCCTTCCTAATCATCGGATTTCTTGTATCCTTACTACTTTACGCCAAATCTCGCCATCGATCATTATCATCCCATTTAACCTTGGCGTCGCCGTGAACTTATCGGAGGGCGAGAGTTCAAAGCATTTCACCAAATCCAGCTTTGCCATGGCCACATGCTTGTTGCAGTCAAACCATCCATTCTCAACATTTGTTGCGACTAAATCATCGGCTTGTCGAGTCTCGTTGAATTCACGAGTTTGAATCATAAAATTCAATCATGTTTACATTCGCGTTGTTTGGGAAATGACCATTGGCGGGGTTGAGATCACCGAGGCGCTCGAGTTTGCCCTTCTTAATTAATCCCCGAATCACCTTTCTCAAAGCCGTATAGTTGTCGGCCGTATGACCGTGGTACCGGTGGAAAGCACAATGCTTAGTGGTGTCAAAAGGGATTTTGGGATCCTTGGGCCGATAGTTTCTCATGGGTTCGAGGAGACCCCGCTCTAGCAAGCTATTTAAAACTTTGCTTAAGGGAACACCCAAATCCTCGGGATTCGAGATTTGGTCATTGACTTGGTCACCATTCCGAATGTGGTTTGCCGGTTTTGGTCCATTGGGGCGCTCGAAGCTTGCCCGTTTCGATTAACCTTTGAACCGCTCTCTTCAAGACTATGCGGCTTGTCGGTCGTGTGGCCATAATGATCATGGAAGGCGCAGTGCTTACTCATGTCGAGAGGTGCATTTGAGCTCCTTGGATGGTAGTCCTTGAGAGGCTCCAAAAGGCCTACCCTTACTAAGCCCTTGAAAATTAAGCCCATGGGCATCCCAAGATCATCAAAACGTTCTCGTTGCCTTAAAGGACCACCATTTCTTGGTTGCTTTTGGGGGCCGTCAATTGTACGCAATGCCTTCTTTCCTTTACCGGATGTCGGAGCCATGTTGGAAGGGTAAGGCTTATAGCGGCGAGACATGTTCAGACTCGTAGTCTTTTCCCGTGCACGAACCCTTTTGATGTAATCATCAATGTAATCGTCGAGATTCGACCTTTTGTAAACTTCATTCGTGTCAGATACACAAGATTGATATGGTGAGATGGCCCGAGTCGAGCGATCGTCGATACTCTCGTTGCTAGGCTTTTCTTGTACCTTCTTAATTGGTTCTACCAATAATCCATTGGACGAGTCAATAGGAACATTAGAATTGCATGACCCCGCCACAAGATTGGCATTAGCAAACGAAACCACAGTAGGAAGTACTGCGGTGGGAGGAATGACAGCCCGAGCATTAAAAGCGTGACCGTAATCTTCCTCATAAGGCCCGGGCAGTTGCCGAAGATGAAGATATATGGCTCGTAATGGGTGGATACCAGGGAGCGGTGAGTGTGGATCCGTAAGGCCGCTGAAAACATGAGGTTTGAGGCATCGTAATGCAGGATTGAATGTGTCTTGACCGCACCGAGGAACATGACTGCAAGGGAAATGTGTATACCGTACTTGATGAGCAGTGAGCACTTGCGTAACGGCCGGGTGGAGAATTTGATGAGGAGCATTTGACCTTGTCGGACTTCCCAACCGGAGGGGCGGGGTAGAGCCCGATGAAGTGGTGATAAAAACCTGGTGGCCCACGTGATCTTGCAAGATCATAGGGGCCGGTGTGCTTTGAGAATTGGAGGAAGCAAGTTGGCTCCCTCTCGAACCATGGAGCCTCGAGAAACGAACCGCCCCATTCCGAGATGGTGACCCGAGCCGACCGATGCGGTGAAGTAGTAAACCGACCCCTTCCAAGCTGATGACCCGAACCAGACCGATGTTGTGAAGTAGTAAACCGACCCCTTCCAAGTCTGCGGGCGAAAGCCAACCGACTCAAACCCGGTGGTGAGACCCGAGAGGCACCGAGGGCAGTTGACCTAGATCGGACCGTCGAGGAGTATCGAGCAAGAAGGGCCGAGATGTACCGAATCGACCAATTCCGCATTGATGACCCGGCCGACCGAGGTTTTGGAGTAACGAACTGACCCATTCCAAGCCGATTGAAACCCAAAGGTGAAAACCGGGAGGTGCCGGGGGAAGTTGACCAAGATCGATACGATGAGGCCGAGAGGCAGCCGAGTGATAGGATTGGGGATGCTTGGCCCATTAGTAGTTCCACACGAAAGGGGACAGGGCATTTGATGGTAGTTGGCATGCCCGGGAGGGTAATTAGCTCCACCTTCGCATCAACCGTAAAGGTTCCATTAGGGTGGTGAACAATTGCTAGCTCCCGGGTTCCGATACTTTCCAATAACCGACCGATCCGAGCCTCTTGATTTTGTCTTATCTCGTTCCAACATCCGATTCCACTGTTTGGCATTTTGTGGATTTTCGAGGTGTGGAGTTGTACGTCCCCACCGTTCTCCTCCGAGTTGGTCATTCTGAAACTTTGAGCTGAAGCGAAGGAGGAAACCGATGAAGTATCTCGACTTCGGAATGACCGAGCCGAACAAACGATGACCCGGGGTCTCGATCCAAACTTTGCTTACTGTGGAAGGCACAAAAGGGTGTGGTTCGGACTCGGGAAGCGAAACAGAGGTTGGTGTTTGGGCTTAGGGCTCATGCAACATGCGCTTATTTGTTCTTGTTTACTTAAAACATGTTTTATTAACCTAATCGGTTGGAAAAGATTGCTCTTCTTTTCGCGAACTACTCGATTCTGGATCGGTGGGCCCCGTCACTACGTCTATAAGCCCCTCGTATTCCACTCCGTATTTCGACCTCCCGGGGTGGACGGCCCGGGCGAGGGTCCTATAGGGCAAGCGGGTCCCACCGACCGAAAGAAAACGATCCTAAAAGTCGGCGGGTAATCGAGTCTTAACGAGCATTCGATGTAAATTACGGACAAAGCCGACGTCAAAAGTCAAGATCATATCCGGGGCTCGACGAAAAGTCGGCATGATTTGACCGATAAGCGTCCACAATTGATCTTGACTTGTCGTCGCTTAAGCCGTAATTAGGCATGGAATAATCATTAATCCTTGATGACTCGGTGTCAATCTGGGAGTCAATGTATAATTTGTGCGCCGTAGCCGAAGTCAAGGCGCCTGGTCAATATCTTGGTCAAAGTCTGCGGCGGAAAACCGGCGTAACTTCGACCGATTAGGGACCCGAAAGATATTGAGTCGGTATGCCGACAAAGGCTTGAAAGGAAAGGTCTATACACGAGACAGGGCATGACACGCACTGGACTAAAAACCAACCGGGTCTCGGACAAAGTGTGTCACGGACAAGTGCATGGTCGACACGAGGCTCCATGGGATGTTTGGGTAGTCCTGTGCTCATCCGAGAGGCGTAATAAGACCAAACGGACCGCGACAAGGATTTCCCCGGGTTAGGGACGTAGTGTGCAGTGTAAGGTCACGTGCGCGTAGTGTGCAAGCAGTCTATCTTCTTTTTCTGAGAAAAATAGAAATTTTTTATGTGTCTTAAAAAGACATGATGCATGATTTTTTTTTTGAATTTTTTTTTTTGAAATTTTTTTTTTTGAAAATTTTATGAACACATAAGCACAAAAATTCCGACAGTTAGGGACATTATTCCGACAGTCAAAATTTTGACTTTTCCGAGGCGGCAAAAAACAAACACGAAAACTGTGCAAAAATCAACACACACAAAGCAAAGGATTTTCAAATGTTGAGACGGAAGCTCGACCCTCAAAAAGCTTTTCTTTTTTTTTTTGAAAATAATGATACCGGTACGTGGGATTGTTAGACCACAATTTATCCCCGACTCGTGTTAGGAGGCGATAACGGGAAGTTTAATGGTTTCCACCAATATACCAAATATCATTTTTTTTAGAAAAAGCTTATTTTTCCCCAGCGGAGTCGCCACTGTGATGTACCCGATTTTTTTGTGAAAATCAAACGGAGTCGCCACGCCATTTTTGTTTTAAGGGTCAAAACTTTGAAAAAAGCCCGAGATCAGAAATTTAGGTTCGGAGGTCACGTTACGCGTCGGGAAGGACGTTAGTGTGCACCCGACGCGCCTCGCAAAACGAGTCTTCCAAACATTTGAAATCCTTTGTTGTGTGTGTGTGTGTGTGTGTGTGTGTGTTTTGACCAAAATGAGTTGAAACTGAGAAAAACAAAAATGGGGAACTCTTTATAAGACTTTGAACAATCCCCAAGATTTTTGGTATGATTTTTGGATTGAGTCTTGGCACTCAAAAGATTTTTGGATTTGAAAAGCAATTCTGCCAGAATGAAAGAAGGCAGTTGACCCTTGACTTTGAAATGAACTTAAAGGCTTCAAAACCTCAAAATATGGGGAAAGTCCGAGAATGAAAGTTGCTTAAAACACCTTAAAAAAGGTTTCTGTAAAAGAACTTTTCATTTTGGAGATGATTTGAGGGGTCAAAACCTTCTGGAAATCTCAGATCTGAAATCTGGATTTCCAGAGACTGATGAACTGACCTTTAAAAGAAAATTTGAAAAATGGAGTTTTACTCACGCAAAAAATAAAGTAAAAATATGTTTGGAAAGCTCTGGATGTTGGCTACAAAAAGTATTTTGTAGTCAACACCAAATTCCAAGTTTATCTATGTCCAAAAAATTAGACCATGGACTGAGGTCTGAGAAAATTGCTACTGGACAGCAACTTCTCAAGAAAGAAAATATGATTTTAAAGGGGGTTTTGCATCCATGCTTGTCCCCATTTCCCTAGGTTTTGATTAGTGATCACTTGACATTTTAGTGGTGAATCAACTATATCAAACCATCCTTGGGGTACATTAGGACTAAGCACTTCATTTGCTTGGGAAGGGGAATTTTATCCTTTGAAAATGAGATTTGATGTATGCAAATGATTTTTAGGGTTTTGAAAATGTGTTTTCTTTGCAAGAAAGTAAGAACACTTTGAAAATAATGTAGATCCTTGTAGAAGATCATCCATGGAGATGAACTTCCATGGTGATCTTCTTGGATCTAAAGCAAGAAGATGAATAAACTACATTTTGTAGCTTGAAAATGCATGCATGGATGAATTTTAGGGTAAGGAGAGGGAGGTTATACCTATCTTCCTTGTGTTTTGTGTTTGAAGGCTTGAATGTGAGAGTGTTTAAGGCTTGAATATGCGAGTGCTTGAGGGTGTTTAGGGTTGATGATTTGAGTTGGTTAAAGAGAAAACAAGTAGATAACAATGAAGTCCTCTATGTTTTCTCTCTAATCCTCCTCCTATAGGGTGATTTGAGCTTGGATTGGTGTATGTATGAGAGTATGTATGAGAGTGATTTGAAGTGTTTGTGAGTGAGTGAGATTTGGGAAAGATTGGAGAGAAAATGGTGGCAATCTATGGATTCCCACTGTTTTCTCTCTATATTTCGCCAGAGTTTCGTTGCTGTGATCAAATTGTGTTGTGTAAACTGAGAGAGGAGGGTTCAATTTATAGCCCTCTGAAATTGACAAACATGTCCGCGCGGATATGATTGACAGCGTGCACTGTTCATTAATTACAGCTTCAAAGCTTTGGACAGGAAGAATAAAATTCAAAAATCCAGCAGTTTATGTTTTTCAACTTGCCCAATTCGGATTTTTCTTATTTCTTTTGCTTTTTGAGATTCTTTTCTTGGTTTAACTTTAAATGGCAATGCCCATTTTACCCTTACTTTGTTAGAAAAGTTAGGAATGTTGGGAATGTTAGTAATGTTATAACTTTCGTTAATTTTCTAACGAAAATGCTAACAAGCTCAAATTGGAGCACTTACAGAAGGTCTTGCAGGGGATGGAGAGTTATTGTGTGAGGTCTTTTGCAGAGGCACTTGAAGTTATACCTTACACTTTGGCTGAGAATGCTGGTTTGAACCCAATTGCCATTGTCACAGAGCTTCGTAATAGGCATGCCCAAGGTGAGATCAATGCTGGTATCAATGTCAGGAAGGGGCAGATCACTAACATCTTGGATGAGAATGTGGTGCAACCACTTCTGGTGAGCACTAGTGCCATTACCCTTGCTACAGAATGTGTGCGGATGATTTTGAAGATTGATGACATTGTTACGGTGAGGTAGAGTCAATTGGAATACGATAGTTTTGAACTTTATTCAACTGTTTGTCATATTATCTTTGGATCTCTCAGTGTTTCTAGAATTAGTATTTCTCTTTTGTGGCTTTTGTTAAATGAGTTTTGACTGTAACGCTTTTGCGCCTCGTGGTTAATGACTTTGGTTATTTTGTGGATTAGTGGATGATTATCAGGTTTTCTATGTTCATTTGCTGTCAAAAGTTTGCCTAAAAAGGAACAGTTACTCTTCATTGGGTCGGCCTAAAAAGGAGTACAATTTAGGTGGCAAATTTGTTTATTTGGTTGAGCATTGTTGTATGAATTTTCTCAGGACATGATGTTACCTTGTTGACGCTGTTGAGTACATTTTGATCATGTGAACTTTAGTTGAGCATATGTTTCAAAATTCTTCTCAGTTTCCACGATTTTGGCTTCTTCTCCACAAGCATTCTTTCAGAGTGTGGTATGTTCCCGCCTTTGTCTGTGAACTCATAATGCCATAAAGAGCCATTTTGTCAAAGTTACGCCATGGCTTTGAAGCTCTTCCACCCCATTGTTGTCCTTGTACAAAACACTTATGTTAAGGGATGTCAGACTCAGATTCAATGACTCCATTGTTTTCTCTGATTTCTTCAAGAAGAGGCTTTGTTAGTGTCTCCTCTTTGTTCGCATCACAACTACTAGTTTTTTCTCCTCAGCTTTACCCCATAAGAACAGAATAGAGTCTGATCATAATGAGGGAGAATATTAACAAAACCTGTAAAATATAGTCCGTGGTTTTGGACTTCCTGAATACATCAAGTCTGAAGCGAGATCACGACACTGTGAGGAAATAATACCCTAAAGCAATCAAAATATCATTCTAGTTGGGTAAAAGAAGCGGATCAATGCTGGCTAGGGTTCTCTCCTTAGTGCATAACTGTGTAATGATTTGCACAGTTATTGTGCACAGTTATTGTGCATAACTGTGTAATGATTTTCACAAGCATTGTGCATAACCGTGTAATGATTTTCACGATTGTGTGCGCATAACCGTGTAATGATTTTCACAGCTTATCAGGCACAGCTTATTTTGCAACCTGTAATGATTTTCACAGCTTATCAGGCATAACTGTAATGATTTTCACAGCTTATCAGGCACGCTTATTGTGCATAAATGTGTAATGATTTTCACAGCTTATTTTGCATAAGCGTGTAATGATTTTCACAGCTTATTGTGCACGCTTATTTTGCAACCGTGTAATGATTTTCACATTATTGTGCATAACCGTGTAATGATTTTCACGCTTATTGTGCACGCTTATTTTGCACTGTAACGATTTTCACAAGTTATTGTGCATAACCGTGTAATGATTTTCACAGCTTATTGTGCACGCTTATTTTGCAACCGTGTAATGATTTTCACGATTATTGTGCATAAATGTGATATACATGTCAAAATCATTTCATATTTTTATATAACTGTGAAATAGAATTCTCAGTTTATAAATGTGAAAACCATTATACAGTTATTTACATCAAAAACTGTGAAATAGACTTCTCAGTTTATCAATGTGAAAATCATTATACATTTTTATACTCATGTGTAAACAAATGATAAATGATTTTCTCAGTTTTTACAAGTGAAAAATAATTTTATTTTATTTATAAAATTTGAAATATATGATGAGTAAACTTGTTTGATTCGTCTTGACAATGCGATTAAAACAGTGGTTTCGAATAATTTTTTCGACTTTTATATTTTGAGATATTGCATTTTAAAAATTTTAAGAGAAAAAAAAAGGAAGAGAGAGAAAAGGAAAGAGAAATTAAGTATCGTAACATGGTCTCAGCGCATGGTCTCGGTGCATGGAGGGGTATGAGGGGCAATTTGGTCTAGAAAAAATTTAGGGACTTTTTGGCGAGTTTTGATAATGTTAGTCCTTAAAGGTAGTTTTTATTTGGCCGGGGGACTAATTGGTCAAAGCCTCTAAAAAATATTACTTCCTTCACCCAATTAATATTTTAAAAAATAATACTATTTCATTTGTCTCAAAAATTAATGTCATCTTAATGTTATATTTTGAGACAAATACACTAACATTACAAACATTAATTTTAGAGCCGAACAATGAGTTATAAACAACAATATTAATGCCTTCTAAATATAAATTAACTAGCATATTTGAATAAGGTTATTACCAACAAACTTTTTATATATCAAGATAAAAGGGTTCTGAATAAAATATTAAAGTCTTCTGGTTATAAATTATCAAGCATATTTGAATAATACCATTACCAACAAACCTTCTAAATATCAACACTAAAGGTTTTCGGATATCAATATTAAAGCTTTTTGAATATGAATTAAAAATCACATTTGAACAAGAACATGACAAATAAAACTTTTAAATATCAATGTTAAGGGTTTCTTGATATACAAAACCTTCTTTGAGATTGATAATCAAAATATTTGATACTGATATTTAGAAGGTTTGTAAATAATTGAAAATTTCGTGCACAGTGGATTCATGGCCAACAAACCTTTTAGATATAAATGTCAAAGATTTTTGGATATACAGAACTTTTGAGATTGATATCCAAAACCTTTGATATTGATATTTAGAAGATTTGTTGGCAAAGAAAATATCGACGCATACAAAAGTCACTGCCCATGATTATGCGTTTAAAAACCCAAAAGACGTCATTAGGCCTTTAAACGGGCCTTTAAAGTTTTTATAAATGAAGTGTTAAAAGATGATTAGTGGTAGTGTTTGAGATGACTTGATGTGGTGTTACAGAGGTCCAATTCGTGTGTTGAAGACAGTGGCGGATCCAGGCGGGGGCAGGCGGGGGCACTCGCCCCCCCCCCCAGCGGCGAAAATGCAGTGGAATTTTTTTTTTTGCCCCCCCCCATATTTTTTGTTATATATGTATATATATAATTAACTTCAAGATTAACATCAGTGAGTGGTGCGGTTCAGCGGTAGAAGGGGTGAAGTTAAAGCCTTTAGTGTTTTCTTTCAAATCCATGTTCGAACCCTGCTACCTACATTTTCAATTAATTTTATTTGTCCTCCATCTTTGCTATTCTCTCTCTCTCTCTCTCTCCATTTTTTTCTCTTAACAATTTTGTTTTTCTCTTTCTCCTAATTTCCTCACATTTTTTCAATCTTAATTAATTAGTTAGGCTTTTCCCAATTTTTTTGTTTTTGGTCTTTCTTCCTATTATCCCAAGTTTAATTAGCAAATTTGAATTTCTTTTTTGTACGAGTAATATATTTTAATAAATTGTTTGCGTTAAATACTTCAACATTATTTCAATCGTTCTTTGAATTATTTACTTTTATCATTTTTGTTAACTAAAATACATTGTATTTCATGAATCCGACCCATTTTTACTTGTCCGACCCGAAATTTTGTTTTCGGGGGCGCTGCCCCCGAACCCCCGTGTAATCTTGCCCCCCTCGGCCAATTCTTGGCTCCGCCCCTGGTTGAAGATTGTCAGAGGCTACTGCGAAGTTTCAATCATTTATAAAAAGATTCATGTTAGTCGGTCCAAAT
Source organism: Adenophora triphylla var. japonica (assembly GCA_022495995.1). Classification (NCBI taxonomy): domain Eukaryota; kingdom Viridiplantae; phylum Streptophyta; class Magnoliopsida; order Asterales; family Campanulaceae; genus Adenophora; species Adenophora triphylla. The sequence continues at coordinate 107,352 of JAFEMH010000824.1, read as the reverse complement.
TATTTTAGGACTAATGATTTGTTGTTGTTGTCACCGCGCAATTTTTTTTTAAAGAAATTATAGTTATTTACAAAAAAACACCACACATCTCTTGTGAAGTAACATATACTAGTACCAAGTTAATCCCATCACCTCAAAATAAATGTCTAAAATTTACTTCCTCGTATAGTTAAAGTCTTATATGAGTTTTGCACGCTTATTAAAAAAATAATTAAAGATGAACAATTTCAGGAGGTGTGTTGACAATACAATTGTTCAAAATACTATTTATAATGCAAGTGGATAAAAACATGTTAGTTGGTGATTTTTGTTATAACTAGATTGACCCCCGTGCGATGCACGGACAGTTACTAACGAATAACTGATTAAAATCGAAATATATACAAAAGGAAATATAGATGTTGGTATACATTGTAAAACGATTATTTGAAAATTATATTAAAAATACAAATATCAGATTGAAGGTCACTAAAATAAATCTAGCTAGTGTTACATCCGTGCAATGCACAGGAAGTTATTGATGCTTAAAAAGACAGAAATTAAATAAACTGACAAAATGAGAGAAATTTTTTTATTCATTGTGAAACACGGCTTTAAAAGACAACACTGTCGGTGCAACTGTCGAAAGAGTAAGAAAGATCATCATTACATATAAATAAATTCGGACCAGCGGGATTGTGAACGTTTGTTAATGTGAAATATAATTGAAAACGACAAATGACATAGTATCGATTTAAAAGGGGGCCAATAACTAATAAATATTGACCTTTGACTTTTATTAATAGTCATAGCATAAAAGGAAAAAATAATACAAATATCTTGAACTGAAAAATATACACTATATCGTACATTTTGAAATATTTTTTTTCAGACAATAATGAAACATTAATCAGATGTAAATATAATCTAATAAATTAGTCATTAAACTAAGAAATAAACAATTTTAGAAAGTAAAAATTGAATAAGTCCTAAGGGCATTTACCAAAAAGAACTTTTAAAAGATGGATATTAAAAAGAAAAAAAAAACCCACACAAGCTGATTGTTACAAAAAAAAACTCCCTGAATATTACAAAAATACTCTCATGTAAAAATGGCATAATAATAATAATAATAATAATAATAATAATAATAATAATAATAATAATAATAATAATAATAATAATAATAATAATAATAATGATAATAATAATAATAATAATAAAAATAAAAATAATAATAATAATAAACGTCCACATATTATTTGCAATCATGAAATTATTTACAAAAATATATTACCAATTAAAAAAAATGACATGTTAAAAAAAAATAATTACATGTTCGTCTATTATATATAAAAAGGGGAAAAAAATTGTCCTTCTATTCAAAAATGAATATTTCTTTCATCCCATAATTAATACTACTTTCTAGTCCCAAAAAAAAAATATTGATTCCTTTGCCTCAAGGAATTTACTTGTCTAAATAATTAATATTTATTTTATGAGACGAAGAAACAAACATTATAAAAAATAAATTTTACAAAATAATACTACTTCAGCTATAGAAAAAAAAAATACTATTTTCGTACCAATGAATATTTTATAAAATATTCCTTAATTTGTTTAAAAAATTAATGTCATATTTTGAAACAAAGGCACTAACATTACAACATTTCAAAAATGAATATTACTTTCGATTTAAAATGAATAACCCAAAGATAATACAACATTTTTAATCCAAAAAAAATGATCTTTATTCCCTTCATCCCAATTACTATTTTAAAAACTAATACTACTTCATTCGCCTCTGCAATTAATGTTTGTAATGTTAGTGCATTTGTCTCAAAAAATGACATTAATTTTTTTAGGCGAATAACGTAGTATTATTTTTTAAAATGTTCATTGAGCCAAAGGAAGCAATGTTAATTTTTCTTGGACATATAAACAAATTCTATTTTTTAAGGAAAAAAAATTTCTTCAATTTAAAAATGAATATTACGTTCGTCCCATAATTAATACTACTTTCTATATCAAAAGAAAATTGCTTCCTTTGCCTCAAGGAATTTACTTGTCTCAAAAAATAATAATTATTTTTTGACACACGAAGACACAAACATTATAAAGATTAATTTTTACAAAATAATACTACTTCGGCAAAAAAAAAAATGCCATCTTCATCCCAATGAATATTTTATAAAATATTACTTAAGTTGTTTAAAAAAGTAAGGTCATATTTTGAAACGAAGGCACTAATATTATAATATTTCAAAAATGAATATTACTTTCGATTCGAAATGATTAACTCAAAAATAATACTACATTTTTTTTCCAAATAAAATGAGCATTATTTCCTTCATCCCAATGAATATTTAAAAAAAAAAAAATACTACTTCATTCGCCTCTGCAATTAATGTTTGTAATGTTAGTGTCTTCGTCTCAAAATATTACATTCATTTTTTAGACGAATAAAATAGTATTATTTTTTAAAATGTTCATTGAGACGGAAGAAGAAATGTTCATTTTTTTTGGACATATAAAAAAATTCTACTTTCTAAGAAAAAAAAATTCCTTCAATTCAAAAATGAATATTACTTTCATCCCATAATTAATACTACTTTCTATATAAAAAAAATGCTTCCTTTGCCTCAATGAATTTACTTGTCTCAAAAATTAATATTTATTTTCTGACACGAACACACGAACATTATAAACATTAATTTTTATAAAAGAATACTACTTTCGGTAAAAAAATAAATTAATATATTCGTCCCAAGGAATATTTTATACAATATTACTTAATATGTTTAAAAAAATAATGTCAAATTTTGAAACGAAGGAACTAACATTACAAACAATAATTTATATTTAAAAAGTAAAATTATGATTATTATTATCATCATTTATAATAAAAAAATATACTTCACACTTAATTAATTTTCACAAAAAAGATATTGAAAAATTAAAAAGAAAAATTAAGAAAGGATAATTAAGAAATTTATATTTAAAAAAGAGTGTTTTTTTTTTGTCCAAATTAAATGAAAATAGTCTCTAATTAAAGAGGAAAAAAAATTATGAATTTTGGTGTAAAATTTAAAAAAAAAAAATTTTTTTATAAAATAATTGAGGTCGAAAAAAGGGGATGAAAAAAAAATTCGAAAATAAAATGGCCAATCAGAGTGCGCCACGTGTCGCGTTATTTAAAAAAAAAAAAAAAACCTCTACGCCTACACGCGCCTGTGTCGGCGCGTGTGACGCACGCGCCTAATTTCAGCCTCCCACGTGTCTACTCCGCCTTGTTTATTGCCAAAATGCCACCGTGTGAAATTACCAAATTGCCCCTCATTTTGGCTCCAAGACTATGCTGCTTTTATATTACTTTAGATTTAGATTACACAAGCCTTACTATAAGAGCAACTCTAATGGTGGGTATCCAAAATCAAATTTTGATACCCACATTAAAGAGTTAACATCTCAAATGCTAAATATTATAATAGTTAGGAAGGGTACTTACCAAATTTGTTACCTTGTTTAACTGATTCACTTTACTTGTTAGTATCTTTTTATATTATTTAATTATATATTTAAGATTTACACTTTTTTTTGTATATTTATATAACATACAAAATTTAACTATTAATTTGTCAATGGAAAAAAATAATTTTTTATTTATGTAGTATACATATTTTATTTTACTTTATTTTTAATACAATTAATATTCAATTATTATTTAACACTATTTATATTTTATTATTATTAAATATTGAATGTGAAAGAATTTCAATTAAACAAAAATAAAAAAATTAAATTATTAATTTGATACCTACCATTGGAAATGATAATTTGATTTCATGTAAATAGTGTGTAATAGATATCAAAATTTGATTTTAATACATTTGACTTAACTCCATGTATCATAGATGCACTAGGGACAAAGTTGTCCAAAACATCATTCACTCTTTCTTATTTTGGAAATTCACTTTTTGTTATTTTGGAAACGAGACTCTCATTCCGAAATGTTTCAAAAAGAAAAATATTACTTCACTTTGTGATGAAGAAAGTACATATTTTACTCTTTCTTATTTTGGAAATTCACTTTTTGTTATTGTGGATTTTACCACCAAACTAATATTTTTTTTATCCAACACATCCAACTTTATTTTATTTGCATTCATTAGCACTATCAATAACGGCGTTAGTTTTTCTCAATTAAATGATCATGTGCGGCACATGTGATTTAATTTTAAAGGGTATTTTCGATAGTTCATACATTTAGAGATTTAAATTGTTATTAATATTCATTGGCTATTGATCTTTTCTCAATTTAGTCACTAAATTTTTTTTTTTCTAAATTAATTATTATTTTTTTGAACTAGACTATGATATTAATTAAAAATAAAAAAAGTTTTATCTTATTTTATATATTTTTCCGAATTTATAATTTTTTTTCTTTTTGAAAGCTGATTCATATTTTTCTTAGAGATAAAAGTGATCTTTTTTTGTTTTTAAAAAAAGAAATAAAAATAACTCCTATTTTTATATTTCTATGTTAAAAATATATTTTTAAAAAAATGTTAATATATACTCCCTCCGTCTCATCCGACTTAGGATTTTATTTTTCGGCACGGGGATTAAGAAATACTAATATAATAAAAGGAGAAAGAATGGGTGCAGTAGGTATTGTGAGTATAAAAAGTAAAATAAGAAAGAGAATTAGTGTAAGTAATAGTAAGAGGATTGTTGTTGTTAGTATGATAAGTGAATCCCACGGAATATAAAAATATTATAAACTTGCCATTTTGGAATGTTATAAGTCGAGTAAGACGCTCAAAATGACAAATTATCATAAGTCAAGTGAGACGAAGAGAGGATATAATTGGAATAATCATTTTGGACGAGGTAGTATATATCAACTGCCATCACCATGTCACCGCCACGGCCGCTACCACCCATAAAAGGTCATTTTTAGTAGCTAAGCCTAAGGTGTATAAAATTTTTCATTATCTACTTTTTAAACTTTTAGCTTTTCAAATATATATAATGAATAATGATTTTTTTTTTATAGAAATACATTAAGAAATAAAAGGCGGGCTAAAACATTTCATCGCTCTCTCAAAATCAAAAATAAAGTCAGAAAGAAATTGAGCGGCTAAGAAGTGCACAGAAAGTTACAGATGCCTGATGTGAGTACTGATGCTATCACACCAGCACTAGCATCAGCGATAAACAGCAGCGGAACAATAAAATTAAAACGAATTAAAACACCAAAATAACACTTATCTACAACAACTTGTTGTAGACAATAAAACTTCTCTTATTAAAATGATTTTTGAACCGATTACAAAAGGAAAATAAAGAGAAGACAAAATCAACAAAAACTCTCACAGGAAAAAACACTCTTCTGTAGTATGGAACTTCAGCAACTTAGAGCTTAAAAACCGTGTGAACAAATGAGGCGTGATCCTCATATTTATAGTCAAGGAGTCTTCGGATTTGGATGACTGAAGCTTGGAAAATATATCTTCAACATAGTCTTCTTTATCCCTTTATCCACTCAAGCAATCCTCAGCCTTTAGACTTCTTTTTCTTAGTTTGTCCAAGCAAGAATCCTTCTTTTACTTGAACTCTTTCCTTGTGTGAGAGTCCTACAAAATAAACAAAATATACTAAAACAAATTCATATTTTGTTAGTAGATTAGTCAATAAAATAAATAACTAAATAAACTAAAGAGATAGTTACAAATATATTCTAAAAATAAGAAAGATACAAATCCTAATAATTAAAAAATCATCCTTGGAAAATATGTGTGAAACACTCACACTTACAATATCCCCCTGATTTGTAGCTTTCTGATCAAAACAAGATTTGATAAATAACTTACGCTCAAGCCAAATTACCAAAAATATAACTTACGCTCAAACCAAATTACCAAATATATAAAACTCCCCCTAAATTATCAAAAGAACAAACTCCCCCTAAATTTGTCAGCTTATCATCAAACTTCAGTTGTATATCCCCTTTTGACTTACTCTCCCCCTTTTTGAGCAGAATGGAGAATATCAATATATAAATGCGTCAGGATGTGAGTCAAGATGTGGCCACATCAGAACTCACTTCCCTCCAACGAAATAGAGAAAGACGGTGGAAGCCGATGAGATATGAGAAAAGGAGTCTAGGGAGTAAAAAAAACAGGGGATGGTACTTACCAAAACTAATTCTCCAAATTTTTGAATTTCATGGAGATTAAGGACTTCAAAAAATTGGCAATAACATTTTTTCTTTGTGAGTAATGTACCTGCCATAAACATATCAAACAATACCATAGAGCACGCTCCCCCTAACCACAAACTATTATACAAAAATCAAATTTGATTGGAGAGTCATTTAGCACAAGTTTTTTAGTTGAAAAAAAAATTATGGGAATAATAAAAAAACTTGAGTAATATTTTCACTAAGAACAAGGATGACCTAAATTTATGACTATACAATGATGCATAATGCACACGCAAGTGAAGGATAAATCTCAGTATATGTGTGGTATGGGATGTGATCACATCAAGGGGCACATCTCCTCTAAGAAAGTCAATGAATTGAAATCTTGTCTTGCTTGGGCTCTAGGATGCACCCACCCATTTTTTATTTGTGGGGAAAGATTTTTGGGTAGCTTTCATTCTTCTTTACTTTCATGGATAGCCCTCTTTCGAATGATCTTTTCAATTTGACTCAAACTTTCTCTTGATGTCATTTTGATCACATTGAAATGACTTCATACCATGAGTGGAGCAGCTGTTTCCCTTTAGATTAGGCACCCACCAAGAGACATCCAATAGGATAAATTTTGAGTCAACAGTTGTTGACACCTTTTAAGAAGAATTCACAATTCAGAGAGGAGAGGAGTCAAAGATGTAATACAAGTGACCACACTGAGAGATATCGTGCAAATTAAACAAATATGCATGCATTTGTTTTACATTTTTTTAATAATATATAATACAGGTGTAGACCATGATGTGACCACACAGGGGATCACACCATCAAAAGACACACAAACATAGAGACTTTCTTAGAGTGTAAAGTCTCTCAAAATCAATGGCCTTGGTGAAAAAGTTAGCCAACTGTTTTTAGTTCTTATAGGATTTAGGCTAAATAATTTATGCTCAATAAGGTCTCGAATAAAATGATGTCTAATGTATTCGTGTTTAGTGCGAGAGTGCTTAACAGGATTTTTTGAGATGTCTATAGCACTTAGATTATCACAAAAGACAATTAACACATTACTTTTATGTCCGTGATCCTTAATCATCTTATTCATCCAAAATAATTGAGAGCAACATCTGCCTATAGAGTGAGAAGCATAGTTTTGATTGTACCAAGAGACCATGTTATTTTCAAGATAAAAACAACCCCCAATTTTACTCTTCAATTCATTTGTACCCCACTCATCTTTTACTATTTCAACAATTTTGGGCTCAAGATGAGATAAATTATGACAAACACTTACCATGGGTAACACAGAAGATGTCCAGTTTAGGCCAGCAGAGTCTTTGTAATTGACTCTAGCCTTCGGTTTGGTGCTTACCTTGGCATGCACGTCTCCAAGCACTTGTGAGATGGAATGGTCCATTTGTATTTTGCTTGAAATGTCTCTGGTCCTATCCATACTTGCTTCTACACTGTCTGAACTGCTGGAAGATGCCTCTGAATCTGAACAGCCATTAAATTTTGCTGATGTGAGCTGCGATGTGATCACATCACGGGGTACATCAGTCTTTTCTGCATTCTCTTGCTTTCTCTCCAGAATTTTCTGTTCAGATTCTTCATTGGCGGTCTCCAACTCTTCAACAAAACCTGTAACTTCTTCATTGACGGTCTCCAGCTTTTCAACAAAACCTATAACATCACAAAACTTATAGCAATTGTCAGAAGTTTTAAATCCTTTAAAGACACAATGGTTTGTTTTATCAAAAATCTCACAGACTTGCTTATATAATTTCACATGCATATCATCGTCACACAAATGACTAATGCTTATGAGATTGACCTTAAGGCCTTCTACATGAAGAACATTATGGAGATTAGGTAGACCCTCAACCCTCAAGGTTCCTTTACCAACAATCTTACCTTGGCCTCCACCTCCATATTTCACTTTTCCTCCATTCACAGGAGAGTAATCAGACAAAAATTAAATTGTGCCTGTCATGTGCCTAGAACACCCACTATCAAAATACCAAGAGCTAGACACACTGCTCTTTGGAGAGGCAAAAACAACCTTACACTCCTCATCCTTCTTCTCAGCCCACACAAATTGCCCAGATTTCTGGTGATGTGAGTACATCCGGAGGCTCATCTGCGGAGCAGATTTTCCAGAATCATGAATTCTTTGGTAACAAAAGGGTCTGATATGACCTGGAGCAAAACAATAATGACACACAAACTTTCTTCTCCTAGGTTTAGACTCTACCTTTTGAAAATCTTTAGATTTAGAGGCACCTTCACTTTCTTTTACAAATGTGGATTCATAGCCAAGACCAGTTTTAGTTTGAATTCCCAAGTTTAGCTTTTTCAGAGTTTAACTTTTTAAAAGTCCCATTCGCTTTTTCAAGTTCAGCTTTGGTTTTCTCGAGTTCAATATCACGCTTAGTAAGCATGACTTCAAGTTTGGCTATGAAATCCTTTTGGTTGTCATTTTCAATGGAAACTCTCTCAAGAACAGATTTTAAAGAAGAAATTTCAGTTGAGAGTTTCACATTGACCTTTTCAAAAACATCAAGTTTTATAATACGTTTTTGCCAATCGGCAAAAATATCAGTATATGCCTCATGAAGTTCCTCAAAATTACCATCACATTCCTCTTCATCCTCTGGTTTTTCAGAAACAGAAGAATTAAAGCAGTTGAACACAGAGTCGGAAGATGTGATGGTTGGTGTAACTACATCTAAAGCTACATCAACTTGATGTTTGTGACTAGGAGGCGAGATTTCCATGATTGCTAAGTTTAGTGTTTCATCATCGTCCTCACTATCACTAAGGGTTGCACAAAAGCTCATTCCCTTTTTCTTCAGAGTGTTGGCACACTCATTGGCATAGTGACCAAAGCCTTTACAGGATCTACATTGAACAGAATCAAATCTCCTTTTTGAAAAACTTCTAGGTTGTTTAAAAGTATTTTCAGTATCCTCCTCAGAATTTTTAATAGTTGATATGTTTTGGCTTTCTGATGGAAACTTGTTATCCTTTTTATTTTTTAAAAAAGATGTAAACCTTTTAGTGAGTAAAGCCACATCTTCAATTTTCAAATCAGAAATCTCTATATCTTTAGAGATTTCTACAATTTATTTAGAAACTTTGGAGGGCACTGGAAAGAGTATCAGCAAGAGCAATACTTTCAGCCTTATGTTGTTGCTGAATATATGTGTTCATCTCAAACATGGTTAGTTTACCCACAAGAGTATTTAATCCCATGATTGTAGTGTCATGTGCTTCTTCAATAGCAGCAATTTTAATATTAAATTTATCAGTAACAGTTCTTAACATCTTGCTAACTAGCCTTGCATTTGATATAGGCTCACCTAGGGAGAGACATTCATTTTAGATTTCTCTCAATTTAGCAGAATAGCTTTTTATGTCTTCGATCTCATTCATTCTCAAGTTTTCAAACTTGGTCATGAGAATTCTCAATCTAGTAGCCTTTACACTATCATCATCTTCACAATGACCTTGCAAAATATTCCAAGCTATTTTTGCTACATTTTGATTTCTAACAAGTCTAAACATGTTTTCATCCACATGACTTGATATAGCTCCAAGAGCCCTAGAATTATAATTAGCAAGGGTAATTTTAGCCGTAGTCTAGTCTTCCCCGGGTTTAAATTTGTAGGATTTTTCAGAGGTTTCACCCACTATATCCTTGTTTTCAACCTTAGGAGGAGACCATGGGACAATAATACTAAGTCACGCCTTTTCATCAATTGCTTTGATGTAAAGACGCATCTTAGCTTTCCATAAAGCATAATTAGTTCCATCCAAAACAAGAGGACGGTATTGATTCAAGTGTCCTTCCATAATGACCACTCTTTCTTGGATCTCACTCAGTGTAATCGAGTGGAGCTATGATACCAATTGAAAGAAATTGAGCGGCTAAGAAGTGCACGGGAAGTTACAGACGCCTGATGTGAGTACTGATGCTATCACACCAGCACTAGCATCAGCAATAAACAACAGCGGAACAATAAAATTAAAACGAATTAAAACACCAAAATAACACTTATCTACGACAACTTGCTGTAGACAATAAAACTTCTCTTATTAAAACGATTTTTGAACCGATTACAAAAGGAACATAAAGAGAAGACAAAATCAACAAAAACTCTCACAGGAAAAAACACTCTTCTGTAGTATGAAACTTCAGCAACTTAGAGCTTAAAAACCGTGTGAACAAATGAGGCGTGATCCTCATATTTATGGCCAAGGAGTCTTCGAATTTGGATGACTGAAGCTTGAAAAATATATCTTCAATTTAGTCTTCTTTATCCCTTTATCCACTCAAGCAATCCTCAGCCTTTAGACTTATTTTTCTTAGTTTGTCCAAGCAAGAATCCTTCTTTTACTTGAACTCTTTTCTTGTGTGAGAATCCTATAAAATAAATAAAATATACTAAAACAAATTCATATTTTATTAGTAGATTAGTCAATAAAATAAATAACTAAATAAACTAAAAAAATATTTATAAATATATATTCTAAAAATAAAAAAATACAAATTCTAATAATTAAAAATCTCCTTGAAAAATACAAATTCTAATAATTAAAAATCATCCTGTGTGAAACTATCGCACTTACAAAGTCTTCTCTGTGTGAAATTGGTAGACAGAGCAGCAGGAATGGCGGAAGTAAGCTTGGGTGTTCTTATTGATATCGTTGATGAGGATTGGATGCGAGACACTCTCCCTGACGATGGTACTAATTTTCTACTTTTCCCCCTTAAGGCAAAATTGTTAGGGTTCAATGTTTCATAATTTAGTAATACTTTCATTCGACAGATCTTGCATTACCGCCTGTACTGCTTCCTCGCACTGATGACACTGAAGACTCTAGTACGTTTTCCTCTTAATTGATTTAGCATATGTTTGAGGCTCTTTTTTCATGATTATTATTGAATTTCCTGGAACTCGTGTTATTCAGATACTAGTTTGACAAAATATTTATGCAAACTTAGAGAATTTTTTTTTTGCATGATTTGTTCATAATTTGAGGGGGCGGGGGGAGTTGAGCTGTTCTTAGCTTCTTAAGGCGCCTTATCCTGACCTGTTTTTTTTTTTATAGTTGTGTGAACACATTAGGGTTGTTGATTTAATGGAACATTCCTAGAAATTCTGCCTGGAAAGAAAGAAGCAAAAATGTTCAAGCGTGAGAGCATTTAGTGCTCCTATCCGAACTTATTCCTATTTTTTATTTTATTTTTAAAAAGTTGCAACAGATTGTCGCTGGGCTGAGGACCCTAGGACCCGTTGGCGAGATATCAAACCCATAAATACTCACGCGTGATGACCCTAGGACCCCTTGGTGAGATATCAAACCCATAAATACCCACGCGTGATGCAAATTTCCGCAGAAACCCACGCTCAACATTACCCCTTCCCGTCCGCTCTTATACCCATAGGTAGAGCACTAAAATTACTCTTATACCTAGGTATAAGAGTATTTTTTCACAATTTTCATCTTTTCTTAAAAATAATAAAAAAAACTCATATTTTATTAAACAATCCGCTCCTATAGCTAAATGTATAGGACTAGAAATACTCTTATATCTAGAGTATTTTTTTTTCACAAATTTTCACATCTTCTTAAAAAATAATAAAATTCGACCTAAAGGTATAAGATTAAAATTACTCTTATACCTAGGTATGAGAGTAATTTGTTACCTTCAAATTGTGAAATAAATATTCTTATACCTTAAGATATATGGAGGGAGGGCTAAAAAGGGAGAGTGATAGAAATTGGTATTTTTGTAGAGAGTTAAGTTAAATCTGAAAGAAGGTGGAGGCGGAAATAGCAATATGGTTAAATAGGGATGGATTAACGAAGGAGGAAGAGTGGGTGTCGTCTGAGAGGATAAAGATAGAGGAGGTTTAGACCGAGAGAGCTGTTTCCATGGATGCCAATGCATTTTGTGCGCTGGAATTGACGGGGAAGGTGTCGGCGCTGGGGGAAAAGGAATGTGGGTTTTTATGGGATTTTGATCTCGGCATTCAAAAGGGTGTGGGCTTTTAGATCTCATATGGGATTTTATGGAGAATGATTTGGGGTGATAGGGCCTCATGGAATTATTCCTTTTTCCTAGGATATTGAATTTACTACTTAGTGGTAGCGTTTTGCATTGTCAAGATAAATAATGATTTCTGGAACAGTACTGTGGCAAAGTGTTGGGAGAGGATAACTGAGAAATAGGAAAGATGAATCACATTGACAAACACAAAGTAAAACATGTTAGGTTATGTTTATTGCATTGATTTTCCTTTCTTATGCATGCAGTTAGGGTTCCATAACAAACAATAATAGATGAATTTGGCCAAACCATTTTCGTCTTTTACTTTTAGTTCATTGGTAGCTGGTTTTGATACAATCTTCATGTTCAAAATTTGAAACTTTTCCACAATGGATGTAGCTTAGATGTTAGCATATTGAAAATCATTGACCCTGGTTGCACATTTGTCATTTGTTAAGCATCCATTGCAAGGATTTTGCATTCTATCTAGAATTTGAGTCCGCTAAAAAAAGCAAACATAAATTTTGAAAATTCCAACTTCCAAATACCTTTGTAGAACCCAAAACTGAGACAAAGCCTCAAATTAGGTGTGGATTTCAAGTTTGAAGGAGACTGAAGAAACGAATTGGGGAGAGTGACGGCTAGAGCTTGGCAATTTGAGGAAGCCATTGATGGGTGAAGGAGGGATTGGTTTGCCGGGGATAAATGAGGTTGCGAGAGAACTCATATTGGATATGGTGTCAGATTAGGGCTCAGATTTTGGTGTTGATTCTTGTTGGCACCGGAACTGCTGAGGGTTGGAGGTGGGCATCCGACTGAGTTAAAAGAGGGAAGTAGAGCATGATATTGGAGGACGACATGGCATTGTTCTTGCAATTTCTGGTATTAATAGAGTATAGAGAGATGGGTTTTATATGGCGGTTTTGTGGGATATGAGCAGAGAAGTCGAGGTGGACCGCTGCTGCCACCATATTTCCTAACCAGAAGTGTTTGTTTTCTTTATAGTGTTAGTATTGCTTCAAAATTTCGCATTCACATAATAAACCAGAGGAAATTGTTGATTGAATTAGAGAACTCAGGCTTGAAAATGGGTTTAAGGAGCAAATTAAAATTTCTGGCGGCCAGAATTCCTTACCTTTTTTCCTTTCTCATCGCTTCATGAGTCTCCAATAATGAATTTCACTTGTTTTGTTGGTGAATTTCCAAACTTCACTAATTATATGTAAGTTGATGAGCTCCTTTTTTTTTGTCTTCTCTTGGCTTAGTTTTGTCTGTCAGTATATCTGATGCTTCTACTTGGAACCTTGATGCTTCTGCTCCCATTTGTAATCGCCTAATTGGCCCCTTTATGGTTCTTGTCTCGCTCTAATGTGTCATCTCTTCTCTTCTAATGTTACTTGGAAATCTGGAGTCTCTCTTAAAATTAGAGAAGTCATTTGGTCTTTGATGCATTTTAAACTCAAGAATAATGAATGTAGGCAAATAGGTCTCTTGGACAATGTTGAGCCCGGCTGTGTGTATCCTACTCAAGGAGGCAAGTGAGGGATGTGTGCATCTTTTCCCTCATCCTGGAGTGGTTTAGTTCGTATGGGGCTGGATTCGTTTGTTTGGTGAGTCTTGGGTTAAATGAATTGTGTAAAATGATTGGAAAATTAGGTGATTTGGAATTGCGGTTTTGCATGTCTTTGGTATGTGGACCGGTAAATTTCAAGAATTTTCCTAGCAGACTTTATTTCTGCCTTGGGAGCAGTCTACTTTTACCTTCTTGGATTCGGCGAGGATGGTAAAGGGTTTGGCTTTGACTGATATGTCAAGGTAGTGGCCGGTGACTCTTGGTTTATTGGTCCATTCATTCTTTTGTTGTATCTTCTGAGCTAGTGTCTTTTATTAGTATCCACTCCTCTTCTATCTTTTGAATGGACATCTTGCTAACAAGTATTCCTATCGCAAAGGTCAAAAAAACTAAAGGAGGAAAAAGGACGAGAAAATGGCGGTGTCACTAAAGTTCTCATGGTTAAAGATTGAAGAAGGATGGTGGGTATTCTCTTTGCACCTTGCGAGTTATTTGGCTTGGGTCCAAACAGGGGGTGTTCAAAGTAGATAAAAGAGTAGGCTTAGGAGATTTCTGAGCATATTTTGTCATTGCAAGGAAAAGTGCATATCTTTCTCAAAGTTTTGGATGCTAATGCTCCAAAGTGTTCATAACATTCCTGATTTTATTAAGTGTTGTCTCTATTGAGAAAGCATCATATGTAAAGGATTATGGCAAATGCAGTTACATTTTTTCCCCTTTTTGTCCAGTATTCTTTCTATTGGGTTTTGTTTATGGTTACATTTTGCTATGGTTTGCATGTGTTAGATATCAAACTGTATGAGAGTTATGAAAAGGGAATTACTACTTCGAAGATAACTCAAATGTTCTTCATTTTCTTTGTCCTTACTGCTTGTATGTGTTTCTGTGAAGTTTTCTTTTTTTGTTTTTTGGAAATGATCATTAATAAAAAAGCTGGTGTATCTCCTGAACTTTAAAATCTTTGCTCATCTACTTTCTCCGACCTAATAAATTGTTTTGGCTTACCGTGAGTCTTCTGATTATTTGAATCACGGAATCCTTCTTTATAGTGTATGCAAGCTGTAACTTTATCGGATCCTACACTTGGTATTAGTGATATTAGAGCCACAATTGAGGAACCACCTCCGTAGGGATTTCGATAATGTTGTTTTGGTTTAGATTTGTGCTTTTTGGGTCAAAACTGAGGCTGAACCTAAACCGACCGAAACTGTATTGAATCTGCGGGCTTCTATTGGTGGATTGGATTCATTTGTTTTGGTCTTTGTTACAAAATTCAATTTGGTACTGAAAACAATATGAGCAAGTGGCCATTTGGTGATGACCTTGCTTTAAATATATCAGAATCGCGAAAAGGTGATTCATGCAGCCGAAACTAGTTGTTAAGGAGAAAAATATTGATGACATAGTTTTAAGGAGTTCCCAGTGCATAGAGCAAAAACTGTTTCAACTTTCACAAGAGCCTTGATTATGAGAAAACAATGGAGTGGAAGTGTTTCATAGCCTATATAACTATGTGTTCCTGAATCGTACACACTATTGGTGCTACTAATAGTTTTACGTTATTGGTGCTACGAATAGTTTTACGTACCAAATCATTTACAGTACTAATTTGCTGTAATTTCCGGGTGGATTTCAGATCAGGAGACAGCACAAGTGGAGGAGGGAGAAACTTGGCATGATCTTGCTTTGGGGACTACTCAGTGAGAGATAGCCGGTCTGATTTGAGTCACCAGGGTTTGGCTTCTATTACATAGTATGCTTCACTGAATGTAATGAATTGCCTAAATCATCTTGGAGTTTGACGCAATTGTTATCAAATCAAAGTTTTTATAAATGACTGTTTCCGAGTTTGTATCCATGCACTATAATGGTGCCTGAAATCAGGCCCAATCCAATAAAAAGAAAAAGAATTCTTTCGAGGTAAAGCAAGAGAAGCTACTTAGCCATAAAACAACACAAATATTTTCCACCTTCCTGGTCTCAATTTCAGCAAACTACCTCATGGGTTCTGGTCCATACCAAACATCAGACAAATTGAAAAACAATCTCAAAGCATATACTGTCAATTGAAAACTCGTAAGGCCGAGAGGTAACTTCAAAGGTGAGAGCAAAATTGTGGGCTTATTACATACGAAACCCTAGAGAAAAGAAGAAAAAGGGTTGGGATTTACAGATGACAAAGCAACTGACTCTAATGTCTAAGAAGATTCTGATGAAGAAGTAATGCACGAGGAATCTGTGTCGTTACTTGAAGCCAGCAACATAGGAGGAAGCTCACTTGTCTGTGGAAGACATGAATAAGCTATCACGGAAGCTCCAATCACGACTGAAATTCCAAGACAACTCCATAACAACCACTTGCGCTGACCCCTTCTCCTTACTCTCTGCCTCCTTGCAACCTCTGCATAATTTATCAATAGGTATATATAAATTAATCGTTCAAACCACAAAACAATAATGATTGTGGGCCAATTGCAACCCATCACCCCATGTTCACTGCAAGTTAATGCACATTACATGAATATGTTCATGCATTTAAGAGAGGTTATTACTTGATAGCTCTATATTTTTACTTAACTGAACCGAGAGGAGAAAGGATAACTTGAGTAGACCATTATACTAGGCCTGTTCTGAGTTCAATACTTCAGATGAACCGAATATTTTTCTTAACCAAATGGAACTGAACAGAACAGAGTTATTGCCAAGAAAATTAAGCTAATTAGCCATAGCCTATTCTAAACACCTAGATCTTAGGCTCTTCTCCACTCACTCTACAGCCATGACACCAACTTCACATCTTCAACATGATATCAAACCCCAACCATCAATCTAAAATTGTATTCCATATGTCCCTTTGGAAATTGTGTACCACACGGATATTAAGAAAAGTGATTTATGATTTGATTAATTCTCAAAATTACTTCTCAGAACATTGGACTCAA
This sequence comes from Adenophora triphylla var. japonica, assembly GCA_022495995.1. Taxonomy (NCBI): domain Eukaryota; kingdom Viridiplantae; phylum Streptophyta; class Magnoliopsida; order Asterales; family Campanulaceae; genus Adenophora; species Adenophora triphylla. The sequence continues at coordinate 90,598 of JAFEMH010000824.1, read as the reverse complement.
ACAAGGAAACAACATTTAAATTCAAACTAGTCAGGGAACCAAGGTTAGTATAGCCAATTGACTGAAAAAGGACGGCCCAAAAAGGAATGCATGCCTCTTCAAGTGGGACGGACGAAGTAATAACTATACCCCCCCCCAAACTTTCACCGCTCAAATGGCCAAAGCCAGACCCTGCCACCAGAGGCCATCACCACTACCAATGGCGGATCCAGGAATTTTTTTCAACGTGGGTCAAAAAAAATGTTATGCCCTATCACATCATTCAAATCAATTTTAGTTTTCTTTGTTACATATAATTTTTGATGTATAATAGCAAAGACAATTAAATTTATAATATTAATATATAGTTGATGAAAATTTGCATTTTTAGTAATTTATCAATGTAACAATTACTTGAAACAAGATGAATTTGTTTTTTGACTATCCAAAAAAAGAAAAGAAAAGTAACAGCAATTATTTTAGGAAAAAGAAGTAGAATAAAAGTTCTATGTGAGAGTTGAACACATGACCTTAGCTCCTAAGGTAATAACTCTACCACAAGGCCAGCAAACATATCATATACAATTATTACAGCTAAATCAATATATACAGCTCTCTCACCACCATCCAGTTCTCTCTCCCTCTCTCTCTATGCATAAAACTGAGTACACAATTAATATTGCAGGAACATCAGGCATCAGATCTAACGCTTGAAGAAGCAAACATAATGTTAGACATCTACTTAGCTGAATATGTAAGAGCTATGATTGATCACCGTATAAGTAACAAAAACATTTAGGCTTTTAGAGTCTCACATACTAATTGCAAAAAGACTTATGTAGGCTACAAGACTTTTGATCAAACCTCCATCCCTTGTGCACAATTCCATTTCTAGCTTTCACTTTCATTTATGATATTGACATGAATACTCTGTATTATCTCATAGATTCACTCATTATAACAGCTGCTTTTTGCAAACATAATTAACCCAAGCATTTCACAATTCAGACCCTCATAGATTTGTTTGTACATCACTTTTCCCTAGGGGATATCTCACTGATATCTACCTGTTACTCACTAACCGTAAATATATATTCATCTGGTAGTCATGATACTGTGAAGGTCAAGTGATTGAGTGAGTTTCGAAATCAAAATCTCAATTATCAAAAAGAAAGTATCTTTTCTTGAACAAAAAGAAGTAACGTTCACTATTGGGAATCAACTAACAGCTAGACTTTTTCTTTATACAGATGGTAGACCAACTTAATTGATAATCAGTGGCTTCCTTGCTAACACGACTACACTAGAATAAGCCGTAGTTTACCTTTCTTCTAGTTTTTTTGAAGAATGTTGCAGGAGCAGTCAGAATAGTTTCATATGTTTCTTTATTTCTTGTATTTTGGGGAAATGCAGACTTCAGTCCTCCAGAAGGAAGTGGAAATCTTTCCTTGATGGACCAGCTAATTTAATTTTTAGGCAGAACCTAATTCATTGGAATCACGAAGTTTGTGTCCTCATCTCGAGACCAGCAGCCACATTGAAATAAAATTGTGTGTTCATATTTTTCCATTTTAAAACATATTTTATGAATTAGCGCAACAATTTATACATGGCCATCAATACGCTAATGGACTATAACCCTTATGAACCAACTGAACAAGTGAGAACCATAAACAACATGATTAGTTTGTTGGCAACAATATCAAGAAAAATGAATAGTAAAACCTTCACATGATATCTCAAATCAGAAAGATTAAAATAAACAAAATGCATAGCGGAAAGCAGAGCGTAACATACCCATAACTTCAATGTTCCTCTGGGACATTTCATGATTCATTGCTTCATAGTATTGCAATCTGTCCTTGAGACGAGATATCTCCTGATCTTTAGATTCAATGATCACCTCTGCAGCCAGCTCAGCTTCAGCACGTGCTTCAGCATTCCCTATAGCTTCAGAAACAAATCTAGCAACAATAACTTCCTGCGACAATTGCTCTAATGAACTGATATCAAACTGTGCATTGACATTATATGATGTGATGGGAAATGTAAGCCCTGTTTGATACAGAAGAAGACTGCTGACTCTCTGCCACAGACCTTGAATCATAGCAAGGGCATCTTCAGCAGTTTTTCGTTTTTCGATCTCTTCAAAGAGGCGTAGCCTTGTGGCACGCAATTCTGATTCTATACTCCGGCCACATGTTTTCACACTTGCCACAGATCCATCCGAGAAAAATTCTGTGCATAAAGATGGCGAAAAATTTAATGAAGTGTTAACTCAAGAACTTATTCAAATAAACAAAACAAAAATCATGACTACACAATTTATATGAAATAAAACTCGGTTGCTTTAACATATGAATAGGGAGTGTCAACTGCCAAATAAAGTGCATAAAAATAATTATTACAAACACATAAATTGGAAATAGACCTACATGTGTTTGGACTTCAGAGTTTAAACATAGAGAGGCAAAATACTCAGTTTAATTCACTGGCCTCTCTTGATAATCGTCACATTATTGTTAACACTTAATTATCAAATAGGCAATTTAAATGTCAAAAGCTATTAAGCATCGGAAAACAAACATCCAATTCATAGATGGTTAATTGATCAAATGTGAGCAATCAATAATTAGGAAAGAAAAGAAATATGAGAAAAAATCAAGCAGTAACATGATGGTGCATTTTATAAATGAGAGAGAGACTGATGTACCTTCATCCGCATCGAAAAAATCACCTTGATTTGAAACAAGGCTCAAACTATTAAAATCCCTCCCAAAATCGTTCAAATCAATGGAATCAGCAACACTGGACGCAGAATCAGCTCGAGGATCGAAAAAATCCTCATCCACGTCACATTTCTCATCAGCAAAATTATCATCCACTACTCCAATCTCATCGGAGTTGCATATTTTCTGCTGCTGCATCTCTTCCTGTTCCTCGTGAATTTCAAATCCATTAACGGGACGACTGAGAGAGGGAGATGCAAATCTAGCACCACCGCCAAAACCGCCGCCGCCACGTCCTTTGCGATTGAAGACGTAAGGAGATGGAGAAACGGAGCCGGACAGAGCAGTATCAGAATCCAGAATAGGAGTAGGTTGAGGAGTGGTGTAGAGAGCGGGGGATATGAAAACGTGATTTGGAGACCTGCGCTTGGTAATCTTCAACGCATCTTCTTCTTCATCAGCTTGATCTTGTTGGTTGTTAATGGAAGAATCATGATGAATTTGTTGTTGTTGTTTGAGATTGGAGATGCGAGTGCGAGGTTCAAGCAAGCTATCGAGTTGAATTGTTGAGAAGGTAGGCATTGTAGATAGAGAAGAAGACGAAGAAACCCTAATTAGGTCATTCCTTGAGGTCGGAGGTCATGGCGGTGGGTGGGGATGGTGGAATTTGAATGAGGTTTTGTTGTCGTGGGGAAGAGGAAAGGGTTTGATTTTTCCTTTCCGCCTAACGGAGAGATTTTTCCAAAGCGAATTGGGTCTTTCTGTTTGGCGTAACTTTTATACCACCCAACAACCCAAATCTTCGCTTGTCCTCTTTTACATTTTTTTGGTAAATACTAAATACATACAAGGAACGAAAAATACAGGAAACGAAAAATTCCAATTTTGTCCTTGCCCGTCTCGTGTGTGTATCCACGAGATGTTCTCACTTATCCCGTATGAATCTAAACGAGATGTCTCGTCTACATATATACGAAATAAATGTCGTGTATATGCACACGAGACGAGATGTGTATGAAATTGTCCTAATTTCATTGTTTCATGGGTGAAAATTAAAAAAAAAATGTGGTGACACTGGCACGAATTACAAATTACCCAGCATTCAACGACCCCACCTGCGCCGGCGCCTTCTAGGCGCGATAACAAAATCAAAACCCGCAATCCTCTCTACTCTCATCTTCAATAGCGTAAACCAACACCATTCTGGAGCCAAATGGGCGACAACGGAGATCGGAGAAGGCCTTCGACAAGAACTCCCCTCAAACCCCTTTCCAATAATTCTTCCAAATGAAAAGACAAGGTTTCATTTTACTTCCTTCTTGTATACTCCCTCCGTCCCTGTTCACTTGGCACCAACTTTTTGGGTGTAGGAATTAAGGAAAAGTGATGTAAGAAAGAGAAAAAGTTAAATGTTGTGAGTATGAAGAATTAAATAGGAGAGAGAATGAGTGGGAGGAATAGTTAGGAGAGAGAATGTTGTGAGTGTAAAAGTGAAGTAGGAGAGAGAATGAGTGGAGGGAATAGTGAATATTCGCTTTCCATTTTAGGCGGTCAGGAGTGAAGTGGACGGCCGAAAATGGAAATTAATCTTGAAGTGAAATGGGACGGAGGGAGTATATTCGTGGGTTATGGTCCCGTTCTATGATCAAAATTGCCACTGTTCTGATTTGTAATTGAAAAATGATGAAATTTGAACTGGGCACACCCCGCAATCTGTACTTAATTTGGCTTTTGTGTAATTTCAATATCTTATGCATTTCATATGCTGCTATGTCTTTTGTTCGTCGACTGAGAGAGAGAGCGAGGGAGAGAAAGAGGGAGAGCGTTGTTTGAATATGAAATGAAAAAAAAATTATATAAATGGGTATTTTGGTAATTTTGTTGGTTCCCTGTATTTTTTGTTCCCTGTATTTAACCATATCCCATTTTTTTATAAAATGATTTTCCAGTTATTTTTTTTTTAAATTACTCCATCCAAAAAATTTAATCTTAAATTACACAAAATCTCAGATTTTTTTGTTTTAAACACGCTTAGGTAAAACGTGTTTTCAAAATATGCGGTGTCGTTTTTATAAATAAGTGATTTTTTTAAACGTGTAATGACATTTTTGTAAATAACCAAAACTTATAAAAACTCACTGCACTTTATGACACTAGAACTAACACTTTTCAATACTATAACCAACACTTTTTAACAATAGGACTAACACTATTTTCAACACTACATTCGACACTATTTAACACTACAACAGTCAATCATTAACATTACTATCAACACTATTTAACACTAAAACTGCAATTGTTAACACTACCACTAGTCTTCTTATAGCCAATGTTAAAGTGTCATTTTGAAAGTTTACAAGTGTTATTTGAATGTTTATAACTGTTATTTTGAATATCTGACACTTTATAATATTAAAACTGACATTTACGAGAAATTTGTTTTTCCATCTCTTATATGAAACACGTTTTACATAAAAACGGCTCTTTAAATTAAGCAAACTGTGTTAATTTTTTTTTAATATTATTATGACATGTTAAATAATCTATTAAAATTTAAAGATCATGATAGATAATTTATCTGAGTTTTTTTTTCTTTCTTGGTTTTGACTTTGATGTCTTAAATAATTTATTAAATTTTTTAAGATCATGATAGATAATTTATCTGAGTTTTTTTTTTCTTTCTTTGTTTTGACTTTGATGTCTTAAAATGTCTGATAACCGGAGGTTTAATAGTTATGGTCTGCCGATAAGCCTTCAGCTTAATGACATAAGCCTTTATATTTGACAAAGGTTCAAACTCCCTCCCTTGCTCCCTTGCATTGCGTTGTATTTGAAATATTGTAATTTGATAAAAAATAAAAATAAAAAATTAGTTAGCGGTCTGATAAGTTGATGATTTGGTGATCACGGATTGGCCGTGTACTTACATCCAAAACACTTTACTTTTTAAAAATATTGTGTCCTTTTATGGCATTATATTAAAAAAGGGACTTTATCTTATTAACTAACGATATACTACCTATCTAAGTCCTATTTGATTTATAACAATTTGTCATTTTAGATATTTCATTCGACTTAGAACATTACGAAATGACAAGTGAACGGTATTAACCGAAGTACGAATATGAGTTAGTATGGATAAGACCTAAATGGATTGGATCATAAACATAATCCACTCAAATCTTATATACGACGAAGGGAATGAGCTTCTCTACCTTCCTCGTACTTGCCTCCTCATTATTTTCCCTATGTCGGCATAGACATAGCAGACATATAATGATAAAGGCCCTATAGCCACCGAGGAAGGCCTCCCTCTAAGGCCGAGCAAGACCCCCTTGACGACGAGAAGGTCTCCTCGGCTATCAAGCAAACTAAGAAGATGGGCTTCCCAGTCTCTTACATCTCCTCCTCGGCATCACCTTAGGCCGACCTGATCGCGGTGACAAGGAGCCGTCTCCCCGGCGCACCTACAGAGTTGCAGTTAATACTATCCTACTCAAATTGGGACATTGAGCCGTTATAATCCCCCTAAAATTGTAACCACCTCGAAAACAAATTCAGCTCCAACAAGGACTCATCAAGTATAATCCTCCTAGGATTTATATCTTATCTCTTAGCAATCCTATTCAACATGGATTATACATTGCTATACCTATAAATACAAGTCATAATTCACATTATTTGGTACGTTATCTTTTGACTCTAAACTCTTGTCAATTGATTTCTTTCTCTCACAAAGCAAATACTTACTCTCACGCCAGAGGGCCTTCGCCGGAGAAGCCCCGACTTAGTTTACGTGTTTGTTTATCTATTTCAGGCTATTCAATCGTTGAGATATAACCTACCGCCGAATTTGGGCTGATTCGAACGTTTCTGGCAGCATCATTTTGGTTCCATTGCCGGGAAACTGTTCGAATACCCTTTGAAAAGCTTGAAATTGCCATTCGCCTGAATCTTTTTCCAGCCGAAAAAAGTCAATTTTGGCCGAAAACTTCAGTTTCACTTGGAAATTGTTTTCGCCTGGAAATTTCGTTGATTGGAAAATCTGTTTTGGCCCAAAAAAAATTTGGTTTTAGCCGAAAAAATCTGTTCCGATCGAAAACCTAGTCCGCGTGGAAAATCTGTTGGCCGAGATTACTTGTTCACTTGAATTCCGGTGGCCTGAAGAAATTTTGTCCGCCTGAAAATCTGTCCTCATAAGAATTCTATTATGTTTGCAATCCTATTTTCAATGGAAGACGGCCATACTATTAGCGTTACTAATGAAGAGCGTGTGCACGTTGAAGATGTGAGGACCCCGACCCGGAACCTACCCGTGTCCCGAGCTGGAGCGTCCCCAAACTAACCCAAATATCCTAAACTTTTAAAACTTTGATTTAACTTTCAAACATAAACATAATTAACATATCCATTTCAAAATAACTCTACTCCTTTTCACATGGGAGAAAGAGTTGACCAACTTTGAAAGTACTAAACTGTTTTAGTTACAAAAGACACCGGTTATAACGTAGAAATTAAAGTTTATAAATTACAAACTCAAATAAGGAATTAACCCAACATACACTTTCTACGCCAACCTATACGTACCCCGACCATTCCCAAAATTTCACTTCCAAACTCCTCTCCGCCCTTACTTGGCCGGTCCACCTGTCTCGGGATCTAAAAACATTAAAGGGAGAGGGGTGAGAATAAATCTCAGCAAGCTATTATGAATGCAGCAATATGCCAAATAAGATGCAACACATAACAAGTTACATATAACACCTTGGAAAAGCTGTAAACACTTTACATTACCTCAGTTTACCTTTTCCCGTCTGAACAATAGTCGTACAACATTGGATATAAAATTCCAATCTTAGGTGAGCTGCTTAAGCAATACTCACATCTTATAAGACCCATTTTTCAGGGAACCATATAAGATAGTAGCAACTCTGTAAGGCTTTTGGCTCAATACAGATGCTATAACCCCGACTCCGTGGCCACGGGAGGGGACGGTCACGTAATATAACATAATTCGATCACATTAGGTCACACTTCCATAATTGACCGTATTATGTTATACCCCAACATCACCGATTAACACATCATCAAGCACATAATAGTTACTTGAAATATAATCCACAAAGGGGATAAGCAACATAGCCACATGGTAAAATATACTCATGTTCAACCAATATCATAGTGCAACATTTATTCAACACACTATGCATAATATAATCAATGAAAATGAACTCAAGTAAGGCATTGAGGTATCATCAATCCACCCTACATAGTCATTATACAATAATACATGGCCTCTATGAAGGTCCAAGTTAAATCTACCAAGTTGGAATCACATTCGTCAAATTATCAAACTAGGCTACCTTGCATTTTCCAAGCAATATTTAAGGGACTTCGCCAATTCCATTTTGATCACTTAAGATGTCATTATGTAGCCAAAGTATTCTACTTTAATCTAGGTTAAAGAGATTTCATTTTGGTTCCAGTTTGATTAGGTTTAGACAGATCTAAAGTTGGTACAACATAACCAGGCCAGGGCACGACTCGTGCCCCAGGGCACGACTCGTGCCCATTTGACCTTCCTCTGAATCTGTCGTCCCAAACAAGGCACGACTCCCTTTTACCCTGGTCACGACTCGTGACTACCACATGGCACGACTCGTGTCTGAGGGCACGACTCGTGCCAATTTTCCTTAAGTTACTCAGAACGACTTGGCCTCCTAGGTACGACTCGTGATCACGAATTGGCCATGGGCACGACTCGTGCCAAGGGGCACGACTCGTGACTCGGCCCAGAACAAGTAGCAGCAGCAGTTTTATTTAGGAATTCCCCAAAACCAAAATTTATACTAAGACCCTTCAACTTGGTGAACCTAAAAGGAAATTCTAACTTTGTTAACTTCATTATAACTCATTTAACTCCAAAGTATCATGTCCTAAACATAGATCATTATTACTTGGTTTTCCACCCAATTTCCTACCATTTCTCAAGATTTCCATTCTAATCCAACCCAACCCATTTACTTCTATCCTTTACCACTTTCATGAACAACAACATTTCTATAACACTAACAAATTCCTCAAATCCAAGAAGGTTTCCCCAAAGCATCAAATAGCCATTAGAACAACAATAACAACATTTAATATTCATGAACATTTAAAGAAGGGAAGGGTCATAATAACTCACTTAGCAAATATGGGATGGAAGGAAGATTTCTTAGCTTGATGTGCTCCTCTCTTCACCCCGAACACGAAAGTACACTTGGATTGGAAAATGGAGAAGAATTGCACTTGGTAGGAATTTGGAAAGTAAGGCTTTCAAGGTATATCTTCCATGGATAATTTTTGAAGAAGGAAGAAGAGAATGATGAAGGATGGAGGAGGTATGGGAAGGATAGAGGGAGTATGGGAAGGGTTTGACTAAAGGGGAAAAGGGATGAGGGAATTAAGGGGAGGAAGTATGCCCCCCCCATACTTCCTAATTTTACTTCTTTCAATCTTTTTAAAATAACCCTCCCAACCCATAATATTTTATTTGTGTATTTTATTATCACTCCACCCTATTACTTTATTTTATTTTCAATTATTATATTCAAACCAAATACTTTAGCTTACTTTCATTTTATTTATTTTATCCCTTACTATTATTATACTTCTCCCAAAATGCTTTATTTTATTTCCCTAGAAATCCTAAGGATTCTAAATTATTTCCCAACCATTTCATCTTGATATGAAAATTTAAAGACATAAAATAAACACATAAAGTTAACATTAATATTAAAAGCATATAATATTACACTAAAATAGTGCCTAGGGTTAGGGTCGTTACAGAAGACATCCCTCTTAACGGGACGACTAGTCTTCCTCTCACTAACGGAGTGTTGCTTCCTCCTCCACCTCAGATCGATTGGCCACCTCCCCTCGGCATGACACTTCATCCTCGGACTCAGTCAGCTGTCGAGGTGGTCATTGCCAACCGTCCTCGTCGTCAACGAGGAAAGCGAGCTACGAGTAGACAGACAACGAGGAACGCTGACAAAGGAAGAGCTGAGAGCTCCACCCAGCCCATTGATCGTCGTACACTCTTACATCAACAAATGGAGACCTTGCAACTTATCTATGAGAAACAAAATGAATTGTTGCAATTAGACCCAGAACATTCATTGGCCGAGTTCATCAGGCCTACGAGGTCAGGAAATTCTCATGGAAGGGAAACTCAGGGTGACAGGCGTGGTAGTCAGAGGAGCTCTCCTCGTGGACAAAATCCCCCTCATCATGAGCCTGCTGTACGATATTGTAAGTACCCAAATCTGGCTCATGCCTTCCGATTAAATTTCCCGGCAATTTCGGTAAGTTTCCCGGTAATTCCCCGGACCTTCCTAGTGTTCCGGAAATGTTCTGGAACAGTCCCAAATTAAATTAAGGGCTGAAGGGAGCCTTCCTAATTAAGAAACACGTTTTTCTTAATTAGGAAGAGGGTTCTAGAATTTGCCACCTTGCATGGTTCTAGAAATGCTGAGTCACAATGGATAATGCCGCACGGCTGCATTAGCTCGCTGTCCCTAGCCGCACGGCTTCATTAGCCTTATCCAGACTGCCTATAAATAGAGCCCTCCTCTACCCATTTCAACACACAATTCATAGCAAGACACCCACAAACACTCCAAATACGTGAAGAATACTGCTGGAAGCTCAAGAAGGTGAAGAAGAAGGCCAAGAAGCTCCCTCCCTCCTCCTTGAAGATCCAAGACCAACCTCTCCTCCTAGCTCCGACCAAAGAAGAAGGAAGCTATTGGTAACCTCGCACGCCCTACCTTTGCATCCTAATTGCTTTATAATTTGCTCTTTGCATTGTCTTTATATTGCTTGGGACTTGGTAGATTAAAGATCCTATCTTTATATTCCCCCTTCCCCTTTTGCATACATTAGACATTATTTGTCATAAAAATGTAGTCTTTTCCCATAAAGGTGCATCCTTTGCACCTAAAACCCCCATTTTCAAATAAAAATGTCATCTTCATGCATCCTTTGCATATAAAAATCAAATCTTTTTCAATCAAAATGCATCCTTTGCATTCAAAAATCTTTTCCAATGCATCATTTGCATAAAAATCCTATCTTTACGCATCACTTGCATAAAGATCATTTCTTTCAATCAAAAATGCATCATTTGCATAAAAATCAAATCTTTATGCATCATTTGCAATAAAGATTATTTCTTTAAACTAAGTGTATCATTTGCAACTCAAAAATGTCATCTTTTCATTAAAGATTCATTTTTACATACATTTCCCCCATTCCCCCATTAACAACCTAGGAATGGACTGGTGTAAAAGATCCTATCTTTACATCGTTCCTTCCATTAAAGGTTCCATATCACTTTAGAAAGGGACAACCTTGAACCCTATATCTCCAATTATCGCTTAAGAAAGAGTATGAAGCATCTATACGAGCTCGACCGTCTTAAAGCGTAGGATTGATGGGCTAAGGACCCTCCTTTTCTAAAGAACCTCATCTTTGACCAAAAAGAGAGTCATTCTCTCGATCACGCAAGTCCCGAGGGTCCCGAGGTTAAAAATGCGATGATCACAAGTCACAAGATGAGGACGGGATCATAATCCCAAATACATAAAATTCCAAGGAATCCCGAGCGACAACCAACAAATGGTTTGTACGTCCGGAAGACAACTTGGGACATTCCCCCCCTTTTTCTCAAACACATGCACACAAGAAAGCACGCAAGCAAGCACGATTACTGAAATCTTGGGAGACTTGCTCCGGCAAGGCACTTTGGGTGAACGCCAAACGTTCTTCCCAAGGGGTAACTTAACCTCCGAACCCAAGTAAAAACCTTTTTTTCAAAGTTTTGAGGTAATCAAAATGGCGTGGCGACTCCGTTTTTCAAATAACTCGGATGTCTTCAAACTCGCGTGAATCCAACAAAAATTTGGGCACCACATTCACAGTTTGGCGACTCCGCTGGGGACAATCCCAAAGGAGAAAAGCTTTTATTTTCAAAACAAAAATCGATACTCGGTATATAGGTGGAAACCACTTACCCTTCCTGTACACTCCCTGACGTGGGAGTTGGGATAACCGGTGGTTTAACAATCCACGTACCAGTATCCCTTTTCGAAAAAAAATTTTGAAAAAAAAAAAATAATAAAAGAAAGCTTTTCCCTTTGAGCGGGTTAGACTCCCATCGCCGATTTCATTAATCGTGCTTGCTTTCTTTACCATGCATTGCATCATTTGCATCTTGGAATTTGTGCATACTTTGAAACGGGAAACAACCCGAAAAATAGCAAAAGGAGTGGAACCCGGAAAATTGATCCATGCGCCAGTACGGCTCAATCCTCCTTGGATTCTCGACCGGGCGACCTCAGTGGCAATTCCACCAGGAAAAATCATGGTTAATCTCGGGCGGTCCTAGCGGCTTGGGGCTACTCGGCTTCATGACTCGACCGGGGCTCCTTAAAATTTACGTGCTTACGTGTTGCATTTTCCCCGTCCCGAAAATCATTCCTTTAAAACACATTATGAAAATCTCTGTTTTAACTCAAAAAGGAACATTTTTAGGAGACCGCACACTACGCGCACTTTGATATATCCCGTACACTTTTGCACGCACGTCCTTCAAACCCGAGGGTGGTTCCAGCTGCGATCACGGACAGCCTTACGATGCTCCCGGCGCGCACGGAATCATCCCAACCTCCCATGGCGGCAAGTGTCGACCAATGCACACCCAGGTGTCACACGTTTCAAAAAACCGTGACTTTTGGTTGGTTTTTAGTCTAGTCCGTGTCATATAGCCCAGTTGCATACCCACGTAAAGGTCAAGCCTTAGTTCATAACGGAAGCCAAGATTTTCGCTCAAGCGAAATTCTGCCGAAATTCCGACAAGGAAAAATCGGTGGGATCTTGACTCCGACATTGACTATTGACCTTGACCCGCACGGAATGCGTAAGAGTCAAGATCGAGTCTTTGCCAAAAATCAAAAGATCTTTCGCTCAAGCGAAACTCTGCCAAAATTCCGACAAGGAAAAATTGGCAAGATCTTGATCGGCATTGACTTCGGTTCCGACCCACGCACCGTGTATGCAACGAAGTTCAATGTGACACTGTGTCATCCGGCTTTTTACCGCCCGACCCATGTCTATTATTCTCTCAGACATTACCGAAAGTCAGAAACCGTCATTCGCTCAAGCGAAACTCTGCCAAAGATCCGTCAAGGCAGAGAGACGAGACTTTCCCGGTATTGCCTTGACTATAATCCGCATCGCTCGTGCGTTGAAAGGTCCTATGACCCGCTAGACCCGATAGGAGCGTTCTTTACTCTCGGTCGGTGGGATCCGCGTGCCCTATAGGACCCTCGCCCGGGCCGTCCACCCCGGGAGGTCGAAATACAGGTGGAATACGAGGGGCTTATAGACGTAGTGACGGAACCCACCGATCCAGGATCTAGAGTAGTTATGAAAAAGAAGGGCGTAACCCCTTTTCCAACCAAATAGATATTAATAAAAGACACTGTTTTAAGTAAACTTGAAGATTCTAATTTGCATATTGCCCGAGCCTTCACCTAAACACCTACCCCGAGTCTAAACCTTTCCTATCCCTTTCCCAGCCGAGAAAGAAGTGGGTGAGAACACCGGGTCGGCGACTTGTTAGCACGTAATCTTCGTACGCCCGCTGTAATCCTCGGTTTGTCGGCTTTTCGGTGTCAAAATGGCCAACATGGTAATCCACAACGGTAATGACCAAGCGGTTGGAGGGGCTATCCCGTTCAACCCAAGCCTCACATCCGGTATGATGTATGTGATTGCGAAGACCGCTTAGAGTATGAGTATCAAGAATGGATCAATGAGGACGCTCCTTCAAGGAAGAAGAAGAAGAGAAAGTCCACACAGCAGGCTTAAGGAAAGATACGAAGCCGGGGACAAGAGCATAGGAACTTTGGGAGAGCCTTCGGGCAAGTTCGACTACTATGTCGGTTATGCCAAGGAACCTGTCAAGGAACCCGTCACCCCAAGCACGATCCCACTGATATCCCTATGCTCGGTGACCCTCTCAAGTAGAAAATTCGAGTTTGTTGCCATTGTAAGATTCAACAAAAAGCTAGCAGCATCTAGAAGACGAATACGTAAAGCCTATAGAGTATTTGGCCAATCGTGGAAGGATCAAAGTCTCTCCCGAAGAAGACTTTATCAAGATCATTCAAGCCAACCCTCCTATTGGCTATACCGACAAGGTGGTAGTATCAAAGATTGGCAAGGAAAAGATGACCTATCGAGCTGCTTCGACAAAATGAGCCGTACACTTCAAATAATGAGTCCGGTCGCTACGGAAGAGCTAGGCGAAAGATTGCAACAAGTTACTTTAGTTCCCCTCACCATCTTTCCAGCAGCACCGCCCGTCAATGATTTCCGGCAAGCTTTTGATCGCTCGAAGTCTCCAACTTTCTCGAAGAACGCTGCAAGACCGCTACTCCCTGTGGCAACAAAGAAGAAGGAGTGAGATCCCGGTCCAACCCTTGTCAAGTCCCCTCGAGTCAATAAGTAGCGTAGGGTCCAGAGTCGGTAGCGTCTATTCGCCAAGTCAGGAATCTTTGAATTCCAGTCCTCGTAGTCATCCGAAGGCCTCACGCCCGAGGATTATGAAAATGTAATCGATGTCATCTTTCCCTTTATTTTGAATGAAATGACAAATCTTTCGATTATCCTCTTATTGCCAACTTAACAAATGATAAATTAACTCAAAATTTAACAACAGCTTAATAATGAATCATTTGAACAAGATGCAAACACACTAAACGAACAATACATTAAAGAAATCTTTAAGGTGTTTCGTAAAAGAGGAAAACCGGGCCCAAGCCGCCGAGGAGGTTTTGATAAGTGTGAACTTGGGTACTATTGAGGAACCTAAAGAGACACAGTTGGAAGCTTCTTCCAGGGGTTGAAAGGGACAGATTGATCGAGCCGCTCGTAGAATACGTCGACGTGTTTGCATGGTCATACAAGGATATGCCGGGGCTAGACAGCTCGATAGTAGAACACGTAATCCCTCTAGCACCCGATGCTAAGCCGCAGCGTAAACCGAGAAAGATTAAGCCGGAATGGTCTCTACAGGTCAAAGAAGAAATTGAGAAGCTACTGCGGGTAGGGTTCATCGTAGTCATTGAATACCCGACATGGTTGTCCAACATCGTGACCGTAACCAAGGCCAATGGGAAGGTGCGCTGCTTTGTGTGGATTTCCGAGATCCGAACAAGGCCGCCCCAAAGACGACTACCCTCTCGCCAAACATAGACATCCCGGTGGACTCCATCGCCAACTACGAAGTCAAATCCTTCGTTGATGGTTTTGCGAGCTACAACCGGATCAAGATGGCCGAGGAAGACCAAGAAAAGACAGCCTTCACCACACCACGGGGAACCTCTTATATAGTAATGCCATTCGGGCTCAAGAATGCCGGGCTACTTACCAAAGGGCGCCGACCGTGCTTTTTCATGACATGATCCACAAGGAGATTGAGGTCTACGTAGATGATATGATAATCCACTCCAAAGGAGAGGGTGGGCAAGCACTTTGTTGACCTACGAAAATTCTTTGAGAGGTTGAGACAAAGCATTCCATGAGACTAAACCCTCGCCAAATGCACCTTCGGAGTGACAAGGGGAAAAGTGCTTGGGTATATGGTCACAGAGCAAGGCATAGAAGTTGACCCCCGAAAGATCAAAGCCATCATGGATATGAGGCCACCTCAAACCTGCACGAAGTCAAGAGCTTCATGGGTAAATTGCAAGACATCGCCCGTTTCGTCAATCGGTTGACCACTATGTGCGAGCCCATCTTCAAGCTCATGAAGAAGAATGTGGACACAGTAATGGACCGAAGAATGCCAAGATGCCTTTGACCGCATCAAGGCATACTTAGTACATCCCTCGGTACTATGCCCCCACATAGACATAAGCCTCTTCGCTCTATCTCACCGTCGCGCATACACGGCAATTGGGGCTATGCTTGCTCAGAAAAGAAAGACTCTCGGGTAGAAAACGCCATTTACTTTGTCACCGGAAGCTACAGGGG
Organism: Adenophora triphylla var. japonica; assembly: GCA_022495995.1. Lineage (NCBI taxonomy): Eukaryota > Viridiplantae > Streptophyta > Magnoliopsida > Asterales > Campanulaceae > Adenophora > Adenophora triphylla. The sequence continues at coordinate 74,801 of JAFEMH010000824.1, read as the reverse complement.
AGTGAGCTCAATTACTCAAAGATGTGAAAAGACTGTGCAGATCGGTCCGGGTAGTCGGCAAATTGAAGCATTATATGCAAGCCCACCCCGTGAATTTGGTCTCGAAAATGGACCCCATCAAGTACATCTTTGACAAGCCTTCCCTCTCGATGCGTTTAGCAAAGTGGTCCTTCTTCTTGGCGTAATACGACATCAACTATGTGACCGTAAAGGCCATCAAGGGTCAAGCATTGTCGATCACCCGGCGAACTTCCCCAAGAATGAAGACAGAGGGCCTCGAACCCCAATTCCCTGGATGAAGGGATCTTTGCGGTTGAGCTCGAGAATAGATGGCAATTGTTCTTTGACTGAGCCGCTAACAAAAGAGGAAATGGTGTAGGAATGCTATTGGTCGATCCGAAAGATGAGCATACCCCCATAGCCCTCAAGTTGAACTTTCCCGCCACGAACAATGTCGCCGAGTATGAAGCTTGCATTCTTTGGTTTGGAGGCCGCCTTAGAAAGAAATGTCAAGGAGCTCGAAGTTTACGGAGACTCGGCCACGATCATCAACCAAGTCTCCAACAAGTGGAAGACTGTGGACCCTAATCCGCAACGGTATCATGCCCATATGGAGGAGTTGGATCGGACAGTTCATAGAAGTGACTTTCCACTACTTGCCGAGGGAAAAGAACAGATTCGCAGATGCCCTAGCTACTCTAGCCTCATTGGTAGAGATCCCCGAGGGAAAAGCCATAAAGCCCTTCAGAGTGGGTAGAAGAGAAGCCCCACCTTCGTTGTGAAGTAGACTGGGACCCGAGCCTATAAAGGAACCTTGGTACAATCAGATTTACCAATTCCTCAAAGACGGAGAGTCAACTTTTAGAGACGAAGAAGGTAGACCAAAAGAAGGTGTCGAGCCAAAAGCTTGCGAGCCCCGAAAAGGTTGGCCTCCCATTATGTCATCCTAGGAGGCAACCCGTACAAGAAACGCTATCAAGGACCACTCCTCTTATGTGTCACTCAAGAAAGAGCCAGAGAGTTGATGACCGAAGTCCACAACGGCCCTCGCGGTCCTCACATGAATGCGAGCCCCGATGCAAGTGATCCTCGAATGGGTTACTACCGGATCTCCATGGAGACAGACCGCGGCCCAAAGACGTCCGAACTCGCGACAAGTGCCGGCGGTTTGCCAACCTCAACCATCTCCCACCTCATGACCTGTACCGCATGACGACTCCTTGGCCGTTTGCAACTTGGGGCATTGACGTGATAGGGAAAATAGCCCCGACAGAAGCAATGGGCACGAGTTCGTGTTGGTAGCCCTCGACTACTTCACCAAGTGGGTAGAGGCCAAGTCCTACAAGGTCCTCACTTCCACAAAAGTGGCCCAGTTCATCAAAGAAAACATAATGTGCAGATATGGGGTGCCCAACGAGATCATTTCTGATAATGGGACACACTTCGAAGGAGACTGCGATAGATCGTCGTCGAATTCGAGTTACTCGCCACAAGTCGTCCCCGCATGCACCTCGACCAATGGAGCTGTGGAAGCTGCTAATAAGACACTCGAGTGGATCATCCGGAAGATGGCCACCCGTGGTCGTGATTGGCCCGAAAAGCCGCACCTAGCACTCTGGGGCTACAGAACGTCTGTCAGAACAGCCACAGGAGAAACTCCTTTTGCCCTAACTTACGGGATGGAAGCAGTGTTACCAGTGGAGTTGGAAATCCCGTCATTAAGAGTCCTCCTGGAAAACAGTGTCAATGAAGTAGAATGGTTGCGCAGCCGGCATGATGAGTTAGCCCTGCTTGACGAGAGAAGGCTAAAAGCCATGGAACACACCCGAGCCTACCAGAGGCGAATGGCCAGAGCGTTTGATAAAAAGGTCAAGGCCAGAGACATCAAAGAGGGTGACTTAGTGCTGAAAGTAAAGCCCCCTACCAGACAACCCCGGGAAAATGGGAACCCGTTTGGATCGGCCCTTATGTAGTGCGTAAGATACTGTCAGAGGAGCAATGAAGCTTGCGGACTTGGACGGCAATCCCTTTGTCCACCCAAATAACGGTGATAAGCTCAAAAGATACTATGTCTAAAAGAAAAAAAAAATAATAAAAAAAAGAGTGCAAAAAGAATAATACCCAAATTAGGCCGAAAACCCCAAAAAGGGCGGTCTAGGCAAAAACAGGGTTGCACATAAAAAAAAAAGTGCAAAAGAGTAATACCCACTAGGCCGAAAACCCCAAAAAGGGCGGTCTAGGCAAAAACAAGGTTGCACGTAAAAAAAAAAGAAACTTAGTCTTGTTAGTTCACCGTAATGAACTACGAAGACCCGAGCCCCTTAGCCTTTCTTGTAAAAGGGGAACGTAGGCACCATATATGGTTCGGTCTAAACAATAAAAAAAAAAGGGCAATAAAGCTTCCATAAAGTGCGTCCTTAGCAATAAATAAAAGGGTATTTCGGTTTTCATAAACGGGTCCCAAGTAATAAGACATTTGAATTTCCATGAAACATGTCTTGATTAATTTCTAAAATAATATTTCTTGTTCATTACAAGTCAAAAATTTCTTGATGAGTTCAAGCACGGTCTACCTCTTGACTCGCTAACCTCGCTAAAAAGATCTAAAATACAATAAAATGCCTAAATAAACTAATGTGTTTGCAAATGGCAATAAGAGGATCTTGAGAAAAGACTTGTCCGCCGTCATTCGCCGAGTCTTCTTCGCCTTCTTCCCTTTTCCTCGGCCTCGTCGAGTCTTCTTCCTTTTCTTCTCAATAATGTCGGTATCCCTCATCCCGACCTCTCGGTATCCTCACCGGAGCCTCTACCAACCCCGTGTCAATAAGCGCTCTCTATACGAGCACGAGTCCGTATCTCCTCCCTCCGAGACTCGCCAAATGAGCAACCTCGGACAACCTCTTGTACCGAGCCTCCATGTCCCCGACCAAGTCACCCGATTGGTTATGGCAACTCGCCTTAGCCTCGGTCTCCTCGAGTCCTACTCGAGTCGTGGTCATCCCCCAATAAAACTCGGCGTCTATCCTCCAAGATGACCCGAGTCGCTCCCATCTCCCTCTCGTACCCGCTCCAAGTAGACAGTGGTCAAGATGGTGCTCTTCCCGCTCCCGAAGATAGCCCCGGGTGGGAAAGCAGTGTATGTCCAAGCCCTCGAGAAGAATGAGAAGCCGGGCCGGATCTCTCATATCCAATGACATCACCTCCATGGTCCGGATGTCCTCCCAATCACTCAAAGGCTCTGTAAAGCCCCAAACCGCCCGGATACCAAGCAGGTATGTAGAAGGATGACCGGCGGAATCACGGAACCCTCACAAAGATAAGACTCCCGAAATATCCTCTGGTCCGCAACCTCCAATGAGGTATCCACCAACGGATGTCCGAAGTGGATAGCCTAGCCATCGTCGGCTCCCGCCTACTCCGTCCCGCCGCCTCGGTGCACCTCTCCGAGAAATCACCCAAGGGCACCGAGTCGGCAAAGCCCTGTGCAAAGCCCCGAGCCTCTCCTCGCAGCCCATAAGGTCAACACGCCGACTCCCGATCTCATGAAATGGTCTCCCGAGCCATCCTGTCAATCCCATGCAAAGTCTCTCCCAAAACCAGCTGGGACAATGTCTTTCCTGCACTGCAGCCTTCGACCATGTCCAAGAGACCACTATGACAAATCCCCACGGACTCAAGAAGAACAATGTAGAGAATATGCAAAGGATGAATGCGTCCATAGCCACCGTGGTCGCAGCCATATCCGGGAGACCCAAACTCCGCCCGGGATATCGAAAGGTCAATCCTATCCGGGCTACCATCATCTCCTCGGCCTCTCCTGCAGGAATCTCGCGTAAAAGATGCAAGCTTTACCGCCACCGGCACGTCTCCGATCAGCGGAATAGATATAGCCTCGCCTCGGGACCCCCAATCAAGGCTCAAGTCTTCGTGCGTTGGGACGATTTCGTTGTAAGAAAAGCAAGAAACATGTCTCTCGGACGTCCTGTAACTTTGCCGCGGCTCTCAACGAGGTCCCAATCGGGCGGGAGATCCCTCAAATGCCATAAAGACTTGATCTTGAAGGAAGAATCAAGCAACCCCTTGTGATTTTGGAAGTTATGTCTCGCCCAAGATTGAAGACCGGACGAGAAAATGGTCTCTCTTCCCCTTTGTAGTCTAACGGGCCTCTCCATCGCAAAAATGATCAAAGGTGGTGTCTTTAGGTCCAAAATATGCCACAGGGGAACAGTTGAAACAAGTTTGGGTTGAAAATGAAATGAAATGACCAAGCCTTGCTTTTATTCGTAAAAATAACCAGCTTCGTACGTAACCGTGAGCCGCACGGCTTCATTTGCCCAGAGACCTATCCGCACGGCTACATTAGCCCTCTGCAGAAAAAAATTCTGCAAAGAACCAAAGTTGCTGCCCAAGGGAGTTTTCACCCCACTTTTTCAACCAAAACCCGTACAAAAACATATCCAGAAGCCATTCAAGCATTTTACACCATTATAAATCATTTTGGCCCGCCACCCGATTCCAAGCAAAAAATCACCCCAAGGCTCGATAATATGCAAATTGAAAAAGCATAAATTAGAAAAGTAAATAAAGCGTAAATACAATGTCTTCGCCCCACCTGGCCAAAATAAAGCAAAAAATAAACAAGTTGTGCATAAAAAAGTGTTCATTGTTTGTTTTGTTCCAAATCTACTCTAGAGACCTCCTAGGCCTCCGATTCTTCTTCCTCCTCATCACCGCTCACCATAGACGCTAGGCTCTCTCATCACGTCCTCCCGGTCGCTCGCATCGGAAAGAGGGATGTTGTCGTGCTCATAATCCGCCACCGCTCCAAGATATCAGCATTAGGACCTCGCCCACGAGGCCCGGCACCGGATGAATACTCCAAAGCCGAGGAAGAGGATGCCGCGCCCGACATGCCTCCTTTGCGCACGTGCTCTCGCACGCTTGTTGACGCTTTAGTAGCGCAGCGCCTTCTTGACTAAGGATCGACACACGTCTTTCCAACCCCGTTCGCCCGACCAACTCCGTCATAGGTGCGAGCCGGAACCCGAGAAAAGAAAAGAAAATCTCGTAAAATCTCGAAAAATCTCAAAAATTGCAAACTCGAAAGCTAAAAAGGGAATAAGACCCTAAGAGTATACTCACGGTGCTATCGGGTGGCGGGGTATGCTGGGGCTCCCTCGTGTCGGGGACAGGAATCCTCATCCTCCTCGGTACTCCGTGTACGACGTATGAGAGGTGTGCAGGAGGGATAGGCGGGTCAAGAGGCTCATCCTCCCCATATCCTTGAGTGACCGCCGGCTTCGTCGGCTTCGCTGGCGTCCTCGGGCGCCGCTCCACAAACACGGCGTAGGGGGTACCCATGTCAAAATACTCCTCCGCAGCCTATACCTCCTCGGTACCTCTCAATCTCATCCGCCCGCGCCCCTCGGGCCGCAGCATCCGTGGCCGGGAGGATCGTGTGGAGTAATGGCGTCCAATGGAGGGACATGACCATCTTTGCCTCGAGAAACGGTCCCCGTATATATGATGTCACAAGTCGCCCCAAATGAGCCACCTCCTCTCGCCTCGTCACCTCAACAACATCTCCCAAAGAAAATCTCAGGATACTCGCCTCAGGGGTAGAAGTCCACTCCATCCGGTCCATCCTTATTGAGCACGAGGCTTCACCATCTTGTAGTCGAAAGTGATCCGAGTCTTCCCCGTGAACCTATCCCTCACATCTCCCCTCCAAATAACCATCGCAGGGAAAATGGTGATATCACTCTGCTGGTTCCAAGGAAAGAACCCGATCACCTCGCAAAACCAGGCCTGCATGTTCAAAAACATCAAAAAGGTCATTTTTCTTATAAGAAGTCTCAAGACAGAAATGAGAAAAGAGAAAAGAAGAGAGGCTACCTCAAGGGCAAATGAGAAGCAGTCCATGGAAGCAGCTTTGTTCCGACTGTACATGTCCAACGAGAAGTACAACTCAGCCAATTCGGCCTCTCCCCAAGAGACCGTCCCTATCCCATCCACATCCTCCAGAGAGTCAAGGAGGCAAGTCATGGCCAGCGTCCCAGAATTAGCAAAGATAGTGACTGATAGCATCAACCATATGAATGCTCTAGCCACTGGGCAAGTACATCATTAGCAAAGCAAAGTTCTCGCATGCAAGTCTGAATCGCCACCTCGACGTTCCGCTGTCTCCATACCCAATCCCTTGGGAATCGGCTCAAATCCAACCAAAGCACGGAACTCCTCACCGTAATGTGGTCTCTCCAAGTCACGGGCCTCCCGGTGAACCGCAGCCGCACCGTGTAAAATCGGCAGGAGTCACAGTAAGCTCTCCCCAGCTCAGGTGGAAACTATGAGTAGAGTCCCACCAAAACTCAGATAGAGCCTGGACCAAGCCCTTGCTCTTAGACGTGATGTGAATGCCCGTGCCGATGGCCTCCACAAACGCGTCCAAACCGGTAGCCCTCACCAAATTCTTGGGGTTCACCCCATTCTTCTCAAAATCCGGCATCCTCTGCCAAAGCCTGACCGCTATCTCAGATGGTCCTCTAGACTTATTCTCCTGTAGACAAGCACAAAAAAAAAGAAGTGTCAGTCCTTCATCTCATTTCAAAAGCATGCATATAGTCACAAAAGTGCACATGTTTTCAAAAGAAAAGCATTCACAAAAGTTTTTTTTAGCACCATTTGCATCAAAAAAGCGTCTTTCATCATTTGAAACGCGTCATTTTAAGCACGTTACTTTCCTAAAGCACAAAATCACAATTTTCACGATTCTTTGCACATAAGCATTATTTTTCAAATAAAATGGCATGCATGAATCCTTTTCATCTTCCAAAATCATGTTTTCTCATTGAAAATCAGAATTTTGACCTAGTTCTAGCACAAGGCAAGAACTCCGTCTCATATTTAGACAATTCTCATTCTTACTTCATTTGCGAGAAAAAAGTGAGTCATTCTCATAATTTTCATCAAATAAATTGCACATGCATATTCTTAGCCTCATAGGTTGTTCATGCATCTCAAAATCATTCAAAAATCCTAGAAAAAATCCTAGGAAATTCCTAAAATTTGGGTCAAGCCCTAAATCATTCAAAAATCAAGCAAAATCGACGGATTTGAGCAAAATGAGAATGCTTACCCCAACCGATCGAGGGTTTGTTGATTTATGCTCCCTTCTCCCCGGATAGAGCTCCGATGGAGGCGTAAGGAAGTCATACTTCCTCTCCATCCGAACGAGCTCCTTCCTCCTCCATCTAGCGGCGGCGGAAACGTTCCTTCTAGCTTGCCTCGGCATTGGGTTCCCCTCCGGATCCATTCCAAATCAGTAGAGCCAAAGGGAATTGAAGGAATTTCAAAATTTCTCTCCCTTCTCCTCTCTCTCTCTCTGCGTTCTTGGGTGGCAATGTAATGCCCAATGCCCGTTCAAACCTGTTTTAAATAATCTGTAAAAAACAGGTCTCTAGCCGTACGGCTCCTTTTTCTCCATCTCATGCCGGGCGGCCTCATTCGCTCTGAGCAGAAAATTACAATCCTGCCCCTGGACCTTCCACTTGGGCATGCAATTTCCGTTATCTTTTAACCAAGATAACATCTTTTTCAAAAAAATATCCCTTATCGCCTAAGCAATCAAGCTCTATCCCCAGTCACCTCCGTTAATTTCGTTATAACGGGATAACCCTAGGTGACAACCTCCGAATTGTCAAAACTCTAAACTAAGCTACCTCTATCCCGAATAGTGACGTACGCTCAAGTTTCTCTCAACTTAAGCTACCTCTATCCCGAATAGTGACGTACGCTCAAGTTTCTCTCAACTTAAGCTACCTCTATCCCGAATAGTGACGTACGCTCAAGTTTCTCTCAACTTAAGCTACCACTATCCCGAATAGTGACGTACGCTCAAGTTTCTATCAACTTAAGCTACCTCTATCCCGAATAGTGACGTACGCTCAAGTTTCTATCAACTTAAGCTACCTCTGTCATGAATAGAGACGTATGCTTAAATCATTCTAGCTTTGGCAACCCATATCTCTGATTCGAAAGAGATTGAGGCGTATGCTTAAGGCATTCAAACTTTGGCAACCCATATCTCTGATTCGAAAGAGATTGAGACGTATGCTCAAGTCTTTGGCAACCCATATCTCTGATTCGAAAGAGATTGAGACGTATGCTCAAGTCATTGGCAACCCATATCTCTGATTCGAAAGAGATTGATACGTATGCTTAAATCATTCTAGCTTTGGCAACCCATATCTCTGATTCGAAAGAGATTGAGACGTATGCTTAAATCATTCTAGCTTTGGCAACCCATATCTCTGATTCGAAAGAGATTGAGACGTATGCTTAAATCATTCTAGCTTTGGCAACCCATATCTCTGATTCGAAAGAGATTGAGACGTATGCTCAAGTTCACCAAACTCTAGCTACCTCTATCCACTCGATGACGTAAGCTCTAGTTTCAATCGGGTGACATCCTCCAAGAATTGTCAATCGTGTGACGGCCTCCATTAATTGTCAAAATCTCAAGAATCCTAGACATCGTTCCTAACTATCTAGTGATGCTTGAACTACGATCAAGGCTTGATTCCTCCGGGATACGTAGGTAGCCTTTTATAAAAGGTCCACCATTCGACCACTTTGGTCACCCCGTTTCTTTGTCACTCCTCGGTGATAAAGCGGCCCCTCATAGAGGTTCGATATCCGACCACCTTGGTCACTCCTAGCATATCCCCGGTAGGATCAATTGCTTGACCTCCTAGGTCATTTTCTCTTCTATTTCCCCAAAGAAGAGACCGGTTTCTCTTCTTCCTTCCCCGCCGGATCCTAATTCCGAACTACGGCCTGGCTTGATTCCTCCGGGATACGTAGGTAGCCTTCCAGAGGTTCAGCCACTCGACCACCTTGGTCACCCAATCTGTCTCGGCATTCGCCAGATCGGATCCTTTTCTATCGACAACCCCACTCACCTTGCAAGTGACGTTGCCGAGGGGCTTCTGTAAGTACCCAAATCTGGCTCATGCCTTCCGGTTAAATTTCCCGGCAATTTCGGTAAGTTTCCCGGTAATTCCCCGGACCTTTCTAGTGTTCCGGAAATGTTCTGGAACAGTCCCAAATTAAATTAAGGGCTGAAGGGAGCCTTCCTAATTAAGAAACACGTTTTTCTTAATTAGGAAGAGGGTTCTAGAATTTGCCACCTTGCATGGTTCTAGAAATGCTGAGTCACAATGGATAATGCCGCACGGCTGCATTAGCTCGCTGTCCCTAGCCGCACGGCTTCATTAGCCTTATCCAGACTACCTATAAATAGAGCCCTCCTCTACCCATTTCAACACACAATTCATAGCAAGACACCCACAAACACTCCAAATACATGAAGAATACTGCTGGAAGCTCAAGAAGGTGAAGAAGAAGGCCAAGAAGCTCCCTCCCTCCTCCTTGAAGATCCAAGACCAACCTCTCCTCCTAGCTCCGACCAAAGAAGAAGGAAGCTATTGGTAACCTCGCACGCCCTACCTTTGCATCCTAATTGCTTTATAATTTGCTCTTTGCATTGTCTTTATATTGCTTGGGACTTGGTAGATTAAAGATCCTATCTTTATATTCCCCCTTCCCCTTTTGCATACATTAGACATCATTTGTCATAAAAATGTAGTCTTTTCCCATAAAGGTGCATCCTTTGCACCTAAAACCCCCATTTTCAAATAAAAATGTCATCTTCATGCATCCTTTGCATATAAAAATCAAATCTTTTTCAATCAAAATGCATCCTTTGCATTCAAAAATCTTTTCCAATGCATCATTTGCATAAAAATCCTATCTTTACGCATCACTTGCATAAAGATCATTTCTTTCAATCAAAAATGCATCATTTGCATAAAAATCAAATCTTTATGCATCATTTGCAATAAAGATTATTTCTTTAAACTAAGTGTATCATTTGCAACTCAAAAATGTCATCTTTTCATTAAAGATTCATTTTTACATACATTTCCCCCATTCCCCCATTAACAACCTAGGAATGGACTGGTGTAAAAGATCCTATCTTTATATCGTTCCTTCCATTAAAGGTTCCATATCACTTTAGAAAGGGACAACCTTGAACCCTATATCTCCAATTATCGCTTAAGAAAGAGTATGAAGCATCTATACGAGCTCGACCGTCTTAAAGCGTAGGATTGATGGGCTAAGGACCCTCCTTTTCTAAAGAACCTCATCTTTGACCAAAAGAGAGTCATTCTCTCGATCACGCAAGTCCCGAGGGTCCCGAGGTTAAAAATGCGATGATCACAAGTCACAAGATGAGGACGGGATCATAATCCCAAATACATAAAATTCCAAGGAATCCCGAGCGACAACCAACAAATGGTTTGTACGTCCGGAAGACAACTTGGGACATTCCCCCCCCCCCTTTTTCTCAAACACATGCACACAAGAAAGCACGCAAGCAAGCACGATTACTGAAATCTTGGGAGACTTGCTCCGGCAAGGCACTTTGGGTGAACGCCAAACGTTCTTCCCAAGGGGTAACTTAACCTCCGAACCCAAGTAAAAACCTTTTTTTCAAAGTTTTGAGGTAATCAAAATGGCGTGGCGACTCCATTTTTCAAATAACTCGGATGTCTTCAAACTCGCGTGAATCCAACAAAAATTTGGGCACCACATTCACAGATATAAGCAAAACATCCGAGATGCACCTCCTCGTCCTCGGTCAAACAACCATGAAAATGAGAGAAATGTGGTGGTAGACCTGAGGAGCCACATGAACACTCAGAGGGAGCAGGAGGTTAACTCGGCTGATTTACGAGCAAGGCTCAGTCATGTTAGACATTTCTCCCCTTGTCATATTAACATTTCTCCTCATCATAATCATCATCCTCAGCATAGAAGCCCTTCTCGTCCCAGAAACCTTTTTAGGCCGATGAGCCCTCGTCCTTACAGAATGCTACCTCATGAAGGGGATCCGAGGAAAGAAAAAACACCATCTAGACAAGGAGAGAACCACTGGGAGGACGAGGAACATAGCCGGGTGAATGCTCACGCAAGAGATGAAAGGTCCGACCGAAGTTCCCACCGAAACTCTCACTTCAGCTCTGGAAATGGGATTGATGCCAGAGAATTGTTGCTCTTGAAAAAGAGACTTGACGAGATGGAAATGGGAAAGAAGGACGAGGAAGAAGATGACACTAGTGCAACTCATCCTTTCTCCAAAAAAATTAATGATCTACCTCCTAACCCTGCCTTCAAATTCCCCAGTTTTGACAAATATGTGGGAACCACTAACGCACGGGACCATGTGCAAAGTTTTGAATCTACTATGGCCCTCCTCACCAAGGCAGATGACTGAATGAACGCTCGGCCCGAAGAAACAAATTGTGTTATCGATATCATTTTTATCCTTTTTTTTAAAGGTTTTGTAATGTACTGTAATGATACGATAAGTTTTGAAAGCTTCGGTTTTGGGAGTCGCCACGCCATTTTTAAAGGAAAACATTGAAAAACCTATTTTAAGAGTATTTTGGGTTCGGGAGTCTGGTTACGTGTTTGGGAAGAACTAGAGAGTTCACCCTACATGCCTCTTTCGAGACTTTCAATCAACATTGGACAATTATGGACATTCAAAGTGTGTGTGCAATATGTGTCGATGTGCAAATCATGCAAATTTGACATTTTCATTGATAATATCAAGACTGAGTACAACTTGTGAGCCATGACAGGGGGCCACACCCTTTTACATATTATGATTATCAAGACAAGGCAGAAGGTAAGACAATTTGCCCAGAGAGCTTTGACGTCGTCCGACACAGGACCTCCTAGAAAGAGGGTGTCGCACGACATGATACCTCTTGGTCAGATTGTCTTTTACAATGACCAAGCTATTTCTGGAGCTGGAATGACATTTATTTGACTCAGTAAAGACACTATTTGAAGGTATAAGCTCTGTTTGGGATTTACGGGAGTGAGCAAAGTCACGATAGACTTTGAATGATACGGATGTCACATGACATGGAACATCCGAGGTTATTCATGTCATGTGGCAAACCGCCTCCAATAAATCGCACCCAAACAGATCATAGGCACCCAAATAGTGGCTTACGAGCCACAGAAATGCTTAGGTAAGCTTTGAGTTACTAAAGGGGTAATCGGACAGGATCGAAGTCCAAGAATGGCTTCTGACCTTACGGGATCTCCATGTCGTATGACACAGGATCTCCATGGAGTCCTGTGTCGTCCGACAGGGATAGGCCATTTCTGTGCCCTTCAGTCTGTTTGATTCCCTTTTGTTTCTCAAGGCAAACTAAGCACCTTCATTAACTGTAAGCAGTATTAAAACAGTAATATACGAGTATTATGGGAGGATCACATGGCTTTAGTGGCCAAATGTGATGAATCACATATTTTTGGCCACTTTGAAGTAGCCATCACCTCCTAACTCAATGCAAATGCGTAAAGATTAAATCTTTATTGATCCTAAGATGACCAAATGTCCAGATCTGAGGTGGGGAGAAGTGAATATTGAAGATTCACTTCTCCACCACCTTTATCATGCAAAAATCCCAATTTCTACATAATATTAAAGCAAGTAAGCATGCAATGTATTATAAATGTATTAAAGACTTTATTTAAAGAGGGAGAAGGGTTTAGTGGCTACCTATTGTAGTCCACAAGGTGAGATCACCAATAGTATGGTGTCCACCCCTTCTACACACCAACAAAGGAAGGCTTCTTTGGAACTTGACCTTGGAATATGTGTGTGTGTGAGGAGGGAGGTAAGTGTGTGTGTATGAGAGAGAGAGGGAGACTCTATTTGGACAGAGTTTTCCCTATATTACTGGTATCCTCCCTCTAGTCCCTCTTTTTGGCCATGTTGGGCCGAATGCCTGGCAGGCCCAATGGGTTGGATGGGCTGAATGGATATTTGGACTTTATTTGCTTCTTTAGCAATTATGTAAGCCCAAAAATCAATAATAGTGGATCCAAAACATGAGTTCGGATCGGGGTACTCACAGAGCCCCTCGGCGATGTCACTTCCACGGGAAGTGGGGTCGTCGACACAATGAGAATCCCGAGCCGGACACGAACGACGGGAAAAGAGATGACCAAGATGGTCAAGTGGCTGGACCTCTTATGAAGAGGATTCCTACGTATCCCGTGGGGGAATCAAGCCGAATCGTAGTTCGTTAAAGATGGACGTGCCAAATGAAAGGCTACGGGCTTTGTACCCGAGATTGACTGTTCCAAGGGGAGTCACCCCGAAGGTGGGTGTTTATACCCGATATTGACTGTTCCAAGGGGAGTCACCCCGAGGATGGGCGTTTGGTACCCAAGATTGACTGTTCCAAGGGGAGTCACCCCGAGGATGGGCGTTTGTACCCAAGATTGACTGTTGAATGGGGAGTCACCCCGAAGGTGGGCGTTTGGTACCCAAGATTGACTGTTGCAATGGGGAGTCACCCCAAGATGGGCGTTTATACCCGGGATTTGACTATTCCAAGGGGAGTCACCCCGAAGATGTGACTTTTTTCTTTGGGAGTCACCCGCGAATTTGACTATTTTTCTTTGGGAAGTCACCCGCGAATTTGACTGTTTTTGGTGGGAAGTCACCCCGAAGATGGGCGTTTATACCCGGGATTTGACTATTCCAAGGGGAGTCACCCCGAAGATGTGACTTTTTTTCTTTGGGAGTCACCCGCAAATTTGACTGTTTTTTCTTTGGGAAGTCACCCGCGAATTTGACTGTTTTTTCTTTGGGAAGTCACCCGCGAATTTGACTATTTTTGGTGGGGAGTCACCCCGAAGATGTGACTTTTTTCTTTGGGAGTCACCCGCGAATTTGACTGTTTTTCTTTGGGAAGTCACCCGCGAATTTGACTGTCTTTGGTGGGGAGTCACCCCGAAGATGTGACTTTTTTCTTTGGGAGTCACCTGCGAATTTGACTGTTTTTCTTTAGGAAGTCACCCGCAAATTTGACTGTTTTTGGTGGGGAGTCACCCCGAAGATGTGACTTTTTTCTTTAGGAGTCACCCGCGAATTTGACTGTTTTTCTTTGGGAAGTCACCCGCGAATTTGACTGTTTTTGGTGGGGAGTCACCCCGAAGATGTGTATTGAGTGGGAAATCTGTACGGTCTTTCCGGACCGGGTAGTTTATGGCCATTCCGGGCCATTTTCTGTGATGACCAAGAGAGGTGGGCATTTGAACCCAAATGAGATGATAAATTTTGATGATAGGCAGCCAAGATAGGCTGACAGGATTGAATCAGGGGCAAAAGGGGAAAATCACCCTTCTGGACCATGGTTGTCGTCCGACAGGGGGAGTCTCCAAGGCAGTTTTAATTAAAACAGCAGGTCGTAAGACAGACCCTAAAAACCTCATTGTCGCCGAGAAGAGAAAGGGAGAGAAAAAATTCGAAATTTCTTCCCTCAACTTGATTTAAATCAAAGATTTTGATAATGCCTCCGCGATCCGAATCGAGAAGGAATGTGCAACAAGTCTTGTCCGAGAGAAGGAAGCTTGTAGATCGGAACAAGCGGAAGAAATTCCCTGAGGGACACGGGCTTTACCCGGGTTTTGATTTTCATACTTCTACTATGGAGCAGAAGGGGGTAAGCATTCTAAACATTAACCCTTTCGAAATTTGATTTCTAGGGTTTGGGATCGAAATTGGGGGAAATCGCACCCAAAGAGGAATTGCATGCTTGGCATGAAGTGTATTTTTTGAAAAGATTTTCCTTTTTCTGCTTTTCTTCTTTTTGAAAGAGTTTGGTGATTTTTTGAAAAATGCACATGAATGAATGCACATATTGTTATAAGCATGGTTTTTGATACCTGTGCTGTGCTTACCTGCAGACTTTGCGGACCAAGGGGTCCCCTGAGGCTATTGCGACCATCTGGGGCCTTCTTCCCGATTCCTCTGACTTGCCGGACAGTCCCAAGGGCCTGGTATTCGCTGCTGGTCTTGGACCATTTTTCACAGCTGTTGGAGACTTTGGAGACACGGCCAGGAGCGTAGAGCTGGTGCGGGCCTTCAGGCATTTCTGGTGGGACTCTACCCACACTTTTCATCTATCCTGGGGGGATTCGAACATCACCCCTTATGACTTCACTGCTATCACTGGTCTGCAGTTTACAGATAGGCCCATCTTCTCTGAGGACCCTGGCGTGCTGAGCACGGATGCCATTAGGGCTTTGACTGGACTGACCCTTCGCCTGAAGGGCAATGGTGTTCCGCTGGTGGACTTGCACTCGGCTTTGACTCATCAGTGCCGTCTCTTTGCTGAGGATGCTGCTACCTTTACTGCTGAGCAGTTGGCTAGGGCCTTTGTCTGGGCTGGGTTTTCTGACACCCTATTTTGTAATGCCTCTACGACGGCATTGACCCTTCTGCTGGAGCCTCTTAGAGATTGGAGCCAGGTGTCCACCTTTTCATGAGGAGAGGCTGGTTTGGCCCAGGTGTATAGGAGCCTTGATGAGGTGAGCAAAGGCAGTGTGACCTCTTTAGACTTTTATCAGATTGTGCTGGAGGTATGCCCTTTACTTTTTCACAACTTGACTACCGCATTTGACTTTTCTGTCTTCATTCTTTTCTTGTCCTTTGCCTGCTGAAAGCTTTCTGTCTTTTGATCTCAGGTGTGGGCCTATGAGGTGTTTGGCTGCTACGCTTGGACTGTGCCTGAGAGGATTGCGGCAGATTTGTTCCCTGCTATTCGCCGTTGGACTTTTGGAGCGAGGGAGAGTCGGAGAGTGGACGGGGCGAAGCCCCGTAAGACGGCTTGCTACCATGACACGATGATTGCTTTGAGGGGTACCCCTGTTGGGTTGAGACATTTCCCCTGGCATGGTAGGTATGGCGAGGATGTGGTCGGTCTTCTTGCCACTGGTGACCGGGGACGAGGAGGCCGTTGATTGGCTGGAGGGAGATGCCTGTATTTGGGGGAGAGAGTTTGCGAGACGGCACGGTCCTGGAGCTGCTTCTCGCGTTCCTCACGATCCTCCTGCGGGGATATGGCATATCCGGGCCTTGCCTGACTTGGAGCGGCTGCGGACCGACATTGATGCTGCTGAGCTTTCTGATGATGGGGACTATGCCCAGTTCGTCTTCACCCGATTGGTGACTCCTCAGGTTATGGCTGCCAGGAGGGCAGCGGGGATGCAGATACCGGCACCTCCCCGCTTTTTTGAGTATGAGGCTGGGGGTAATATTCGCCGCTCCTCATTTGACATGTCTAAGACTCATCCACATCTGCGGCTGCTTCGCGGGACTACTTCTGTGAGCAATCTCTTCTTTTCTGCTTTGTTCAAGCTTTTAACTGCTTTACTGTTTGCATTGATTGCTTCTGACCGTCTTTTTTGTTTTCATTGAACAGGTTCCAGCCAAGACGTTCAGGACGGTGGCGAAGGCGCTCACCGGTGCTGTGAAGATGTTGCGCCAGTTTCAGAGGAGCGCGGAGCATTGGAAGGGGAGGTGCAGCTCCCAGCCTGGTGACGTTGTGCCTCCGAAGAAGAGGCCTAGGCCGGCTTTGGCTCCTTCTGGCTCACAGGCGGGCGGGTCTAGTCAGCAGCCCCAGCCTGATGGTGATGATGGCGAGGATGATCCCTACCAGCCCCCTTATTCTACCGTGCCTGAGTGGCATGGGTATTATGCTGAGCCCCAGCCTTGGGCACAGTACGAGGACGATGATTCAGACGGCGAGATCCATGAGGCGCCGGAGGGTGGCGATGATGGCCAGGAGCAGAGCAGCTCCGAGGAGGAGGTTGGCAGCGTCCAGGATGACAGCGGCTCCGAAGATGAGGAGGATGATTCCGGCGACGACTCCGAGTCGGAGTGATCACGATGGTCCCCTTTTGCCATGCTTTGACTCTTTTAGGGAGAGAGAAGAAATGCATGTATTTTTTGTTCTTTTGGATTGTAAAAACAAATATTTTATTGCTTTTGTATTTTGACAACTACAATATTTGTTTATTTATGTATTTGTGAGCTTATATGCACGAGTTCGTCCCAAGAAAGGCACGAAAATGGTGGCTTTTGGTGTGATGGGGTATTTTTGTGATTTTTGTATGCTTTGGATGACGTTTATGCATCTGCGGGTGTGTTGGATGTGCCGAATCCTTTCCCGTGGGCTTGATGAGCGAGGGGGAGTGTTTAGGTATGATTTTATGGTGTTTTGGACAGGTTTGGGTGGTTTCTTGAGCAAGCATTGGGTTGCTTGGGGTTCTTTGCATTGCTGGCTGGTGATCTGATGGACCTCTCCATGTCGTCCAGACACGGGACTTCATGGAGCCTTCATGTCGCACGACAAAGAGAGTCTCGGGAGACGGGTTTCTTGGTCGTGAAGCCCTGAGAATTTATAAAGCGGGACTCGTAAACCACTCATTCCGGCGATTCTGATGAGCTCTAAACCTGCCTTCCACCTCGAAATTAGCCCCAAGATTTGATCTTTGGCCCAAAATGGAACATTATAATGACAGATCTAAGATCAAAGAGCGTCAATTTCATTCAGATCTCATAAATCTGACCCGCCATCATCGTAGCAACAACATGAGGGTTATCGACCAACGATATGGGTTGAGATGCATCTGGGCATTAAAGGAGTGGACGGTTGATTGGAACCTTCTCCGGGCTGCATCCAGGTACTGGGATTGCGAGAGGCATGTCTTTACCCTCTCGTATAATGATCTCACACCCACCATTGAGGAGTTTCAGGCACTGACTGGGGGAGCTGAGCTTAGAGATGCGATCTTTCCCCGTGATCCACGACCTTTGACTGAGAAGTTGGCCGATTTCTTGGGATTTCGCACCGAGCAGGTGACTGATCTGATTCTTGACCTGTCCTTTGTTGACCTGGCCCAGATAGCCCGATTGGCTGTATCGCATCCGGAGCTGTTTGACTCGTCTACAGCCATGGACATTTTTATGCTGATTATGATTTCCCTGTACTGCTTTTGTGAGTACGACGGGGTATGCCTGCAGTTTGCACGGGAGTCGTTAGGCGGATGCGGGGTTCTCGAGGCACCACGTTGGGCGATATTCGACCGGGCGGGGAGAGAGAGATGTAGTTCCCCTTTTCTTTGGCGGAGACTTATCATGGGATGGACCGACTGGCTAGAGGGTCATTTCATATGGGATGTGGCAGCCCCAGTCTCTTGTCATTGTGGCTCTTTGAGCGGTTGAGACTCATCTCCCCATTACCTGTTGGGCAGACTGCAGCACCTTGGGTCACACAGCAGAGGCGAGTGGCTCCGGAGGCTTCACAGGAAGGTTGGCAGAGCGGCGACCGAGTATACTACCAGCGATATCCCGATCTTGGGTTCCTGGATGGAGGCTTGAGACCATGAGCGGCAGGCAGGATAACTCTGTTGTAGTGAGGCTGCCGGGATTGCGCTTCTCATCATTTAGCATTCCCTTGCTTGTCCAGAGGCAGTATGGATACCCACAGCAGGCTGTTGCTGGGTTCAGAGAGCAGATGGCCCGGGACACTGTTCTTCTTGACATGACTGATGTCCAGACTCTCAGGTTTTTTGCCAGGGCTTCTCGGGAGAAGCTTTTTATACCCACATGCTGATACAGAAAACCCGGGGAATCACATATCTGTCCACCTTGTATCTCATTTGGTACGGGGAGCAGATGGGACCAGTCCAGCACACCATTGAAGCATACTGCCGAGGGATCCGAGGAGGAGACCAATCTAGCCTGGAGCTACGCGATACTGAGGCACAGGCTGACCCCGACAACATGACCGATGATCCGGCAGCGGATTTTGAGAGACTCGTAGAGAGGAGAGCCAAGATGAGAGATGACCCTGAAGTTTTGGCTCGGAGGACAGCTCTGAGAGAGGAGAGAGCTGTCCAGGCGGCGCTGAGAGCTGCCGGATTGGTTGACTCACCGACTCGTATTATTCTCGAGCCGGGGCGACGGGAGACAGAAATGTTTGGGATAGCTAAGCCAAAGACCTCCCGAGGATCGAGGAAGAGGAAGAAGAAGGGTGCTAGTTCAGGAGTGGGAACGAGCGACTAGGATTAGGTGACCTATCCTTGTATCCCTTATTTGCCGACACAGACAATTTAGATGTACCTTTTAAAAGATATTATTTTGCTAATGTTAATGATTCGAGAGTAAACCGTGCTTGAACTCATCAATGAATGTATTAATGTGATGAAAGCTGAAATTACTTCAGAACTTAATCAAGACACATTTTGGTAATCACAAATACAACTGTTGACAGGATTTGGTGATTTTTATGATTTTTAGACCGAACCGCGAACGGCTGCCTACGTTCCCCTTTTACAGATTGGACTAAGGGGCTCAGGTCTCCGTAGTTCGACCCAATTATCTTTGTGTTCAAGAAAGGGATAGATAGAAGGGGAACAAATGGTGCAACCCTGTTTTTTACCTAGACCGCCCTTTTTTAGGGTTTTCAGCCTAGTTGGGTATATTCTTTTAGCACCGAGCGCGCCCTTTGTTTTGCACGGACTTCCTTTTGAGTGGTTTTCAGTCTCGTCTGGGTACATTATTTTCGCGCTTTTGTTTTGTTTGTTTTTTTCTTTTTTTTTATTTCTCTTCTTCTTTTTTTTAGAAGGGGGAGACTTGATTCAGACGTAATAGCGGCGCAGTTTGTCGCTGTTCACCGGGTGCATGAAGGGATTACCATCCAAATCTTTCAACTTCATTACTCCGTCAGAGAAGATCTCTTTTACCAGATACGGGCCTACCCAGATTGGAGCCCACTTGCCCAAAGGACTGAAATGATTCGGCGGCTTTTCTTTTAGGACCAAATCACCCACTTTTATGTCGCGGGGATGTACCTTCTTGTCAAAGGCCCTAGCCATGCGCTTCTGATAAACCCGGATGTGCTCCATTGCCTTAAGCCTTCGCTCGTCCAGGAGAGCTAACTCGTCATGTCGACTCTGAAGCCATTCTATTTCGTTGACCTCATTTTCAAGAAGAACCCGTAGAGAGGGTATTTCTAACTCAATGGGTAGAACGGCATCCATCCCATATGTCAAAGCGAACGGGGTTTCACCGGTGGCAGTTCTTACCGAAGTACGGTAGCCCCAAAGTGCAAAGTGAAGCTTCTCAGGCCAATCCCGGCTCCTTTCAGCCATCTTCCGGATGATCCTTTCTAGATTCTTGTTTGCGGCCTCGACAACACCATTGGTTTGAGGGCGATAAGGGGAAGACTTATGTCGCTTGATTCTGAATTTGCGAGCAGTTCGTCGGTGTGTCCCTCGAAGTGTGACCCGTTGTCTGAGATAATCTCATTTGGAACTCCATATCGGCACAGAATGTTCTTTTTTATGAAACGGGCCACCTTTTTGGAGTTGAGGAATTTGTAGGACGCTGCTTCAACCCACTTGGTGAAGTAATCTACAGCGACCAACACGAACTCGTGCCCGTTACTGCCGGTAGGAGTTATCTTCCCAATAACGTCGATTCCCCAAGTTGCGAATGGCCAAGGAGTGCTCATGCAGTAGATATCATGGGGAGGTATATGGTTGAGATTGGAGAACCGCTGACACTTATCGCAGGTTCGCACAAACTGAATGCAGTCAGTTTCCATGGAGATCCAATAATAACCCATCCTGAGTATGCTGAACATCAAGGCTCGGGCGTTCATATGTGGTCCACATGCGCCACCATGGACTTCTTCCATGACCTTTCTGGCTTTAGACTTGCTGATGCAGAGTAGAAGTGGGCCTTGGTGCCTTTTCTTCCATAGGTCGTCTCCCAGAATAACGTACTGTGCAGACAACCTTTTCAAAGCTTGTAAACTTTTGGCGCGGAGACCTTCTGTCTACCATCCTCTTCCGCTGGGAACGAAGCTTCGCCATGCTTAAGGTACTAAAAGATCTGACTGTACCACAAGTCATCGACCTTTTCTAGCTCGATCTGGCAACAGTAGGCGGGGTTCTCGCGCCTCCCAACCCTGAATGGTTTTACTGATTTTCCCTCTGGAATTTCCACCAAAGAGGCCAAAGTGGCCAGGGCATCCGCAAACCTGTTCTTGTCCCGGGGTAGGTAGTGAAACGTGACCTCCTTGAATTGGTCGATCAGGTCTTCCATGTAAGCATAGTACATTTGCAAGTACTGGTCCACGGTTCTCCACTTATTGGATACCTGATTGATGATTAGCTGAGAGTCTCCGTACACCTCCAGCCTTTCGACGTTTCGTTCCAAGGCTACCTCGAGGCCGGCTATGCAAGCTTCATATTCCACGGCATTGTTAGTAGCCGGGAAATTCAACTTGATAGCGATGGGGGTGTGCACATCCTTTGGATCAACCAACACCATGCCGATACCATTGCCCATTTTGTTTGCGGCACCATCAAAGAACAACTGCCAACGGTCCCTTCCCTCTATAATGAAAATTCCATCGTCTAGAAATTGGGGTTCGAACTCGGGCGTTTCTGAGCTTGGGAACTCTGCCAAATGATCCGACAGAGCTTGGCCTTTGATTGCCTTGCGGGTTACGAACTTGATATCGAATTCGGCTAGGAAGAATGACCATTTCGCAAGTCTTGATGACAGAGAAGTCTTTCCGAATAGGCACTTGATGGGATCCATCTTTGACACCAGGTGCACTGTATGCGCCAGGAGGTAGTGTCTCAATTTGCTGACCACCCATACCAAAGCTGCACAGGTTTTCTCTAAAGCTGAGTAGTTCAATTTGCTGCCCTGAAGCTTCCGACTGACGAAGTATATGGCATTTTCTACCTTTGAATCTGGCTTTTCTTGTGCGAGCATGGCTCCGACAGCTGTGTCTGTAACTGTCAAATATAGCAACAAGGGCTTGTCCTTATGCGGAGGACACAAGATTGGGGGATGGACCAAGTAGGCCTTGATCGTCTCGAAGGCGGTTTGACACTGCTCGTTCCACTCAACCTCCTGATTCTTTCTGAGCAGCTTGAAGATCGACTCACAAATAGAGGTTAGCTGATGGATGAATCGGCTAATATATTGGAGACGGCCCATGAAAGCCTTCACCTCCGTGACTGTTTTCGGTGGTTTCATCTCCATGATGGCTTTGATCTTTCTCGGATCAGCTTCAATTCCTCGTTCTGTGACCATGTATCCCAGAACCTTTCCTCGGACTACGCCAAAAGTGCATTTTGCTGGGTTCAACCTCATTTCATGCTCCCGTAGTCGGTTGAAGAACTTCCTCAGGTCGATCAAGTGCTGACCATCTGGCCCTTGGAGTGAATAATCATATCATCAACATAGACCTCGATCTCCTTGTGGATCATGTCATGGAAAAGTGCAGTGACTGCTCACTGGTAAGTGGCGCCGGCATTCTTCAGTCCGAAGGGCATAACCGTATAGCAGAAGGTTCCCCACGGGCTGGTGAAGGCAGTCTTTTCCTGATCTTCTTCGGCAACTTTAATCTGATTATAACCCGCAAAACCATCCACGAATGATTTGACTTCGTAGCTGGCGGTAGTGTCCACCAATAGATCGATATTGGGCAAGGGAAAGTCGTCCTTTGGGCTAGCCTCGTTTAGGCCTCTGAAGTCCACACAAACCCTGACTTTGCCATTCGACTTGGTAACCGTCACTATGTTGGCCAACCACTTGGGGTATTCGACCACTCTGATGAAACCCACTCTGAGCAGCTTCTCTATTTCTTCTTTGACCTGGAGGGACCATTCTGGCTTGATCCGGCGAAGTTTCTGTTTGACTGGCCTGGCTTCTGGGTCCAGGAGGATTTGATGCTCAACAGTTGAAATATCCAACCCGGGCATGTCTTTGTAGGACCAGGCAAATACGTCCACATATTCCTTGAGCAGATCAATGAGGGCTTCCCGTTCTTTCCCGGTGAAGAAACTGCCAATCTGTGTCTCTTTGGGCTCTTCAGTAGTTCCCAAATTCACTGTAGTTAATACCTCATCAGCAGCTTGGGCCCGATTGTCATCTCGGTCAAAAACCTGCTTTAAATTATCATTTAAAAAGTTTTCATCTAAAAGGTCTGTGTCCTCTTCAAATGAATCATTATTAACCACTTTTAAGTCATTAAGATTTGTCTTAGTTAACTTATCATTTGTTAAGGTGGCAATTAAGGGATACGCAGAAAGGTCAACCATTTCATTCAATGCAAAAGGGAAGACAGGGTTAAAGACACGACGATGATCATCAGCCGTGAGAGTATCAGACCTGTCTAGAGACTCAAACTTGATAATAAAAGACTCTGAGGACTGGAATTCGAAAATCCTTGACTGACTCTTGACCCTACTCTACTTATTTGACTCGAAGCTTCTGACACGGGTTGGACTTTTGCTTTCTTCTGCTGTTGTTTCTCAGAGGACTGGAGACTTCAAGCTGATCGAGGAACTTGTCGGAAATCAGTGGCAAGCCGGTATTCTGAAAAGATGGTGCGGGGAGTTAGAGAAACTTGATGCAGTCCCTTTGCTAGTTCGTTCATGACAGACGCACTTATTGGCTGAGGGGTCTGGCTCATCTTGTCAATACCCTGCGTATAAGTCAGCTCCTCTTTAGTGATCACAACCTTATCTGTGCGGCCAAAAGGAGGGTTAACCCGGGTGATGTTGACGAAGTTCTCCCCGGGAGATAACTTGGTTCTGCCTTGGTTAACTCTGCATTCCATTGGGGTCTCATGTTCTGCCTTCAAATCAGCCGACTTTTTGTCAGACTTTGCAGTGGCGATAGGCTCAGAATTATTTATCCCTAGAGGATCAATGATGATGAGAGGGTTGGTCTGGACTTTGTTTCGGCTGACTGTTTCCTTCGTGGGCCTCTTGGGGTAACTGACGTAATAGTCAAATTTACCTGAGGGTTCGCCTAAAATTCCCACACTCTCGTCGCCAGCTTCGTATCCCTCCTTCAATTTCTGTTGCATGGACTTCCTCTTCTTCTTTTTTTCTTAAAGGAGCATCTTCATTGATCCAGTCCTGATATTCATATTCCAAACAATCTTCACAGTCGCACACATCATACCAGATGTGGGGTATGGGTTGAGCTGGGGGAGCCCCTCCTGGCATCTGGTTATCAGCATGGTTGACTACCACATTGGCCATTCTTAATACTGGAATGTTGAAGCTGACGATTTTACAGTTTATCTGGGACTGCTGAGAGCGAATTCCTGACCGGAGAGAAACTGATTAACCGACCACCCGAAACTCTGACCCAATACTTGCTCGCTGAAAGGGGAGAGAACGACTTTAGGTAGGGGAGAGGATAGGCTGAGGACGGACTCATGCATATGCTCTCTTTTTTTTTTTATATATTTTTACATTTTTTTTTGTTTTTTATAAAAATGATTTTTATTGATCCTAGGAATGGTTGGAAAAGGGGGAAACCTTATTTTTTGCATTCTACGCTATTCCTGGATCAGTGGGTTCCATCACTACGTCTATAGACCCCCTGTATTCCACCTGTATTGCACCTCCGGGATGGACAATCCCGGCAGAGGTCCTATAGGGCACGTGGAACCCACCAATCGAAAGGGAGAACGAACCTATGGGCATACAAGCCAAAACAAGTCAAACTCGGGGTTTTCAAAACCAAGTCCAAGTCAACGTCTAAACTCGAGAGGAGAGAGGGTCGAACGTACGTTTGAACGTACGAGACCGCAATTTGGAGATGACCTCTCTTCCTTTCGAGTTGGAAATCTGGCATGGCCTCTCGTCGCTTAGCGGCAAAATTTCGGCATAACTCTCGTTAGTATGCGTTAAGAATTCGACATGGTCCCGTGTTGACACATGTCGAGAACGCGTCATGACTTCTCACGAAGCCAAGCCGAGAAATCGATATGTACCTACGTCGAGATATGTAGAGATATTAACGTGTACTTACGCTTGAATTATGTCGTGATTCCGACACGAAGAGGGAAAGTATGCCAAGATTTTTGGAGACGATGCATGACTCGGACTTTGTGAGAAAATTTTGAAAACCGAGTTTAAAATATTTTGAAAAGCATTGGCCAAAAACCAACCGATCACGGTAGAAAGTGTGTCACGGACAAGTGTTGGCTGACTCACTAGCTAGGAGGACTTTAGGCGCTCAAACGTCAGTGAAACACGTCGCTTTCCGCGATGCCGTCCGTACACTCCCGGGTTCTAACTCTATGTGCAGGTAGCGTGCGAGTAGTGTGAAGGTATTTTCTAGGAAAGTATTTTTTTGCTTTTTTGTAAAAGATTTTTTTTTTCTTTTCTTTTTTATGCAATATGCAAAGGAAAAACAAGAGAATGAGTCAAAGCATGACAAAAGGGGACTGCCCCAAATGTCAGAATTTACCAGTAGCTGTAGTCCAGCGTCATCCTGCCTTGTTCTGATCAATGGGAAGAGCAAATTGCAAAGGGGAAAGCCCCGGCTCCCAATAGTGCCACATACTAAAGCATAGAAGCATAAAAGCATGGCAAGGTGCATTTGAGCACACAAAATGACACAAATGCACACGCAAGGTGAATGTCGAAATTGTCCAAGCTGATTTAAAGAAAGTTAGACCCTCTTTAAGAAAAACCTTTCTTTTTTCTTTTTTTTTCGAAAATAGAAGAATGATACTGGTACGTGGGATTGTTAGACCACCATTTATCCCATGCCCCGGGTTAGGGAGCGATACAGGAAGGTTGGTGGTTTCCACCTATATACCAAGTATCGTCTTCATTCATTTTAAAAAAAAACAAAAAGTTTTTCCAATGTCCCCAGCGGAGTCGTCGCTATTGAACGCTCGGCCCGAAGAAACAAATTGTGTTATCGATATCATTTTTATCCTTTTTTTTGAAAGGTTTTGTAATGTACTGTAATGATACGATAAGTTTTGAAAGCTTCGGTTTTGGGAGTCGCCACGCCGTTTTTAAAGGAAAACATTGAAAAACCTATTTTAAGAGTATTTTGGGTTCGGGAGTCTGGTTACGTGTTTGGGAAGAACTAGAGAGTTCACCCAACACGCCTCTTTCGAGACTTTCAATCAACATTGGACAATTTTGGACATTCAAAGTGTGTGTGCAATATGTGTCGATGTGCAAATCATGCAAATTTGACATTTTCATTGATAATATCAAGACTGAGTACAACTTGTGAGCCATGACAGGGGGTCACACCCTTTTACATATTATGATTATCAAAACAAGGCAGAAGGTAAGACAATCTGCCCAGAGAGCTTTGATGTCGTCCGACACAGGACCTCCTAGAAAGAGGGTGTCGCACGACATGATACCTCTTGGTCAGATTGTCTTTTACAATGACCAAGCTATTTCTGGAACTGGAATGACATTTATTTGACTCAGTAAAGACACTATTTGAAGGTCTAAGCTCAGTTTGGGATTTACGGGAGTGAGCAAAGTCACGATAGACTTTGAATGATACGGATGTCACATGACATGGAACATCCGAGGTTATTCATGTCATGTGGCAAACCGCCTCCAATAAATCGCACCCAAACAGATCATAGGCACCCAAATAGTGGCTTACGAGCCACAGAAATGCTTAGGTAAGCTTTGAGTTACTAAAGGGGTAATCTGGACAGATCTGAAGTCCAAGAATGGCTTTACAGCCTTCTGGGATCTCCATGTCGTATGACACAGGATCTCCATGGAGTCCTGTGTCGTCCGACAGGGATAGGCCATTTCTGTGCCCTTCAGTCTGTTTGATTCCCTTTTGTTTCTCAAGACAAACTAAGCACCTTCATTAACTGTAAGCAGTATTAAAACAGTAATATATGAGTATTATGGGAGGATCACATGGATTTAGTGGCCAAATGTGATGAATCACATATTTTTGGCCACTTTGAAGTAGCCAACTCCTCCTAACTCAATGCAAATGCGTAAAGATTGAATCTTTATTGATCCTAAGATGACCAAATGTCCAGATCTGAGGTGGGGAGAAGTGAATATTGAAGATTCACTTCTCCACCACCTTTATCATGCAAAAATCCCAATTTCTACATAATATTAAAGCAAGTAAGCATGCAATGTATTATAAATGTATTAAAGACTTTATTTAAAGAGGGAGAAGGGTTTAGTGGCTACCTATTGTAGTCCACAAGGTGAGATCACCAATAGTATGGTGTCCACCCCTTCTACACACCAACAAAGGAAGGCTTCTTTGGAACTTGACCTTGGAATATATGTGTGTGTGAGGAGGGAGGTGAGTGTGTGTGTATGAGAGAGAGAGGGAGACTCTATTTGGACAGAGTTTTCCCTATATTACTGGTATCCTCCCTCTAGTCCCTCTTTTTGGCCATGTTGGGCCGAATGCCTGGCAGGCCCAATGGGTTGGATGGGCTGAATGGATATTTGGACTTTATTTGCTTCTTTAGCAATTATGTAAGCCCAAAAATCAATAATAGTGGATCCAAAACATGAGTTCGGTTCGGGGTACTCACAATGACATTCACTGCAAAGCCTTTGCGAGTACCTTCTCCGAAACAGCCTTGACCTGGTTCCTTGAGCTGAAAAAGGGAAGCATTGACAGCTGGAGGGATATGTGGAGGAAGTTCCTAGATCACTTTGCTATGGTAGGGAAGAGGAAGAAGAGGTTGACTGACCTTGCTAACATCGAGCAAGGAAAGAATGAAACCACACTGAGCTACTATAACAGATTCCGAGCTATGGCGGACCAAGTCGAGGAAAGCCTCACTAACAGGGAAGTGATTGTCTGCTTCAACTCTGGATTGAGATCCTGACAGTTAATATATAAACTCTCCGCCAGAGAGCCAAAATCCAAGTCTGACTTATACAATGTGGCTTATGCAATTGCCATGGCTGAAGAGAAAAGCAAAAAGAGATCTGACAAGGCAGAAACAGAAGCAACTGGAACTCACCAAGCTTCTAATGGAAATGACTACAAAGGGAAGAATAGAACACGGGGAACTGAAAAGGCTGAGAACTTCACCCCCCTCACCAAGCCTATCACAAAAATCATGTAGTTGGTAAATCTTCCAGCTCCTTGTCCACTCAATGACAAACCAAAGTACCCACGCGACCCTTCCAAATACTGCGATTTCCACAAAGACCATGGTCACAACACTGAGAACTGCATCGCCCTCAAAAGGATGATCCAAAGGTGGGTTGATAAAGGCAAACTTGATCGTTATGTCATGAAAAAGGATGGCAAGCGAAAAAGGAAGGAGGACGATGATAAAGATGATGACATGGAGCAAAGGCCTCCTAGGGCAAAATTACATGTAATCAGAGAAGAGACAGTCTCCACCAGAAAACTGAGAGACCAAATCCATGAATTAAGCAAGGTCTATCATTTCCCCGCCTAGGTTCACAAAGCAAAGAGGTTGTTAGCTTCTCCTCCAATGAATTGGCGGGAAGCCGCGCAGCTCACGAGCAACCCTTGGTGATAAAAGGGAGAATTGATAACTGTGAGTCCGAGAGACTCCTCATTAACATGGGGGCCTCTCGAGATATTCTTTATTACTCCACCTTCCAAATGATGGGCTTGAAAGATAGAATTTTAGAACCTTACCATGCTAGACTAGAAGGTTTCACCAATCACAAAGTCAGGCCAAGGGAACTATTGAGTTATAGCTGGAAGTCGGTGAACATCCCTTCCGAATCGAGGCCACAATCACTTTCGTGGTCATGGATCTGACTAGCGACTACCACGCTATCTTAGGCATTCCAAGTCAAGCAAAACTTGGGTTGGTCGCTTCCCTTCCTCACCAACGAGTCAAATTTCCTACTCGTGCTGGAATTGGATGCGTGAGAGCGACCGCCAAGGACTTCTTGGAGCATGTCGTAAAGAGCCGAAAAACATCTCAACGAATGGAGATAGATACACCGGAGGACAACATGAAAATCTCTAAGTCCATAAAAACTACCCACACCAGCTCTAGGATGAGCCTGATTTTCAAAGTAGAGGATGAGGAATACATGGTCCTAGAAATTGAAGAAGATAGTGACATAGTTCCGTCCGTCCCGGAGATAGGTCCTGTTCTCGTCAGCGGCCAGAACTCGAGGGTCAACCCTGACTTGAGAATAATAGACCTGCCCGATGTAGACGAACTAATGGAAGAAGAAGGCCTAGACATGAATGGTGATGAAGGTCGGAGATTTAGAGAAATAATCATTGAATCTCTAGAGTTCCGAGATGGTCTAGAAATGGAGCTCGTAAATGAGCTGGAAGAAATAATCATCAATCCTGACTACCCAGAACGAAAAAATAAAAATCGGGGGCCAACTCTCCCAGGAAGAAAGGGAAGAAATCATCACCCTTTTGAAAAATAATCAAGATGTATTTGCCTGGAAAGTCGAGGATATGCGAGGAATTAAAGAAGAAGTAGCCCTCCACCGCTTAAAAGTTGATCCGTCTGCTAAGACTATCAAGCAGACCATGAGGATCTTTGCAAACAACAAGGAGGAAGCTATCAAGGAGGAGGTGCAAAAATTGATAAGCGCTGGAATCATAAGAAAAGGGAAATACCCACTTGGTTGGCCAACGTGGTGATGGCCAAAAAACAAAATGGGAAATGGAGAATGTGCGTAGATTTTACAGATCTCAATAAAGCCTGCCCGAAGGACAGTTACCCTCTCCCCAGAATTGACAAGTTGGTGGATTCCATAGCCGAACACCGAACTCTCAGCTTCCTAGATGCCTATTCAGGCTATAATCAGATAAAAATGGTCGAGGAAGATATTGAGAAGACAGTCTTTCAAACATCTGGAGGCAATTATTGTTACATCATGATGCCCTTTGGGCTTAAAAATGCGGGCGCAACCTACCAACGCATGGTCAATAAAGTTTTTGGGTAGTATAAGTGCCCCAATCTGGGTCGTTAATGTTCCGTCAGCCCAAATTAATGATTTATAGTCATTTAGGGGCATTTTGGACATTATTTTGACAATATAAATGAGGAAGGACCTCTTAGGAATAAGAAAATGGCATAGACCTCGATGGAATTTGTCATTTCCAATAAAAAAAGGAATATTGACTAAATAAAAAAAAGGCCAAAACTGTTTTCTGCAAAAACTAGGCACGCTGCTGATCCCATCCGCGCGGATGAGATTGTGCCTACAATCTTATCCATGCGGATAAGATTGTACCCCAGGCAACCTATAAATACAGCCCTTCTTCCTCAGTTTCAGGAGGCCAAAAATTATGAATTCCTACTGTTACTCTGTCAAAATCCATCATCAAACAGTCTTAAACACTTATCTCCCACAAATTCAACTCCAAAACCACTCCTAAACCTTGAATCCTTCAAACCCTAAATACAAACCTAAGGAAACATTGGTAAATCCTTGTCCTCCTTACTCAAATCTCTTTCATTCATACATACATTTCATACATAAATGATGTAGAATAGTTGGCTTGTTTGTTGTTTACTTCCCTTCCTCTTTTGTCCCAAGGATCCAAAGAGGATCTCCATGGAGTTCATCTCCATGGATGATCCTCTACAAGGGTTCATATTTTTTATTATGTATTACCCTTGTCCCCTTTACATTTCTAGCTTACACTTGCTCACTTGACCTAGAAGATGGTCATCTTGGAGTCCATCTCCATAGATGATCACTTCAAAGGGTCAATAATCTTTGTTTTCTTGTAAATGTCCCTCCCCATAGTCTAAGATGTTCACCTTGGAACTATTTCCATGGATGAACATCCTTAAGACTTACACAATCTAGGTCACACAAGATGTATGAGATACACTTGAGTATAGGTCTCAAGGATGGTCCTTCTTGTGACCACATTAGAAATCTTCCTCTAAAGTTGATACATCTTGACCTATTTTTCTTGTTAACTTACTTTCCATGTCAAAATCTCCCTTGTCCCTAGCAAATGAAATGCTTGCAAAGTCCTAATGTACCCCCGGGATGACTTGATTAAGTGGATTTATCACTTATGACCACTAATCAAAGTCTAGGGAAAGAGAGGACAAGCATGGATGCCAAAATCCAAACACCCCTTTACTTTCTATTTTTTTTTCAGTTACAGTTTCCAGTTAAGTCCTGTAAATTCAGTTAAATTTCTGGAAATTACAGTGACTAATTAAGAAACTATAAAAAATATTAAGGCTGCAGGTTAGGCCGCGCGGATGAACTTGCTCTACAAAGTCATCCACGCGGATGACATTGTCATCTGCACACAAATTTCTAGTTTCTGTAATTTTGCAGTTTAGTCACTGTTTTCAAACTATTTTCCAGTCCAGTCCCTTATATTCCTGTTATTTCTAGTAAACCCCTCTTAGTTCAAAATCTTTTTTAAAACACACACACACACACAAGAAGTTTCAATTTTGGAAGACTCGTCATACGAGGCATTCCGGGTGAATGCCAAACGTTCTTCCCGGAGTGTACCGTGACCTCCAGACTCATTTCTCTAATTTTGTACATTTTTCAAAGTTTTGGCCCTTAAACTAAAATGGCGTGGCGACTCCGTTGATTTTTCAAACTCCGATAAAATATTAAACCCAATAAAAAAAAATTTAAAAAACTTCCCAAGTTTTTCGTCGGGCGCCAAAATCGGGTACATCACATTGGCGACTCTGCTGGGGAAAAATAAGCTTTTTTTTTTTAAAAAAAAAAAAAACTCGTTTTTCAAATAATAAATAAAACTTGTTTTTTTTTAAAAAAAAGGGGCTTTTGTGGGTCAAACTTCCGTCCCAACACTTGAAACTTTTGTTTTTGTGTGTATGTCTTTTCCCAATATGCGTTGTTATCTGTTTGATCGTCTCGGAAAAGTCAAAATTTTGACTGTTGAATCAATTCCTTTAACTGTTCAAATTTTATGTGCTTACGTGTTTATATGCTTTAAAAAAATGATACTTAGTATAATGGCTGGAAACCATTAACCTTCCCGTTAAACGCTTCATTATTGGAGCCTGGGATAAATTATGGTTTAACAACGCCACGTACTGGTCTCATTTCAAAAAAAGTGTTTTCAAAAAAACAAAATATTTTTGCATGCATCATGCCTTTAAGACACATTTAAAAAGTCCTTGTTTTTACTCAAAAAAGAATTTAGACTGCCTCACACTACGTGCACGTTGATCGTACACTGCACACTACGTCCTTAACCCGGGAAATCTCAGTAGCAGCCTGGGAGGCCTTACTACGCCTCTCGGTGCGAGCACGGGATGACCCAAACAGCCCTTGGTTTACCCAAGTGGACAGAAAAATGCGCTCCGGATGCCTGAGAAGGACTATAGGAGGGAAAACATGATACCTCCATACTCGGAAGAAGAAGGAGAACGCAGATAAGTCATTCATAGAAATGGACATCACCACCCTGGTAGCAATGTCATCGCAGCCCTCCAAAGGAATCTGCTCCATCCCGAACTGTCGGAGAGCTAAAGCCGGAATGTAGAAGGTAGACCAACAAAGCACCGGAAGCATGACTACCTGAGACCCATCCTGGAGTGTCCTCCGAGTCTCTATCTGTCAGTGTGGAATCCACCATCGGATATCCTGGGTACGAAGCTGAGCCATCCAGCGCTCCCATGAAGCCTGATCCTCGATCTCGACAGTGACCCCCCTCCTGGCAAAGGTCCACGATCTGAATGTATGCGGAGCCTCCCGCAGGTGGTAGGCTTAGTCGCATGCCTACTAAATTAGACCTAAAATCGGCCACTAATAATGTAATTAGGGTAAGTCAGGGTCGATCCACGAAGAACAGTGATTATTTGCGAACAGTCACTTGACCAGATTGGGGGTTTAATTGAGATTTTTAATCAATTCCTAAAACAAGAAAAATAAACTAAGTGGTTGAAATAATAATTTAAAAACACTTTAGATTTGATTTCGTCCCCACCTAATTAGTCAATTATCATTGATATCTCTTTTCACTGTCACCCTATTCACATGATCACAAGATCTATTTCAATCTCTGTTTCTTCTTTCAGAATAGTTACTAGCAGTGACACACTCACTAGAAACCCTAATTAAAATTAAATCTAAACTGGCACAGAAAAGATCTAAATATTAATTGATGAACGGTTTAAGAAACTAAGATCAAGAATGCTTTCTATGATTATTTCACACAGATAATCATCTAATTTTACCCACTTCACAATTTACCATGGCACATGCATAAATCGTAAAGATGCTACTCATGAATTTCCTACACTGGCACAGTCATAGAAAATTCTAGCAAAGATTCATAAAAAGAACTAGTAAATTGGCCAGATCCACAAACCCTAGTTATAAATCTAAAATAAACACAAGTAAATTATGAACAGAGATAAACAGATTGGAAAGAAAAATACCTCAAATTGTTAAAAAGGGGTTCAAGAAATCAAACCCAAAGCAATGAAATTAGGCTTCCATGAAAAAGCTCAACTCTCTCTAGGAAAAATAAAACTAAAGATGAACCCTAAAATAATGTTCTCAAAAAGAGTATTTATACTCCATCTAATAACTAAAACTAATAATAATAAAAAGGAAAAGGAAATAGAAAATAGAAAATAAAATAAAATCAAATTTTCTTTTCCACCGTGGGTCAACTGTAGCTTTGCCTCGATTCATGCGCCTCGTCATCAACACACACTTTAATTTCCAAGCACACTCAAATCGAGTTCCAATTCCTGACTTCTACTTTGGTCCTCCTTCTTTTCATAATTTTCTTTTGGTCCCCAAACTCTGCTGCTTTGCAGTTTGAACCCTGCAGTCTTTTAATTCTTCACATCAATCCCTGGACTTTTCAACAATGTAGAACAACACCTCAACTTCCTGAAATTGCAGTTTGAACCTCTACTCCTCCGCTTCGATTGACTTTGACTATTCTTGATACTCAAGGCATGACTTTGAAGCTCACCAAAAATACATCCGGAAAAGTAACTAAATAAACGACTATCTTACCCCCGGATTACAATAAAAGCTCAAATGATAAATAATGTCCCAATTACATAAAATCTAGTCTAATTACATCAAAATGAATGAAAATACATAGGAAAATGAGGGAAATATTATATACAAAATTTGCCACATCAAATTCCCCCACGCTTAGGCCATTACTCGTCCCTGAGTAATATCCTAACCCCACTCTAAGCACCGGTCTAATCTGCGTAGCATGGGAGAAAATGACCCCTGATCTCCTCTAACCTCCTAGTCAAAAGTCAACAAACTCAAACAACTCGGAGTATAAGAAACTCCGCCCCCATATAACTCCAAAAAATCAAATATACGTCAGTGGCCTTAGCCCGATACAAACTCCAATAATAATAAAGTACCATGACTAAGGCCCACACATAAAAGCCTAGGGGAACTAAAAATGTCCTAAGTTTCCCCCACGCTAGTCTCACACTACTCTCGCTCTCGTAAAAATAAGAAGTTGATGCCTAGAAATTGTTTTCGGACATAACTTACCTCGTGAAAGCACCAACGCCCCCTTATTACTCCAAGAAAGAACGAGGGTTTCTATCCTAATCATCTCTAACCGAGCCTCCTACACAAAGTATGAAAATCCTAATAAATGATAATACATCTCAAAATCTCACCTTTTGCCTAAGCGCCCTTTCGGGTTTTCACTTAGCCTCTCAATTTTTTTATTTTTTTTCATATTTTTTTTTGGAAAAAGAATCAAGAAAAACAACTATACAAACTCCACCCCCCACTAAACAATGCATAGTCCCATATGCATCAATACAAAACAAATAAGGTAAAGATTTACCTTTCGGGACTACTGAGGCGGTGGAAACCAATCTGGCCCCCATGATGATCCTTGGCTCGAGCTACTCCCAAATTGTTGATTATGGGTGAATAATGTCCCATTTTCTAGAGATTTGAAAGTACAGGGGCTAAAATGAAAAAGGGAGAAAATGGGGGGATAAGCTTGGATTGAAAGTTTAGGAGCCAAATTGCAAAATCGGGGAAAGAAGGGATCAAATTGCAACTAGGTGAAAATAAGGAGAAAAATTGGTTTTAGAAAGTTTAGGGGCTAAAGTGAAATTCTGAAAAAAAAGGAGGGAGCAAGGTGAAGATATGGAAGTGAAAGGGCTATACTGCAGTTTATTTGAAGAAGAGGGGCTGCAGGTGGAAATGGGAGCTGGCCGGCCAAGCAAAAGGTAGGGCTGGCCGAAGTTTTGGCCCATGGCCGAGGGAAATGGGGCTAGTGGCTGGGTCCTTTCCTTCGCTACGAAATTAAGATTATATTTATTTATTTTTATTCTTTTTTTTTCAGGCCTCTATTTTTATTTTCAGGCCCTTTTTTTTCAGGCCCTTTTTATTAATTGGGAAAAAGAGGCTGGCCTGGGGTTTATGGTCGAGAGTGGCCGAGGTTGGCTGGCGTTGGCCGAGGCAAGCAGGCATGGTGGGCTGGAATGGCCGGCCAAGATGGGCAGTGGCCAAGGACAATGGGGCGGGCGCCTGGCCCTGGATGGGGCATCCGCATCAAAGTCAGTAGCTCGGCCAGGTTTCTTGCAATTTGAGGCGGTCGCATGGTATTTTGTGAGGCTGGCGCCTCGGATCCAGTCCTTCGTCTAAAAATATATATATGTTTTTTTCGTAGGCCTTTTTTTTTTCAACGAACGAATTAGGCACTGTTTCGCTTCCGTCTCCGTCTCCACTGCTTTTTGCTTTTAACTGCACAACACCACAACCCAAAAACCTCAGTAGCACCAATTCTACACACACACACACACACACACACACACACACACACATATATATATATATATATATATATATATATATATATATATATATATATATATATATATATATATATATATATATATATATATATAAATATAAAATATAAAAAGACATAAAAACAAAGAAATTTCCGGGTTGCCTCCTGGTAAGCGCATTTGGTTAAGGTCGTTAGCCCGATCGAATTCCCACTTCAATGGGGATTCGAGGTGGCCACCTTGTTTTTGTCTTAACTTTTCTTCCCTTGGCCCACCTCGCACATTCACGAGTACAAATACCAACAATTTTCCACATATATATTGTGAGCACCCCAACCCGGGACCTAACGCGTGTCCCGAGCTTGAGGAACTCAAACTAAGAAAACCCATCTTAAATTTTTAAAACTTTTATTTCACTTTAAAAGAAAACCACTTCTCAAACTTCCAAAATAAAATCAACTGATAATATCTCCACTCGGAGGAATTTAAACAAATATTCCAATAAACTATAACTTGATCAATTACATTGAAAACCCAAATTAACATTGTTTAACAAAAGAGTTTTCCATACAACTTATAAAAGAGTAATACTTAAATAGGACTCCCAACAAGCTACTCATATACCTATCCTGACAAGTCCCAAAAGCAAGAGTCCACACTCTTATCCCCGGCCTCACTGGTTCAGGTCACCTGTCTCAGCACAATCTAAAACAGTAAAAGGGAAGGGGTGAGAATAAATCTCAATAAGCTATTATGAATGCAGCAAGATGCCAAACAAGATGCAACACATAGCATGGTTACACATAGCACATTAATAAAGCGGTAAACACCTTACGTTACCTCATTTTACCTTTCCCGTCTGAACAATAAGTCGTACAACGTGGGAGTAAAACTCCTCTCTTTGGTGAACTGCCTCCATGCACATTCACCGCTTATAAGACTCATACTCCAGAGATCCATATAAGAAAATCAGATACTTATATGACCCTTATTCAGAGTACCATATAATATCGCCGCTACCTGTAAAGCTTTTGGCTTAATACAGAAGCATTCCACCTAGTCACCAAAATCGCAGCGGACTGTAAGGCTTTTGGCTCAATACAGCTGCTAGCACACCCACTCTGTGGCCACAGAGGGGCCGATCACAGGTATAATGAACCTTCAATCACTTATAGAACAAATCAATAATTGATTGAATTCCATTATACCCCCGAATCTCATATAATATAAACACGTTCAAGCACATAGTAGATACTTGAAATAAAATCCACCAAAGGGATAAGAATATAACAACATGGTAATGTATACTCATGCTAAATCAATGCTATAGTGCAACATTCATTTAATACACTATGCATAATATTATCAATGAATATGAATTCAAGTAAGGTAACAATATAACCAAATAATCCACACTTGGGATAACAATGCAACCATTTGCCAAATAATCCACACTTGGGATACATTACAACCATACCAAATAATCCCCACTTGGGATACAATATAACAATACCAAATAATCCCCACTTGGGATAACAATGTCACAATGTGATAAACACACATTTCCAACTAGGGCAATGGTGTAACCTATAGCTTCTACATTATTCACTAACCACCAAGGGTATGGAGCAAGTAAGGTCACCATGTACCATAAAACATCCCTACAAAGTCCTTATACATCCTTGAATAATCTTAAATAAAGTTCAAGATCTAATTCTCAAGTTTGAACCACTTTGGTGAAGTTACTAACCATGCTTATCAACCATTTTCCGGATAATATTTAAACTACTTTCACAAATCCATTTCGACCCAATAAGACGTCATGGTGTAGCCAAAGTATTCTACTTTAATCTAGGTTAAAGAGGATTCATTTTGGTTCTAGTTTGATTAGGTTTAAACAGTTCACAAATTGGATCATAGTCACCAGGCCAGGGCACGACTCGTGCCCCAGGGCACGACTCGTGCCCCTTTGGCCTTTCTCAGATTCATGCGTCCCCTAAAGCACGACTCGTTACTTTCACATGGCACGACTCGTGCCTGAGGGCACGACTCGTGCCAATTCACCCTTAAGTTGATCAGAACGACTTAACCTCAAATCCACGAGTCGTCATCACGAGTTGGCCATGGGCACGACTCGTGCCAAGGGGCACGACTCGTGCCACGGCCAGATTCAGGTATCAACAGCAGCCTTAAATCACTAAGTCAAGAAAACCAATAATCCAACTCAAGCTTCCTCTAGATTGTGAACATAAGAATAATTACCAACCTTTCTAATATCATTATAACCCATTTACACCCAAAGTAACATCAACCTAGGCTACTCACACTTTGATTTCCTACTCATTTCACTATCACATTTCACACTTAAAATCTTGATCTAACTCAACCCATTTTCTTACATTCTTTGTCACTATCATGAACAACAACACTTTCCTAGATCATTACTCCATTCCTTAACTCCAAGAAAGTGGTCCAACATATCAACAACCATTATATCATCCCTCATTCAACTTAGATCACCCTTCTATAACTAAAAGTAAATCCATCTTTACAACAATCATTTTAACACAATTAACATTATTTAAAATACCCAAAGTTCTTTCCTAAAACAACACATTCAATAACACATAAAATGAGCAATTAATTGAAAGAAGTCATAATAACTTACTTTGGCAATATGAGATGGAACAATGATTTTCTTAGCTTGATGTGTTCCCCTCAACTCCACGAACACGAAAGTACACCCGGATCATCAAATGGAGAAGAATTGATTGCCCTAGGAACTTGGAAGGGAAGGTTTCATGGAAGAGCTTTCATGGATATTTTTGAGAGGAAGGAAGAAGAAAAATGATGAGGAAAAAGTGGGGAGGTGAATGAAAAGGATGGAGGAAACATGGGAGGAGTATGGGAAAAGTATGGGGCTTTGACTTAAGAAGAGGGAGGGGAGGAAAATAGGGGATATGCCCCCCCCCCATATCCATATAATTAAAATCTTCCCAATTCTAACATTTAAGCCTCCAAATTTCCAAGAAATGAAATTAAACCTTCTACTACTATCCTCTACACAAGTATCACCCAACTACTCATAATATTTTATTTATTTATTTTATTATAACTCCACCATACTACTTAAAATAGTTTATTGATTTTCAATTATTATACTTTCTCAAAATACTTTAATCTATTTTCATTTAATTCTAAGGCTTTAAGATTATCTCATAATCATTTTAAATTACCATAATAAATCAAAGACATAAATTAAGCATATAAAGTCAACAAATAATATAAAAGGCATATAATATGATACTAAAATAGTGCCTAGGTTTAGGGTCGTTACATATATACCATTCTTGATTAAATCGCGGGAATCCCAAAAAAAAATTGTGGCCTTTTCTTGGCCCTTATCTTCTTTTTCTTGGGAACATCCCAAAAAATTTTTGTGGTCTTTTTCTTGACTTTTTTCTTCTTATTCTTCTCCTTGGGGACCTCTTCCCCAAACTCATTCGGAGTCTCGGTCTTACCAACATCAAGCACCTCAGCAAGACCCATCACCGCCTCCTTCATCTCATCAGAAAGATCAAATTCTAACTCTACAAATCCTAAAGCATTCTCCAAAACAGATTTCATGTCATCAAAAATATTAAAATCTATTCGTTGTCCATCACCCTCCATAATCTAACAAGGTTAAGAAAAAGATGATAAAAAAAAAAACTTAACAAAAAAGGAAACAAGAAAAAGAAATAAATTAAGAAACAGAATAAGTCCGTAAACAATTACACCATTCCCCGGCAACGGCGCCAAAATTTGGTAGGCTTAGTCGCACGCCTACTAAATTAGACCTAAACTCGGCCACTAATAATGTAATTAGGGTAAGTCAGGGTCGATCCACGAAGAACAGTGATTATTTGCGAACAGTCACTTGACCAGATTGGGGGTTTAATTGAGATTTTTAATCAATTCCTAAAACAGGAAAAATAAACTAAGTGGTTGAAATAATAATTTAAAAACACTTTAGATTTGATTTCGTCCCCACCTAATTAGTCAATTATCATTGATCTCTTTTCACTGTCACCCTATTCACCTGATCACAAGATCTATTTCAATCTCTGTTTCTTCTTTCAGAATAGTTACTAGCAGTGGCACACTCACTAGAAACCCTAATTAAAATTAAACCTAAATTGGCACAGAAAAGGTCTAAATATTAATTGATGAACGGTTTAAGAAACTAAGATCAAGAATGCTTTCTATGATTATTTCACACAGATAATCATCTAATTTTACCCACTTCACAATTTGCCATGGCACATGCATAAATCGTAAAGATGCTACTCATGAATTTCCTACACTGGCACAGTCATAGAAAATTCTAGCAAAGATTCATAAAAAGAACTAGTGAATTGGCCAGATCCACAAACCCTAGTTATAAATCTAAAATAAACACAAGTAAAATTATGAACAGGGATAAACAGATTGGAAAGAAAAATACCTCAAATTGATAAAAAGGGGTTCAAGAAATCAAACCCAAAGAAATGGAATTAGGCTTCCATGAAAAAGCTCAACTCTCTCTAGGAAAAATAAAACTAATGATGAACCCTAAAATAATGTTCTCAAAAAGAGTATTTATACTCCATC
Source organism: Adenophora triphylla var. japonica (assembly GCA_022495995.1). Taxonomy (NCBI): domain Eukaryota; kingdom Viridiplantae; phylum Streptophyta; class Magnoliopsida; order Asterales; family Campanulaceae; genus Adenophora; species Adenophora triphylla. The sequence continues at coordinate 34,653 of JAFEMH010000824.1, read as the reverse complement.
TAATAACTAAAACTAATAATAATAAAAAGGAAATAGAAAATAAAATCAAATCAAATTTTCTTTTCCACTGTGGGTCAACTGTAGCTTTGCCTCGGTCCATGCGCCTCGTCATCAACACACGCTTTAATTTCCAAGCACAGTCAAATTGAGTTCCAATTCCTGACTTCTACTTTGGTCCTCCTTCTTTCATAATTTTCTTTTGGTCCCCGAACTCTGCTGCTTTGCAGTTTGAACCCTGCAGTCTTTTAATTCTTCACATCAATCCCTGGACTTTTCAACAATGTAGAACAACACCTCAACTTCCAGAAATTGCAGTTTGAACCTCTACTCTTCCGCTTCGGTTGACTTTGACTATTCTTGATACTCAAGACATGACTTTGAAGCTCACCAAAAATACATCCGAAAAAGTAACTAAATAAACGACTATTTTACCCCCGAATTACAATAAAAGCTCAAATGATAAATAATGCCCCAATTACATCAAATCTAGTCTAAGTACATCAAAATGAATAAAAATACCAAGGTTCTAAAAAGCGCTAGGCGGATGCTAGGCGGCGGAGCCGGGCCTAGCGCCTAGGCGGGGACTAGTCGGGATTAGTCAGGACCTAGGCGGGGCTTAGAACTAGGCATTGGAGAGGGGCCTAGCACCTAGGCTTAGGCGGAGTCTTTTAGAACACTGGAAAATATATAGGAAAATGAGGGAAATAATATATACAAAATTCGCCACATCAAATTCCCCCACGCTTAGACCATTACTCGTCCCTGAGTAATATCCTAACCCCACTCTAAGCACCGGTCTAATCTGCATAGCATGGGATAAAATGACCCCTGATCTCCTCTAACCTCCTAGTCAAAAGTCAACAAACTCAAACAACTCGGAGTATAAGAAACTCCGCCCCCATATAACTCCGAAAAATCAAATATACGTCAGTGGCCTTAGCCCGATACAAACTCCAATAATAATAAAGTACCCGGACTAAGGCCCACAAATAAAAGCCTAGGGGAACTAAAAATGTCCTAAGTTTCCCCCACGCTAGTCTCACACTACTCTCGCTCTCATAAAAATAAGAAGTTGATGCCTAGAAATTATTTTCGAACATAACTTACCTCGTGAAAGCACCAACGCTCCCTTATTACTCCAAGAAAGAACGAGGGTTTCTATCCTAATCACCTCTAACCGAGCCTCCTACACCAAGTATGAAAATCCTAACCCGAGACTCCAAACCACCCTTATGACGCCAACACCGGTGAATAAATGATAATACATCTCAAAATCTCACCTTTTGCCTAAGCTCCCTTTCGGGTTTTCACTTAGCCTCTCAATTTTTTTATTTTTTTTTCATTTTTTTTCATATTTTTTTTTTTTAGGAAAAAGAATCAAGAAAAACAACTATACAAACCAAAAACAACTATACAAACTCCACCCCCCACTAAACAATGCATAGTCCCATATGCATCAATACAAAACAAATAAGGTAAAGGTTTACCTTACGGGACTACTGAGGCGGTGGAAACCAATCTGGCCCCCATGATGATTCTTGGCTCGAGCTACTCCCAAATTGTTGATTATGGGTGAATAATGTCCCATTTTCTAGAGATTTGAAAGTACAGGGGCTAAAATGAAAAAGGGAGAAAATGGGGGGATAAGCTTGGATTGAAAGTTTAGGAGCCAAATTGCAAAATCGGGGAAAGAAGGGATCAAATTGCAACTAGGTGAAAACAAGGAGAAAAATTGGTTTTAGAAAGTTCAGGGGCTAAAGTGAAATTCTGAAAAAAAGGAGGGAGCAAGGTGAAGATATGGAAGTAGAAGGGCTATACTGCAGTTTATTTGAAGAAGAGGGGCTGCAGGTGCAAATGGGAGTTGGCCGGCCAAGCAAAAGGTAGGGCTGGCCGAGGTTTTGGCCCATGGCCGAGGGAAATGGGGCAAGTGGCTGGTCCTTTCCTTCGCCACGAAATTACGATTATATTTTGTTTTTTCAGGCCTTTTTTTTTTCAGGCCTCTATTTTTTTTTTACAGTCCCATTTTTTTTTAATTGGGAAAAAGAGGCTGGCCTGGGGTTTGTGGCCGAGAGTGGCCGAGGTTGGCTGGCGTTGGCCGAGGCAAGCAGGCATGGTGGGCTAGAATGGCCGGCCAAGATGGGCAGTGGCCAAGGCAAATGGGGCGGGCGCCTGGCCCTGGATGGGGCGTCCGCATCAAAGTCAGTAGCTCGGCCAGGTTTCTTGCAATTTGAGGCGGCCGCATGGTATTTTGTGAGGCTGGCGCCTCGGATCCAGTCCTTCGTCTAAAAATATATATATATTTTTTTCGTAGGCCTTTTTTTTTCAACGAACGAATTAGGCACTGTTTCGCTTCCGTCTCCGTCTCCGTCTCCACTGCTTTTTGCTTTTAACTACACAACACCACAACCCAAAAATCTCAGTAGCACCAATTCTACACATAAATATATATATATATATATATATATATATATATATATATATATATATATATATATATATATATATATATATGTATATATAAAGACATAAAAACAAAGAAATTTTCGAGTTGCCTCCCGATAAGCGCATTTGGTTAAGGTCGTTAGCCTGACCGAATTTCCACTTCAATGAGGATTCGAGGTGGCCACCTTGTTTTTGTCTTAACTTTTCTTCCCTTGGCCTACCTTGCACATTCATGAGTACAAATGCCAACAATTTTTCACATATATATACCATTCTTGATTAAATCGGGGGAATCCAAAAAAAAAATTGTGGCCTTTTCTTGGCCCTTATCTTCTTTTTCTTTTTCTTGGGAACATTCCAAGAAATTTTTGTGGCCTTTTTCTTGACTTTTTTCTTCTTTTTCTTCTCCTTGGGGACCTCTTCCCCAAACTCATTCCGAGTCTCGGTCTTATCAACATCAAGCACCTCAGCAAGACCCATCACCGCCTCCTTCATCTCATCAGAAAGATCAAATTCTAACTCTACAAATTCTAAAGCATTCTCCAAAATAGATTTCATGTCATCAAAAACATTAAAATCCATTCGTTGTCCATCACCTTCCATAATCAAACAAGGTTAAGAAAAAGATGACATAAAAAAAAAAACTTAACAAAAAAGGAAACAAGAAAAAGAAATAGATTAAGAAACAGAATAAGTCCTTAAACAATTACACCATTCCCCGACAACGGCGCCAAAATTTGGTAGGCTTAGTCGCACGCCTACTAAATTAGACCTAAACTCGGCCACTAATAATGTAATTAGGGTAAGTCAGGGTCGATCCACGAAGAACAGTGATTATTTGCGAACAGTCACTTGACCAGATTGGGGGTTTAATTGAGATTTTTAATCAATTCCTAAAACAGGAAAAATAAACTAAGTGGTTGAAATAATAATTTAAAAACACTTTAGATTTGATTCCGTCCCCACCTAACTAGTCAATTATCATTGATATCTCTTTTCACTGTCACCCTACTCACCTGATCACAAGATCTATTTCAATCTCTGTTTCTTCTTTCAGAATAGTTACTAGCAGTGGCACACTCACTAGAAATCCTAATTAAAATTAAACCTAAACTGGCACAGAAAAGGTCTAAAGATTAATTGATGAACGGTTTAAGAAACTAAGATCAAGAATGCTTTCTATGATTATTTCACACAGATAATCATCTAATTTTACCCACTTCACAATTTACCATGGCACATGCATAAATCGTAAAGATGCTACTCATGAGTTTCCTACACTAGCACAGTCATAGAAAATTCTAGCAAAGATTCATAAAAAGAACTAGTGAATTTGCCAGATCCACAAACCCTAGTTATAAATCTAAAATAAACACAAGTAAAATTATGAACAGAGATAAACAGATTGGAAAGAAAAATACCTCAAATTGATAAAAAGGGGTTCAAGAAATCAAACCCAAAGCAATGGAATTAGGCTTCCATGAAAAAGCTCAACTCTCTCTAGAAAAAATAAAACTAAAGATGAACCCTAAAATAATGTTCTCAAAAAGAATATTTATACTCCATCTAAAAACTAAAACTAATAATAATAAAAAGGAAAATGAAATAGAAAATAAAATCAAATCAAATTTTCTTTTCCACCGTGGGTCAACCGTAGCTTTGCCTCGGTCCATGCGCCTTGTCATCAACACACGCTTTAATTTCCAAGCACAGTCAAATTGAGTTCCAATTCCTAACTTCTACTTTTGGTCCTCCTTCTTTTCATAATTTCCTTTTGGTTTCCGAACTCTGCTGCTTTGCAGTTTGAACCCTGCAGTCTTTTAATTTTTCACATCAATTCCTGGACTTTTCAACAATGTAGAACAACACCTCAACTTCCAGAAATTGCAGTTTGAACCTCTACTCCTCCGCTTCGGTTGACTTTGACTATTCTTGATACTCAAGGCATGACTTTGAAGCTCACCAAAAATACATCCGGAAAAGTAACTAAATAAACGACTATTTTACTCCCGGATTATAATAAAAGCTCAAATGATAAATAATGTCCCAATTACATCAAATCTAGTCTAATTACATCAAAATGAATGAAAATACATAGGAAAATGAGGAAAATAATATATACAAAATCCGCCACATCAGCATGACTCCCAACCTCTCCATCAGCCACAATAACAGCAAAAACGGGCTTCCCCCGTGCATGTACCGCTTCCCGGTAGCCAACCGATCAATAGCATGGAGGGTCTCTACCAAGATCAAGGGAACTATATCCCGACCCGATCGGCAGTGCACCACAACGTCCAACAGAGACCGGTGGCACATCCCAAAGGAACAGACCATAAATAAGGACCCGATTACACAAATTTGGTTTTGGTATTAGCATTACTCGCCCTATTACCCGCCCCATTACCTGAACCGAATGTTACCTGAACTGCTTATAGTTTTCTTATTGTAATCTAGTGAATCTTTCCTTATGTTTGGTGAATTGTGTCATGCACAGCTATTTAATTTTTTTTGAGCTCTTATGAATGTGATTATATGAGTTTAAGTAGAAAAATTATCCTTTATCAAAGTTAATTTTTGAGTTTTTTTTATCGCTAAAGTGCTTTAAAACAAAATATTAGTTTGACTAATTTTTCGCGGGGATTTCCCGATTAACTGCTACCCGTGGGAAATGGGTATGGTATGAAAAATTGATTACCCGCTGGGGAATGAGACGGTTATCATGTGCGCCTAGGGGATGCGACCAAAGCCTAGAAGTTTCACGACGATCCAACGGTTAACGAAGTCGGAATTCGATTTTTACATATGCGATTTGGTTTTGATTTTTTGCTAAATTTGATTCAAATTCTTGCCATTTGGCCGGAATTTTTGGTTTATATGGGTATTTTGGTAATTTTGTTGGTTTCCTGTATTTTTTGTTCCCTGTATTTAACCATATCCCTAATAAGAGGGATGAACAATGATGAAAACAATTTTTTTCATAATATTTTGAGAAAACTAGTTTTTCATAAGACCTACTCTAATACTCCCTCCGTTCCTGAAAGATTGTCCCATTTGCCATTTTGACTTGTCCCAAAAAATATGTCATTTCTAAATTTAGGCATGAATGTTAGTGCAAATCTACTAAGGTACAAGAAGGTAAAGCTCTTTCTTAATAATTGCAAAATGTACAACAGGACAATCTTTTAGGGAGGGAGGAAGTATTATTCAAAGTTCATTCAAAATAACAAAAAAAAAAAAAAAAAAAAAAAAACAATAAGATTATTCCGGGACGGGGAGTATTATCGTTGAATAAAATGAAACAATGTCTCTTGTCTCTTTTAAGGCATTTCCTCAAACAATCACATGAAAGAAGAATGAGAAAAGGTGTGTAGTATAAGAAAGTTGTCAAGTTAGGTTACAGAAAACAATACAACATCCCTTGGGAAAAAAACTTCCTCTAAATCACTTCTCACAACACAAAACAAAACCAATTTACCTAAGCAAAGCTTCCTCCTTGAAATTGTCAATGGCTTCACTGGAAAGAGATGTTACCATAGATGTTACCCAACACCTTGGATAACACACTGACGGACAGCACACACACCAAATAAAATGTTTTGTAAAAAACTTTGTGCAGCGAAAATAAATAACACAAGATATAATTTTCTCAAGGTATATAAATATATAACTTGAGTGTGCCTAGATGGCGAAGACTTTATAATCAATATATCAAAATTACAAAGCCGAAAGTTCCCTATTGCTAATACAATGATAATGCTCTATGGAACTAAATGAGACAAAGAACGAATCCTATCCTTAGCCAACACTCTCTTAAACACTCAGTGTTTAAGCTAGAATCACAAGGGAGGAAGGATATGCGAACCAAAGAACTTTGTCTCTCTTGTGCTATGGTGTGTGTGTTTGATATTTGGCCTATCTTCAAATGAATCACACCTAGCCTATTTATAGCCTTCAATTGCCTTGGAGGCTACTCCAAAATAACAGCCTTGGACCTTCAGTTCGTGTGTGAGGAGTGGAGAGATTTCTTGGCTTGAATTCCTCTTCATGCGTTAACTTCCCTAAAAAGTAGCAACCGAATTCTTGAAGCTCAAGTCCTTGCTTCATCACCTTGTACTCTCTTGCTTTCTTTGTATTGTACACTTCAAATAATCAGCAACAACTCCATGACTTGGTCTTCCCACGTTTTTCTTCTTTATCAACAAATATGGACCAAGCAAAAGTTACTCGTAAATCTTCTATTTACGTGTAACTCCTTCACCAACTTCTTCCTTGATTTTAGCATTTAATCCAGCCATGTATTAACCTGAAATATGGACCAAAAAACACATATATCTTGCAAATAATATTAGATATTAGGATATAAATTAATATGGAAAGAATTATTAAATTACAACTCATTCCAGTTCGGGTAACACCCAACTGCCAGTGATAGCACCTGTGGTAACACCCACAGTCTGCATTAACAATCTCCCCCATAATTTATAATTTCTTTCCAAACTCTACAGGCCGATCCCCGCAAGCTATTGTTAGCCATACCAGAGTAACTTCCATAGTTATCAACTCCCCCATAATCAAGGAATTAACAACCACAATGATTTATCACAAAAATACTAGTTATTAAAACATAATTTCCAAAATAAGTTTTCCAAATAACTAGCAACCTATAGTACCAAAGATAAACCAAAGTTACTAAGCTACTTCAAGTTCAAACAACCCTAAAAGTTTAAAAACCAAAAGCAAAGAAAACAAACCACCAAAGTATTTAAAACATGTTCCAAATAAAAACATAAAAGTAAATTATTTTTCAACCACAAAAAAAAAATACCATAACCATAAGAGCGGCAACATCAACCTTCAGGCGATGTATTGTACTCACTCTTCTCGCTCATCATCAGCTTCTTCTTCCTCCTGTTCATCCACTTCTTCATCTCCAGCATCTAAGTGAGCACCATCAGTAACATCTGCAGCAGCACCACTGGCATCTCCAACACCACCACCACTAGGACCAGCTCCATCAGCACTATCAACTCTCCCAGTTTGGAAAGAAACCTGCTGGATGAATTCATCAGTAATCTCCTTGAGCTTTGTCCAACCTTGCACAATCTCGGAAATGGTAGAAGTTTATTTGTGGAGAAACGCCAAAACTGTGGTCTTTGGTATTGTTGGTGAAGCATTCCCCAACAAATTGTATACATTAGCAAGAACATGAGCTGCATCTGTACCTGAAAAACTTGGAGATTTCGGAGTAACATTCGGGATAACAGATTGAGTAACACCCTTAGCAGAAACCGCATCACTTGATCCAAATTCATTTATCTTTGACCAAGGAAGATCACCTGTGTATCTTACACTCTTGGTGTTCTTCTTAGTCAGCTGGGAATCTATAGCATAGAGATCAAGACTGGGAGTGTACTCATCCGACTCTTCAATGGGCAATTTTTGAGATTTCAAAATTTGAAAGATTAAGGAAGGGTAAGGAAACATTGTAATGTCTTTTCTTCTACCCCCACGAAGCCAAATGTTTGAAGATCAATCTACCCAAGTTCACTCTTCGATTCTTTCCCAACTTATACAAGATTTCAGCTTGTTGCAATGTCACATATTGCTCGTTAGAAGTAGGAACCCAATTAAATATGCAAAGCTTGTGAAGCACTGTGATGTACCCGATTTTTTTTGAAATCAAACGGAGTCGCCACGCCATTTTTGTTTTAAGGGCCAAAACTTTGAAAAATGCCCGAGATTAGAAATTTGGGTTCGGAGGTCACGTTACACGCCGGGAAGGACGTTAGTGTGCACCCGGAATGCCTCGTAAAACGAGTCTTCCAAGCTAAAAACTATTTGTGTGTGTGTGTGTGTGTTTTGACCAAAATAAGTTGAAACTGAGGAAAGTAAAAATTGGGAATCCTTTATTAGAATTTGGACAGATCCCATGATTTTTGGTGTGATTTTTGGGTTGATTTTTGGTACTCAAAAGATTTTTGGAAGTTGGAAACCATTTCTGCCAGAATGAAAAAGGCAGTGGACACTTGATTTTGAAATGGACTTTAGGGTTTGAAAACTCCAGAATATGGGAAAGGTCCGAGAATGAAAAATGTTCAAAACACCTTAAATAAGGTTTCTTTAAAAGAACTTTTCATTTTGGAGATGATTTGAGGACCCAAAACCTTCTGGAAATCTCAGATGTGAAATCTGGACTTCCAGAGACTGATGAACTGACCTTTAAAAGAAAATTTGAAAAAGGGATTTTTACTCACGCAAAAAATAAATTAAAAATATTTCTGGAAATATCTGGATGTTGGCTACAAAAAGTATTTTGTAGTAAACACCAAATTCCAAGTTTATCTGTGTCCAAAAATTTAGACAATGGACTGAGATCTTAGAAAATTGCTACTGGACAGCAACTTCTCAAGAAGGAAAATGTGATTTTAAAGGGGGTTTTGCATCCATGCTTGTCCCCATTTCCCTAGGTTTTGATTAGTAGTCACTAGAAATTTTAGTGGTGATCTACTATATCAAACCATCCTTGGGGTACATTAGGACTTAAGCATTTCATTTGCTTGGGAAGGGGAATTTTGTAGAGATGAAACTAAAGAGAAAAATCAACTAGAGATTTAAAATGTGGACCATTTGAGATGGTCATTCATGAAGATGAACTTCAAGATGACCATCTTAGGTCAAGATTTAAGTTAAACTAGACATAAAGTAAATCAAAGTAAGAAGAACAAGATGAACAAGAAGTTAAAAGGGAGTTTTAGGGTTTAGAGAAGGAGGGCTTTACCAATGGTGACACCCTATCTTCCTAGGCTTGGAATTTGACTTGAGGAGTATCAAGATTTGGTGTTTGACTTGAGGAGTATCAAGATTTGGTGTTTGGATTTGTGTTTGAGTGGATTCAAGGCTTGAATGTGTTTAGGGTTTGATGATAGAGTTGATCAAAGAGAAAACAAGTAGATAACACTTAAGTCCTCTATGTTTTCTCCCTAATCTTCCTCTTGAGTAGTGTTTTAAGCTTGAGCTTGGTGTGTTTAAGAGTGATTTGAGAATGTTTTAAGTGAATTTGGTAAAGGTTCAAGAGAAAATGGTGGCAATCTAAGGATTCCCACTGTTTTCTCTCTATTTTCGCCAGAATACAGCTTCTGTGAGTAAAATGTGTTGTGTAGACTGAGAGAGGAGGGTTCAATTTATAGACCACTGTGAGATACATAGATGTCCGTGCGGATAGGGTTGGTAGCGTGCACTGTTCATCTGCTACAGTGCTGGCTTTTGGACAGGAGGAATATTTTCAGAAAATTCCAGCAGTTTGTGTTTTTCAACTTGCCCAATTCGGATTTTTCCAATTTCTTTTGCTTTTTGAGATTCTTTCCTTGGTTTATCTTTAAATGGCAAACCCTAATCTACCCTTGGTTGGTTAGAAATGTTAGAAATGTTAGGAATTGTTAGGAATGTTATAACTTTCGTTAATTTTCTAACGAAAATACTAACAAGCTCAAATTGGAGCACTTACAGTAGCCCCTCGGCGACGACGCTTTCGAAGGAAGCGGGGTCGTCGATAAGAGTAAGGCTCCAAATTTGATAGGATGATCAAGTGATCGAGTGGCTGAACCTAGCGATAGGCTACCTACGTATCCCGATTGGGGAATCAAGCCGGTCGTAGTTCGGGTCTTTGACCCTGGAGTGACTGTTTTAGGATGTCAACCTGGCGAGCGAGTTATGCAGTTGGTTGCTAAAAGAAACTCTGCTTGGGATAGAAGATGACCATTTTGGTCTGGTGGCTATCCGCCCTGCTGGGGATAGGAATGACCATTTTCGGTTGGATGGCTATCCGCTCTGCTGGGGATAAGAGATGACCAATTTCGGTCGGATGGCTATCCGCTCTGCTGGGGATAGGAATGACCATTTTCAGTCGGATGGCTGAACCTAATGATAGGCTACCTACGTATCCCGAATGGGAATCAAGCCGGTCGTAGTTCGGGTCTTTCGACCCTGGAATGACTATTTTAGGGTGTAAACCTAAGATTTGACTACTTTTGGGAAGTCGCCCTATGATTTGACTATTTTTGGGAAGTCGCCCTGTGATTTGACTATTTTTGGGAAGTCGCCCTAAGATCTGACTATTTTTGGGAAGTCACCCTATGGTTTGACTATTTTGGGGAAGTCGCCCTGTGATTTGACTATTTTGGGGAAGTCGCCCTATGATTTGACTATTTTTGGGAAGTCCCCCTGTGATTTGACTATTTTTGGGAAGTCGCCCTAAGATCTGACTATTTTTGGGAAGTCACCCTATGGTTTGACTATTTTGGGGAAGTCGCCCTGTGATTTGACTATTTTGGGGAAGTCGCCCTATGGTTTGACTATTTTGGGGAAGTCGCCCTGTGATTTGACTATTTTGGGGAAGTCGCCCTAAGATCTGACTATTTTTGGAAAGTCGCCCTATGGTTTGACTATTTTTGGGAAGTCGCCCTGTGATTTGACTATTTTTGGGAAGTCACCCTATGGTTTGACTATTTTGGGGAAGTCGCCCTGTGATTTGACTATTTTGGGGAAGTCGCCCTATGGTTTGACTATTTTTGGGAAGTCACCCTATGGTTTGACTATTTTGGGGAAGTCGCCCTATGGTTTGACTATTTTGGGGAAGTCGCCCTATGGTTTGACTATTTTGGGGAAGTCGCCCTGTGATTTGACTATTTTGGGGAAGTCGCCCTATGGTTTGACTATTTTTGGGAAGTCGCCCTATGGTTTGACTATTTTAGGGAAGTCGCCCTATGGTTTGACTATTTTGGGGAAGTCGCCCTATGACTTAACTATTTTGGGGAAGTCGCCCTGGTAATGACTTTGGTTTGTCGAATTAGGGGATGATTGCGATTTAACGCTTTCCTCGTGTTGTGTGTGATAGCGTTTTAGGTGCCTCAAACCTTAATGATGGCGTCTTAGGTGTCTCGAACCTTCATGTTGGCGTCTTAGGTGCCTCGAACCTTGGAGATGGCGTCTTAGGTGCCTCAAACCTTGATTTGAAATGATTTCCCTTTGATGGTTTGGGATAGATGGTCTATTGGTGGACTTCATTTGAAGGGATCGGTCTTATGTTTGCTGCCGAGGAAATTGATGATAATGGGAAAACAAACGGGATTCCGTTAACTTCGCTGGGGATTTTGTTAGCCTTTGTTGGAGTTTAGTTCAGGAGTATGAACCTAAATGGGGACTTAGTTCAGGGGTATGATTCTAAGTCGAGGTTTAGTTCAGGAGTATGAACCTAAATGGGGACTTAGTTCAGGAGTATGATTCTAAGTCGAGGTTTAGTTCAGGAGTATGAACCTAAATAGGGGCCTAGTTCAGGAGTATGATCCTAAGTCGGGGTTTCAGTTCAGGAGTATGAACCTAAATGGGGACTCAGTTCAGGAGTATGATCCTAAGTCGAGGTTTTGTACCTGAGGAAGATTGTTTGAGGGCGTTCTCGCAGGGGAAGATTAGAGCTTACGATGATCATCGGGGAAAAGGGTGACCGTGCTGGTCAAGTGGCTGGACCTATGGTAGGTTACCTACATATCCCGAGTGGGAATCAAGCCTGGACGTAGTTCGAAAACCGCCGACGGTCTTTGATGGTTTGACGGTATTTGGGAGTCACCCGAGGTTTGACTGTTTTTTGGGAAGTCGCCCTAAGATTTGACTATTTTTGGGAAGTCGCCCTAAGACTTGACTATTTTTGGGAAGTCACCCTAAGATTTGATGATAATGTTCTTTTAGAAAAGTAGTTGACTAAGATATGCTTTCATACCGCTAGGCTTTGTGCTTACCCGTAGCCGCCGGAAGGACCGAGGCTACTACCGATGTTGATGAAGAGTTGTTGGGTTGCGGTTTCGCCGACGATTTGCCGTCTTTGGAGGCATTTTGACCTGAAGGGGGAGTTTGGTTGAGCCCGCATCTTCTTGGTGATCGTCAACCTTGTAGAAGTTGTTGAGCTTGTCTTCGCATTGGGACTTCTTGCTTTTGAGAACTTGGTGTCTCTGACCGATTTTCATTTGAGAACTTGGCGTCTCTGTCCGTACTGTATTTGAGAACTTGGCGTCTCTGTCCGTACTGTATTTGAGAACTCGGCGTCTCTGACCGAACTATATTTGAGAACTTGGCGTCTCTGACCGAACTGTATTTGAGAACTTGGCGTCTCTGACCGATTTGTAGACACTGGAGGTGATCTGCACATGTTTTGCCCGGAATCATCTCTTGCCGAAAAGGGGCATTTGATTTCTTGCGATTTTGTTGAAACCATTGATTTTGGACTTTGGTAAATATCTTCCTTGTTGAGGGTAAGTCTCAATAGCGAAGGAAAATGGTCTTTCACGTCCGAATCCCTGCATTGGTTAGTAGAGAGGAAGATGTATATATGACATTCATGATGACAGATGCATGCATAGAATCAGAATGATTATGACAGTATCACTGCATATGTTCGCGAGATGATGCATTTACTTGCTTTCGAAGATGCACTTAGCTTAAGATTTTGGCAGGAAAATTATGATTTATGATCTTCAATCACTTAGGATTTTTCCTATTGATTCAAGTTTTGTGCATGCTACATGAGCCCTTGGGATATTTTTGTGGGGATGCATGGTGATGAGAGGGGATGCATTGGGATGTATGTGTCTGGAGACTGTTTGGAACATATTTTGAGCAAGTGGGGGAGGTGAGGGCCCTCGATTACGATTTAAACAGCGGTTGTTGATGGACCTCCATCTTGATGAGATTGGATTCGGATTCCGGGTCTTGATTGGGATTTTCCCTCTCAATCTTGGTCATTTGAAGCTGATGCTGACAGGCTCTAGGGCACGTTGATATGAGTGAAGCTTCTTTCATTTGGGTGAGCTGTGACTTCGGCCGAAACCTTGTTCGGAGAATGATTTGATGAAATTGCTAATGCGAGGGAGAAACCCGCATCTTAAATTCCGCTGCTACGGGAAGTCGCTATGTACCAAGTTCCGAAGCCGAAAATCTAGTTGTTGATGTGACTAGACCTTTCTTGTGACTTGATAAAATGCAGTCCAAAGGACTGCTTGACAAAGCCCCTGATCCCGAGTAGGCAAAGTCCAGATTTTGAAGAAGTGACTTGGCGAATCTATCTCAGAGCGAAGAACCCAATGTGGACCCAAAGATGACTATAGAAGCCTCGCTTGAAGAGCCGATACAGAGAACCTCGGGAGAACCGCTTAGCAAGCCCCGGCGTGAAGAAATTCGTGAGTAGTCTTACGAGAGGAGGCACCCATCTTTTCGGACCTTAGTCAACCGCCGCTGGACAAGACTCGAAATGTTTACGTGCAGGGCATATCTTTTGAAAGGTGGGAATGTCTCCCGAATTTGTGTATGACACTCTCGCTTTAGGTTTGACTCTTTCGAGAGAGTATAAGCATCACAAGGTGTGGAAAAGTGTATGGAAGCCCCGCCGACGTAAAAGACAATGTTTGGCTCTATTTCCCTATGATGGAGAGAGAGAAGACTTGTCGAGACACTTGAAAACTTGTCTTATTCATGATGATCACAAGGCTGCTTAAAACCCATTGTTAATGTTCGGGTTATCCAACTCCTAAATCTGATATGAACAAATATTTTGATTAATCACAAGGAGAAAACCAACTGATATCGAGAATCAAGCTCGGAAGGGCGGAAAGTGTATAGGGACGATCTTTGATGAGACCGGATTTTTTTTTTTTTTGAGATTTGTTTGTGATTTCGACCGGACCATTTCTGGTTGCCTACGTTCCCTCCATTATGAAGAGCTCAGGTCGCCGTAGTTCGGACTTAACCCGATTGAAAAGAGAATGAATGTGAAAATTCAAGATTTTGAGGTCCTTTGAGGATTGGAGATTCGAATGACATATCCCCTTAGAGTGTCCATGAAAGACACAGATGCGAAGCCCCAGTGGGACATCCACGGCAAGTGTTTGGGAGTAGAAATGAATTATGCTCACATGAAATGTCGAATGAATCAGATTTGAATTTGCACAATCTTTGATTGATGATTTTGAATCAAGATGGATTAGATTCCAATTTAAGCAAGCAATGAAGCGTTAATTTGATTTAGATCTTAGAGATATTATAATGAAATTGCTATCCGATAGGAATTGCAGCTGGGTTTCCGGGCTTCGATCGGCCATCGGGTGATTTGGGAAATTGTGACCTCTTAAGATGAGAGGTCGGATGGGCCTTTTACTGACTGAACCTCTAAAGATGAGAGGTTGGCTTGTAGGGATGTGTTTGGGAAATCTATGGCGGGGAAGATTGATTGCCTCTAAGAATGAGAGGTCAAATTTTAATTTTGGCCAAAGGCGAGGATAATGGTAACGGGGATATCCTCTAAAAGCGAGAGAATGACTTGGGATTGATTTAAGGTAATGGTGAGAGGAAGTCCAATCTATTGACAACTTTTTTTTTTGCGAACTTGCGAGGATTCGGGCTCCTTTTTGATCATTGGAGAGCTTCTTGAGAAGTCGGGGACTTTTGAGGATCGACAGTTCTTTTTTTTTTTTGTTTGTTTTTTGTTTTTTTTTTTTTTTTTTTTTTTTTTTTTTTTTGACTTGGAAAGCCTCCCGAGGAGTTGAGGATTGTCTTTGTCCTTCCTTCATGGCTTGAGATATTTTGCGCATCGCCGACTCTCGAAGCTAACTTCTTGGGCTCGCTTGGACTTTCTCTCAGTAAGGAGCAAAAATGATGGCTAAACCGGGTTTCAAAACACGCCGATCTTGAAATGAAAGGGTATTGTTTAGTGAGGGTGAGGTAATGGCTTTCCTATGGGTGAAAGGCTTCAACCGCATGCCGGATGACCTAAACGAGATTAAGTCTTCATTGCTTGCTTAAGCTTTAAATGAGAAAAGATCCATGCAAATTCATCGAGCAACGAGATGATGAGGCTAATGAAAGGGATGTGAGCATATGAGATGCAAGATGGGGAGTTGGTAAGCCCCAATTTGAGAGGGATATCAATTGATTTTCTCACTCCAATTAATTTAAATATTAATTATTTCAAAGAATTAGTAGTTGAGCAGCACAAGTGATCATCTAGGATAAAACAATTTCAATTAAGTGTAACGTGAGTGTGCAAGTGATGTCTCGAGTCTAGCAAGAAAAGAAGAAAGACTTATATATATATATAAAAATTTTAAATGATAGTTAAGCTATCTTTCCACAACATTCGAGGTGGACAAAACCGACAAGTGTCCAAGATGGACTTAGGTGAAAGAAAAATACTAGAACCTACGAAGGTTGACTAAAAGACTATTTTAGAGATAGGTAGCCCCTAGTCTAGCTGCTCTTTGTTGTTGGATCATGCATCTTTTCTTCGACGCTGGAGACGGGAGCTATCGCAGGTCTTCCCATCAGGACTTCTTTGTCAACTTCTTGCTCAATCCAACCATCTTCCTTGCCTGCGATGACTGGTTCATTGACCTCGCAAAGGGACGAGTCAAACTCCATCGTGCCCACAAGGCTTGAACCACCAAACTCGATCATGTTGACACTCATGTTGTTGTTTCTAGGGAGCGGGTTATTGACAGTATTAGGCCCTTCAGGCACCTCTAACCTTCCTTGTTCAATCAAACTTTGGATTGCCTTTTTCAGGGGGACGCAATCATCTGTCAGGTGCCCATGGTACTGATGAAAGGCACAATGTTTGGAGGTATCCAAAGGAGCATTGGGGTTTCTAGGCTGATAATTTTCCAAAGGCCGGAGCAAGCCTTCTCTCACCAAACCTCTGAAGATATCACGCAAAGGCATCCCAAAGTTTCTCAAGTCTTGGAGCCGGATCTGGATGCATCGTGTCTTGGGAACAAAGGAAGTGGCATTGTTACGCCCCGTCCCGCATAGCTAATCACTTCTTTACCTTTCGTCAGGAGCCGTGTTGGAGGTGGAAGAAACCCAGATTCGTAAGAGGTGCAGTGCCGCCGATTGTAAGCCTTTTCGAATTTAGCCCCGGAATTAACCATTGCACGCAAGTCCGCCGTAGGGAAGTGACCGAGGGAAGCTCTCAAATGCGGCTTCAAGCATGACCGGAAGATGTCTAATCAAGCTCCTCGTCGAGGGAGGAAATGGCCATTTCACTAAGCTTCGTGTTCCACCTTTATAGAAATCCCCAATATTCTCATCGTGGCGCCGCATCGTTGTCCGCAGGTCAACTCGTTTGTTTCCCATTCCAAGTTGGCTTTATACTTATCTATGAAAGTACCGGTGATCGTTCCCAAGTAGCCCTAGCTTCAGCCGCAATCGGAAAAACCATTTCAAAGCCCCCGACTTCAAAGAGAGATCAAGTAGTCACCAACCGCCGGTTTGTGCATCCCTTAGCTTTCATTGCCAAAGTATAGGTGTCCAAGTGAGTTTTAGGGCACGCACTTCCATCAAACAAGCTTCGAGATTGGGCATCACGAACTTGTGAGGCAAAGGGGGTACAATCGAGTCGGGATCTGTAGGCCGAAGAGCAATTTCTTTGGCGAGTTAATTCAACATGACCGCGCTTTCATTTCCTTGTGTTGTTCCATAAACCAAGCCGGATGGGGTCTTGTGGTGGAACCATGGCATTCAAACCAGCCGATATTTGAGCTAGAGAGAGGAGCTACCACTGGCGGTGCTCGGTGGGAACGGCCGATCCCGGACGTAGGTAAAAACCTGTCCTTGGCCCAAATTACTTGGAGGGGCGTGAGTAGGGCCCTGAGCAAAAGGATAGAACCTTGCGGCCTGCTGTTGATTCTCAACTGGCAAAGTGGGTGGAGGCAGTCCTGATGTAGCCGGGTAGCTAGGATTTCCAGAGTGAGGCCCATAAGTAGGCTTGAGTGCGGGCTGCTGTCCCTGGTTGTTGAATTGCATGGCTGCCTGTGGCGAGGGTGTATAACCAGGGGGTACTGCGATCCTGGTGATTCGGATGAAACCGGGATGGAAGCTTGATAACCCATAGAAGTCTGAGTGAGAAATGGATTTGTGAAAGGCGTGTGTGAGGAGCAACAGCTAGTACTATTCTGAGGGAGAGCTCCTGACTGTGGCCCTGAACCAGACTGTGGTGGCATTCCGAACTGTGGCTGTTGCTGTGAAGGTCCGGGTTGATCGGTTCCAAACTGAGGCGGGGTCCCAATCTGCTGTGGCATTCCGAGGTATCCCCAACCATGAGAGGACATTCCGCATGCGACTTTGCCCCCACTGAGGAGCTGCGAACTGATTTATCCCGTCAGGCTGCATGGATCCAGTGGTCTGACCCAGGGATCGAGGAGCATGGGTTCTGGCAGTGGTGCCGTATGAAATAGGTGGTGGCATCTTGGAGTAGTCGGGGCGACCAAGATTAGGATTGAGGTCTTCTTCCTCTTCCACGGTGAAAGTGCCATCGGGGTTGAGGCTGGCGGCCAGACCATGGCTCTTAATAGCCTCCATAAGGCTATTCAACTGTGCTTCCTGTCGCACTCTCATCTGTTCGGCTAACTGATTCCACCGCGGCCGTTTGAGAAGTCCCGGAGGCGGAGTGACGTTGTCCCCATCGTTACCGGCTGATGCAGACATTCTGAAACCCAGAGTCGGAAGAAACGGTGAAGCTGACGATGCGCTTGACTCTTCCCAACTGATCAAACGGTGACCCGGTGCCCGAAACCAAGCCTTGTGAGGAGCTGCGGGGGAAAGATACGAGGGTTCAGATGGTGGGATTTGAAGGAGGGTAGGCGTTTGGGCTTTGGGCTCATGCAACATGCAGTTATTTGTTCTTGTTTACTTAAAACATGTTTTATTAACCTAATCGGTTGGAAAAGATTGCTCTTCTTTTTCGCAAACTATTCTGATTCCTGGATCAGTGGGCCCCGTCACTACGTCTATAAGCCCCTCGTATTCCACCTGTATTTCGACCTCCCAGGGTGGACAGCCCCGGGCGAGGGTCCTATAGGGCAAGCGGGTCCCACCGACCGAAAGAAAAACGATCCTAAAAGTCTGGCGGGTAATCGAGTCTTAACGAGAATTCGATGTAAATTACGGACAAAGCTGACGTCAAAGTCAAGATCATGTCCGAGGGCTCGACAAAAAGTCGGCATGATTTGGACTGATAAATGTCCACGATTGATCTTGACTTGTCGTCAATTAGGCCGTAATTAGGCATGGAATGATCATTAATCCTTGATGACTCGGTGTCATGGCCTTGGGAGTCGGTGTATAATTTGTGCCGCCGAGCCAAAGTCAAGGCGCCAGGTCAATATCTTGGTCAAAGTCTCGCGGCGGAAAACCGGCATGACTTCGACTGATTAGGGCCCCGAAAGATATTGACTCGGTATGCCGACAAAGGCTTGAAAGGAAAGGTCTATACACTGCAGGGCATGACACGTACCAAACTAAAAACCAACCGGGTCTCGAACGAAGTGTGTCACGGACAAGTGCATGGTCGACATGAGGCTCCATGGGATGTTTGGGTAGTCCTGTGCTCGCACCGAGAGGCGTAATAAGACCAAACGGGCCGCGACAAGGATTTCCCCGGATTAGGGACGTAGTGTGCAGTGTAAGGTCACGTGCGCGTAGTGTGCAAGCAGTCTATCTTCTTTTTCTGAGTAAAATAGAAATTTTTCATGTGTCTTAAAAAGAATGATGCATGATTTTTTATTTTTTATTTTATTTTATTTTTTTTTTTGAAAATTTTCTTCTTTTTTTTTGAAACTCCTTTCTTTTTTTTTTTTGAAATTCTTTTTTTTTTTTAAATTCTTTTTTTTTTTGAAAGTAAATGCACACATAAGCATATAAACACAAAAATTCCAACAGTTAGGGACATGATTCCGACAGTCAAAATTTTGACTTTTTTCGAGGCGGCCAAAACAACACGAAAATGTGCAAAAATCAACACACACAACAAATGATTTTTAATGCCGGGACGGAAGCTTGACCCTCAAAAGCTTTTCTTTTTTTTTTGAAAACGATGATACCGGTACGTGGGATTGTTAAACCAAAATTTATCCCCGACTCGTGTTACGAGGCGATAACGGGAAGTTTAATGGTTTCCACCAATATACCAAATATCATTTTTTTTTTTTAGAAAAAGCTTATTTGCATCCCCAGCGGAGTCGCCACTCTGATGTACCCGATTTTTTTTGAAATCAAACGGAGTCGCCACGCCATTTTTGTTTTAAGGGCCAAAACTTTGAAAAATGCCCGAGATTAGAAATTTGGGTTCGGAGGTCACGTTACACGCCGGGAAGGACGTTAGTGTGCACCCGAAATGCCTCGTAAAACGAGTCTTCCAAGCTAAAAACCATTTGTGTGTGTGTGTGTGTGTGTTTTGACCAAAATAAGTTGAAACTGAGGAAAGTAAAAATTGAGAATCCTTTATTAGAATTTGGACAGATCCCATGATTTTTGGTGTGATTTTTGGGTTGAGTTTTGGTACTCAAAATATTTTTGGAAGTTGGAAACCATTTCTGCCAGAATGAAAAAGGCAGTGGACACTTGATTTTGAAATGGACTTTAGGGTTTGAAAACTCCAGAATCTGGGAAAGGTCCGAGAATGAAAAATGTTCAAAATACCTTAAATAAGGTTTCTGTAAAAGAACTTTTCATTTTGGAGATGATTTGAGGACCCAAAACCTTATGGAAATCTCAGATGTGAAATCTGGACTTCCAGAGACTGATGAACTGACCTTTAAAAGAAAATTTGAAAAAGGGAGTTTTACTCACGAAAAAAATAAAGTAAAAATATTTCTGGAAAGATCTGGATGTTGGTTACAAAAGGTATTTTGTAGTCAACACCAAATTCCAAGTTTATCTGTGTCCAAAAATTTAGACAATGGACTGATATCTTAGAAAATTGCTACTGGACAGCAACTTCTCAAGAAGGAAAATGTGATTTTAAAGGGGGTTTTGCATCCATGCTTGTCCCCATTTCCCTAGGTTTTGATTAGTAGTCACTAGACATTTTAGTGGTGATCTACTATATCAAACCATCCTTGGGGTACATTAGGACTTAAGCATTTCATTTGCTTGGGAAGGGGAATTTTGTAGAGATGAAACTAAAGAGAAAAATCAACTAGAGATTTAAAATGTGGACCATTTGAGATGGTCATTCATGAAGATGAACTTCAAGATGACCATCTTAGGTCAAGATTTAAGTTAAACTAGACATAAAGTAAATCAAAGTAAGAAGAACAAGATGAACAAGAAGTTAAAAGGGAGTTTTAGGGTTTAGAGAAGGAGGGCTTTACCAATGGTGACACCCTATCTTCCTAGGCTTGGAATTTGACTTGAGGAGTATCAAGATTTGGTGTTTGACTTAAGGAGTATCAAGATTTGGTGTTTGGATTTGTGTTTGAGTGGATTCAAGGCTTGAATGTGTTTAGGGTTTGATGATAGAGTTGATCAAAGAGAAAACAAGTAGATAACACTTAAGTCCTCTATGTTTTCTCCCTAATCTTCCTCTTGAGTAGTGTTTTAAGCTTGAGCTTGGTGTGTTTAAGAGTGATTTGAGAATGTTTGAAGTGAATATGGGAAAGGTTCAAGAGAAAATGGTGGCAATCTAAGGATTCCCACTGTTTTCTCTCTATTTTCGCCAGAATACAGCTTCTGTGAGTAAAATGTGTTGTGTAGACTGAGAGAGGAGGGTTCAATTTATAGACCACTGTGAGATACATAGATGTCCGCGCGGATAGGGTTGGTAGCGTGCACTGTTCATCTGCTACAGTGCTGGCTTTTGGACAGGAGGAATATTTTCAGAAAATTCCAGCAGTTTGTGTTTTTCAACTTGCCCAATTCGGATTTTTCCAATTTCTTTTGCTTTTTGAGATTCTTTTCTTGGTTTATCTTTAAATGGCAAACCCTAATCTACCCTTGGTTGGTTAGAAATTTTAGAAATGTTAGGAATTGTTAGGAATGTTATAACTTTCGTTAATTTTCTAACGAAAATACTAACAAGCTCAAATTGGAGCACTTACAAGCACGGCAAAGAGTGAAGTGAGACGGGAAGCAAGAAAATGAACTTTGGTTTTGGGATTAGGGTTATGAGGCCATTCATGCACGACATCATGAGATATAAACCTAGCAATTTCATCATTATGAACAATAGAACCATCATCATCCAAATTTGGGAGTCCTAAAGTCTTGTTGATCAAAGAAGGAGTAATAGAAAAAAATTTGTTCCTTAAAAACACATTTCCAAATTGATCGGACTTCTCATTATCTAGGTTGGCATGAAGGTTGGCATAGAAATTTTTGACAATAGCTTCAACAAATTTCGAAGGATGCAAGTTAGCTTTCAAAAATTTTCTATCCTCCAAGAACTGAAATACACCATGCTTTTTGAAATCAACCTCGTCAATATGCTTTTCCTTGAGAATTTTCCTGTCACTATGTTTCAACCAAAACTCCATATTTTCTTTTCTATAGAATTCCAAAGAAAAGTAAGGTTTTGGAAAAGCAACATTCACATCTTCAAACTCTTTCTCAAGAAAATCAGTGGACTCAGAATATGCAAACTCACTAATCGAAGACTTTGAAGCTTTAGAAACAGAGGATGTTACCTTGGGTGTTCCAGCTTTCTGGGTAACATCTTTGACAGCAGCCCACTTGCTTTTGCCTTTAATGTTTCTTTTCACAACTTCATACAAGGGCTCTTCATCCTCAATCTCCCAATCTTCAAATGTCTCAACAGAATGGCTCTTTTCCGCATCGGCATGGAAGTCTTCATCCGAAACATGAGCCGAGGAGAGACCAAGTGAAGATTCCTCAGAAACTTCAACAGGATCGGAGGATGTGTTGGATTTTGAAGTCCCTTTGTTCCTCATTGCAGTGAGCCTACTTGAGCTCCTCTTTTTGACGGGTTGTGCCGAGGGTTTGTGAGCAATGGCTTTTCTTTTTGGCTTTTTGGTTGATGGAACGGGTGGAAGAGGTGGTAAGGTCACAATGGGCAAGGGTTGCGCCATTGTTGTCACCAATGGAGGATCATCCACCGACATTGTCATTGCCGGAGACACATTGAGAGGGGTGGTCGAAGTGTCCATGAGACTAGGACCACTTGAACCAACACCCGGAGATACCTCCAAAGGGGCGGATTGCTTTTTGGTAGGGGTTGCCATGGTTAGGGTTTAGGAAGGGTTTGGAATTTTGGAAGGTTTGAGAAGGAGAGTGACGGTGACGGAGGGAGTATATACCGTCTAGAGAGAGAAGGGGGAGGAGGCGTTGGCTTAGAGAGAGATAGGGAGAAAAAAATGGGAATTCAAATTAGGATAGGATTTTAATTTGATTAGACTTATCCCACCTATTTTTACTCACCTAATTAACCTCCTCCTATTTTCCTAGCCACACAAAATAATTACAATTAAAATTTACTCCCCCTATTTTCTAGGCCACAAGAAAAAATCAAATACAAAAACCCTCACAAAAAGATTAACATCCGGCCATTATTTTGAAAAATATTTTTTTTTTATTTTTGAATTTTTTTTTTCAGATTTTTTAATTTTTAATTTTTTAAATATATAAAACGAAAATAAAACTAAAAATAAAAATAATAAACAAATACAAATATACCAAGTCCATATGATTTTTGAAAATCAAATCCCTAGATTTTAGGACTTAGTTATTTGAGTTGTTTATCAAAGATAAATTGGTTAGTTAAAGACTTTTTCAAACTTTTAAAACTCTTAAACAATAAAAAGACTTTCAAAGTTTAAAAACTTAAATAACTAAACCGAAAATAAAGAAATAAAAACATAATATAGCACATACAAATATATTAATGACAATAATGGTAACACCTAGGATAACACATATGATAAAAATCCATTGATAAATCAATTCAGTTTCAAACACTTGAGGCATAACAAGCTTAGCCATTTTTAAACACTTTAGACATAACAAGCTTGTTAGACCACGAGGCATAGCAATTTATAAAATTCTTTTACACTTCTTTAAACAAGGAAGCATCGTAGTAACGAGCTCCGTGCCCCGAGTTTTATTTCAAGTGTAAAGTTTCATTGATTTATGCCGTTCAAGTAGGGTACACTGTAGTAGCGAGCTCCATGTCCCTAATTGTAAGTACCCAAATCCGGATCGTCCAAATCCATCAGAAAGTTAACCGAAATCCGTTAACTGGCCCGCTCCAGGTTAACCGGAACTCGTTAAACTCCCCGTTGCCGTGCCAATGAGACGTCCCGGGACTGCCCCGTGCATCCCGACGTCGAACCATACTTAGCACGTGACATCTCACGTAAAAGTATGGCTTTCCCTGAAAAACGCATTTTCCGGCACTTTTCGGGGGCGTTTCGGACATTTCCCGGACTGTTATTTTAAAAAACGGACAAAACCGGGACCGGAGAACGATCTTCCACCTCAGCTGGTGACTCAGAGGGCACGTGGCAGCCATGTCACCTCCCTCTAGTCACCCTTCAATCAATTTCAAAGGAAAAAGACCAAAATGCCCCTGGTTTGCAAGCCAAGTCCGGCCGGACTCACTGTGCACATTTTCTGAAATTGCCAGCAAGTCCTTCAAATTCCCAAAATACCACAAAACCCCCTGGATTCAGGCCAAGTCCGTCCGGACTCCTACTGCAAATTTCACCTATAAATAGAAATGGCTGTCAAAGCCAAATGAGGAGGATTTTTACACCAAAATTTCACCACCCCCACGGTCCAAACTGGTTTTCACCCCTCCCGAGCTCCCGTTCTGTCTCGATTCGCGTGAAACCTTCGTATTTCGATCAAATACGCACCCTACAACTTCGAAACAACCTTTCGAATCACTTTCCGTGTCCCGTACACACCTCCCGAGCCAAAGGAGTCGACCCTAGCCATAGGTATAACTCCCTCTCTCTAAATCTCCTGTTCCGTCTCGGTTTACGCGCCAGTCGCTATAACCGTTTCGAACGTCGTTATCAAAATGTAGACGCCTCCGTCTAACGGGGTCCGATACGTTTTAGCCCCTCGATCCTCTTCTCTTTCCGTAAGAGAAGTAATCACGGGTTAAAACGGCGTTCCGACCCCGTTCCGTTTACTTTTATGTCATTTACCATTCCGGATCGATCGATCCGTTGATCGTCATTTACAATTCCGAGCCATTTGGCCTCGTTGATCGTCATTTACAATTCCGAGCCGTTTGGCCTCGTTGATCGTCACTTACAATTCCGAGCCGTTTGGCCTCGTCGATCGTCATTTACGAATCCGGATCGTTTGATTCCGTTGACACCGCTTTAAATACTGTCATTTACAAGTCCGATCCGTTTGGATTGTGATAGTATTTACTTTTCAAAGTCCGAGTCGCAACCCGATTCGTTGATCGCATGTCATTTAATACGCATTTTTCCCGTAAAAATCGTTAACAATGTAATGCCCGGTTCAAAACCGGAGTTCGTCCGTCGAACTCTCTTTCAAAAACGCGCAAAATGACGTTCGGCCTCCGAACGCTCATCTTCAAACTCCAAGCCGCCATTTGACACTTAAAATCATTTAATACGCATTTTTCCCGTAAAAATCGTTAACAATGACTCGCACGGCTCAAAATCGACGTTTGCCACGCAAACGCTCATTTCGAACTCAAAACCGACGTTTGCCACGCAAACGCTCATTTCAAACTCAAACCGACGTTTGTCATTCAAACGCTCGTCTTTTCAAAAATCACCTAATCAACGTTTGTCATTCAAACCAAGATTAAGCTTGTCATCCAAGCCCCCATTTCAAAAGACACACATACACACACACGATTTCGAGAAAGGTAGAAAGACTCATCATGCGAGGCGTTTCGGGCGATCTCGTCATACTCTACCCGAAACGTAACCTGACCTCCGAACCTAACAATCTCTGGTACTAAAAAAGCTTTTTACTCGTTTTTGCTGCCAATAAAAATGATCCCTGTTTTCAAAAGCCTTTTCCTAAGTTTTTGCTACCAATAAAAACGACACCATTTTCAATAGCCGTTTCTCAACGTTTGGGCTCAAAATACAAAAACCGCGTGGCAACTCCTCATTTTGTTCCTTCCCATGAAGCGAGGTCTCAGACACCAACCCCTCCGCGAAAGACAACCGCCTTTTCCGCGCCCCCCGCCCGCGCGCGAAAAAGATCGGGTAATTTCAGTTGGCGACTCCGCTGGGGAAAAGATACTTTTTTCAAAACTGCCATTGTTTTCTAAAAAGCCTTCCGTGGGTCAAACTTTCGTTTACCCTTCCTCGTTTTCGTGTGTGTGAGTTCCTTTAAACCTCGAACGGTTTTTTTCAAAGGCATTACATTGTCAACTTTTCAAAATCATACCATGTTTGTGCATCCCCATTCATGTTTGATTTTCATGTCGTTTTGAACCGTGCATCATAAATTCTTTAAGACACATTCGAAAAATCTCTGTTTCCTCGTAAAAGAATTTTAGTGACCGCACACACTACGCGCACTTGCCGCCTCGGAACACCGCACTTCACGTGCACTTGCCGCCGCACACCGCACACTACAACCCCTAACCCGGATGGCCTTATCGCTGCACTCCGATTGGCCTCGCCGTATGCCTTTCGGGGCGCACGGGGTCGTCCCAAACATCCCATCCTAGCCCGTGTAAGCCATGCACTCTTTGTGTCACACTTTGTCCAAGACCCCGGTTGGTTTTTGGCTTAGCTCGTGTCATAAAGCCTAAGTGTATGTTTTTCACGCCGGCCCCGCTCCGAGTCGCTCGAGAGTTTGAGACCAAAGGTCGTTCCCGACCCGAAGTCTTGAGCTTTTCAGCCTTGACTTTGACGCGGAGCTCGCCGAAAAATATACCCGAAGGTTCAATGTGACGCCGTGTCACCAAACCTCGCCGTATGTACCGTGCCGCCCACAACTTGGCCAACGCTAAAAGCTAAGGTCTCTCGCACAAGCGAGTCAGAGAGGTCATGCCCAAATTTTGGCACGATCCCCGCCTTAACTTAAGGACGTTGACTTCGACCGTGGCCCGTACGTCACACACGTTGAAAGTTTGCGTGATCGCCTAGCCTTAAGTTCACTTTTTCCTTTGTCGGTGGAACTCGCTTGCCTTATCGACCTCGCTCGGATAGTCCGTCCCGAGAAAGATGATCTACAATGGAAACGAGGGGCTTATAAGCGTAGTGACGAGATCCACCGATTAGAGCTCTAGGATTAGTTGCGAAAAGAAGACACGCTCTTTTCCAACCAATTAGGACTCGAGAAAACGCGCTTTAAGTAAACATTAATCGGTAATCGCACATTACACAAGCCCGAAAACCTTGAGCCAAATACCCTTTTCCGAAGCCTAAACCCTTCCTTTTCGTTCCTCGCAATGAGCGTAAAGTGGTTCAGATTTCCGGGTCCGGCACCTTGCCAGGGATCACAAGAACGGCAGCGCGACGGTTCTTCGGTTCCCTCAGTTCCCTCACCAATTTCCGACATGTCTAGCTCACCGAGAAATCGTGATCGGGAAGGACCCCGCCACCGGTAATGTATATGACATTGGAAGAAGCCATTCGGGCTTGTGAGGTTCACAAGAGGCGTAAAGAAGATCGCTAATTTCGTGGTACAAACTTTTCCGAATGAGCGAGGTATAGCAGCCTATCCCCGCCGACGGTACTTTTGTCCCGGGTCGAGGATGACGATTCCCGAAACCAGCTTCACTCAAACCTTCAATCGAGGTTCCTCCCCGCCAACTTACGGGATGCCTTCCAACCAAGGAAACAAATGACCTAGGCTCCATGTTGCCACCTCTCAGTGGCAACCCCTGTCAATTTTGGTCACCCTGCTACACCCATCACTCAATATCACCGCACCGGCTGACCATCTCAGATGCCAATATCCTCAATACCCTCCCGGTTCGTCCCGTTGCCTATACACGAATCCCTAAACACCGGGGACAAACCCCGATACAGATTCGTAAAAGGCTCCCGTATATGCTCATATACCAAGCCTTCCACCTCCAATCACTACCGCTCACGTGGTAGCACCCGCGCCGAGCCTCACATTCCACCACTGGACCCAACCTTAGCCTCGGATGGTCGAGCGTATGAAAGACCCGAAAGCCACCATGAGCAGCCTCAAAGCAGAAACGCTCAAATCCACGTATCCGGAATGGTCACGCCTCTCCCCGCCAAGTTCGTAATGCGGAGATGGACCGATTCGATGGAACCGAATGTCCTCAAACGCACGTCGACACTTACGTTCGGCATGAGAGCAAAAGGAGCAACCCTCCAAAGCAAATGGCCGACCACTTCCAAAGATACGCTCAAAAGTTCGGCGTTACGATGGTTTCGAGGGTCAAGCTCGCGGATCGCCACACTGGGAACAGATCAAGAACATCTTCCCGGAATCCAGACAGATCCAACTTAGAGTGGGAAACAAGTCGCGAGGACTTAATCACCACCTGAGCGTAAAGCGGATGAAAGTGTTGGGGAATTCTACAAGAGATGGAGCCGGAAACTCTCCGAGATCATGGAGCCACTCTCCAAAGATGAACAGATGCGGATCTTCAAGTCCTCGCTTAAGACCGTCCATCGAACTCTCATCGGCCACAATTTCTTCCTGCATCTCCGGCCACGGTCAATGCCGGCTCACGCTTCGAGAAGGATCTCAAGGAAAAGTTGGCTACCGCACAGCCATACGTATACCGCTCAACGCTTGCATTCAATCCCGCACCGGCCCCTGGCAAAGGGAAAGATACGTCTGTCAACTACGTCCATCGTGGACAATGGGTAATGTAAAACCCGGGCCCCGCAAAGCAACAGTTCTACTCAAGCAGCATGCCGTACACTTCGACAAGTTGGACATGCCACCGAGCAAGATGTCGGAAGTGGTTAATCAAGGAGGGTCTCCTTAAGCCCGTTGCCAATTACAAAACCCAAAGTTCCCGTAGCCAATGCGGACAAGAGCAAATATCTGCGCCTTCCATCGCATCACGGCCATACCACCGACAATTGTTTGGGGTTACGATACGAAATCCGTAACTTGATAGAAGAAGGCAAGTTAGAGCGCCCCCATGGGCCCAATATAGTCGGGAATCCCTTTCCGAATAATAACAACGTGAATTCCATTGAGTGGGTGCCCAAGAAGAGTGCCACGTAACCGCCCGCCTTTCACTGGATCCTCCTCTAATGTCCACATCGCCTACGATGTGCAATCGCTCCGCCCGCCCGGGAGTACGAGTCTCGAGAAACCGTCCGAGCAATCCTCCGAGAAAACAAAAGAAGAAATCCTCTCAACAAAGAATCGAGAGAAAGATACGAAGCCGAGATACCAGTGTAGGTACACTTGGAGAACCCTCCGGGAGGTTCGACTACTACGCATCGTACTCCAGCCTACCCTCTTTGCCTCCAGCCATGCAGCCTTTAGAGCAAACAGGGGCGGGAAAGCCGAAAAGTCCCGCCGAAACCAGAATTCAGACCCTGGGACACCGGAATACCTCGATCTTGGTAATCTTATCGCGCCGTAAGCCTAACCCTCCGCGGGATCGCCCAAGATTCAATTTGTCCAGCTTTCCGAGCTCGGACCGCAAAGGAAGATCAAGGTCGCCTTGGCAATCGCACTCGATCAATGTGCTAACCAAGGGCGGCAACCGCCACAGTGCACTCAACACACTCCCGAGGTTCCACCAAAGGCTTTACCTCGCAAGAGGAAGACAGAAACGGATGGCCGGATGACTCTCCTTCTACGGATAGAGACGAGATCTACGACTCCCGCCCGTATGGCAAAGCATGATCACGTTCGTGACGAAGACCTACCGAGAGATGCCTCGGGCACAACGAAGCTCAGACATCACTCTCAAACTCAACACCATATCACTCCCGGAGTATTGGTAGATAACGGTCAGCCGTTAATGTCCTCCTCTCAGCATGATGCGAGCTCTCCGCATCCACGAAAGCCATCTCGATACCGTCTACTCGACTATCAAGGCCTACGACAACTCGTCTCGTCCCATCCTCGGGGACAAGTGACTCGAACTCGGTTCGAAACCCAAATGGTGCCAAAGAAAATTCCACGTGATGGACATTCCATCCGAATTCACAGCTCTGGGACGCCTGCTACACCACATGAAAGCCATAGCTTCCACTCTCCATCAGCAAGGCCAAGTTCATTAACCGCAGGAGATCTTGAAGTCATCCGAGGATAGTTTCCTCATAGGAAACGAAGCCGAGATAAGAGCCAAGCGTGTCCGCACTCGTGCACCGGGTTACCTCCTTCGAATCAACCAAGGGACTACCGGGCAAATCTCATCGAATCCTCGTAGTCCGGGAGATGCCAACTATGTAAACGTACTTTCGAGCAAAGTGCACCGAAGCGAGTCCGATACATCAAGTTCAACTGTCGTTTCCAACATTTGGAGTGCGATTGGAAGGAAACGCCGAACATCGCCATGATGCGGGGCACATAAACCCCTGTCTCCGCTCGGAGATTTGTCAAGATTCTCCAAACTAACTCTCTCGGCTCACAAAGCGAAGAGATCTTTGTGATAAAGGTCAACAAGCACCGTCATTCTCGTGATGAATGCATGGAAGTCGTATGGGATGTCCTCCACGAGGAACTACCCGCCGCACCCATTTTCTCCAACGAAGAGCATGATGTTTTCCTAGCCGGTCCAACAACGCAACCGGACGCAATACGCCCCTACACTGGATTGAGCGATCGATGACGATGATGAATCCGACTCTCCGGAGTCGAGGACGCGGCACCCGCAAGCTGCACTCCTCTCGCATTCACATGCTCGCTTTGAGGACGGAACTCCTTCCGATCGTGTCACCTACGACCAAGGTTCCAATACCATGGAAATTGTCAAGCTCAATGTCCAAAGATGGTGCAGCCTATCCGATAATTGGAAGCACGTGATTCACGCAACGAGGAATCCTCTCGATCAAGTAAAGGACGACGACTTCGTCAATATCATCTATTCCGTATATCCCGATGAAGCCAAGGATCCCGTCCTTGTCATCGATTCTATAACACCAAGGTCACCCTCGATGACCGCTCGCTCACGGTAAACGAGGCTTTGGCCAAGCGAGCTCGTGAGCTCATCTTTACTTCCGAGTACTGCCCCTAGCTGGCAACCGGCCCGTGCCGTCGCCAAGCTTATACTCCTCAAACGCCGCCAAGGCCAAGGGCAACAAAGAAGGAGACCAAGCTCCTCACCCCGCTACAAGTCGATCAACTCGGGAACGCTTCCGGCAGCCACCCCGAAAACATCTCGCGAAAGTCTTCCCCGCAAGGCGTAGCCGCCTTCCGACACAGAAATGACCACCTCAAAGATCAACATGCTTCGCCGATTCTACTCCCAGCCGTCACGGCCCTCGTGATTCAGACATCCCGCGCCGATCGCTAGCTTTGATAGACTTGGCGATCGAGCGAGATCACGAGACCGTCAACATTGCGTAATTCAATACCCCCGTGGGGTCAATCAAGCGTATATGGGCAAACTTCTTGGTGATCGAGATCAAGGAAGGCCGCATGGAATGTCCTGGCCCGACTTCCTTCGTCAATATAATCCATGTTCCGCCATTCGGCGATTTGAATGTAATCACGGTTCGGACACTAGCGACGATGCGCACCTACGGAGATCGCCAGTCTCGCAAGGAAAGCTCTCATGGAGCTAGCCGCTCAAGAAAGTCGTCTTTGGGACGAAGATCAAGCTCGAAAGACCTAAAGGGACCAAGCCCTTAAAGTGTCACAGCAGCCTTCTGCATGCAAAGCTAGAGGCCACTCTGCACTCCGCCGACCTCAAGAGCTTTGCTCATGGCAACTTCCCCGACTACCGTCTCATTCTCATCCAACCCCTCTCGCTGTGCAAGGGTGGTCAACGGTCCCAATGACCTAGGAGATGGAACGACACAAAGAAAACGAATCCCGCCGCTTACCTTCCCGAGGAAAGCAAGTTCTTCGTGAAAGCGACGACGAAGATGATGAAACCATTCTCTTCCAAGCCGGCATGAAGTCAACAAAACCGACTCCCAAGGGTCCCGGGAGGATGGGAACGGATCATTTCCGCACTCAAATTGAAAGGCCAACTCAGGAGGAAGGTCTATTTAAAAACAGGAGGAGGATGGAAATTCGCCTCGAGCAACTACTCGTGAAATTCCACAATCTACCCCCTTTCGCTTACGTAAACGATCAACTGGGACAAAGAACGGGCCAAATACGTGGGCCGATGTTCGGGAAGCCGTGTACTCACCTTCCGACATACCCGCCACTCGTATAAAGCAGAGGAGAAAACTCTCCCCGATGGAGGTTTACCTAGACCGCCGCACGCAGCTTCAAAGAAGCACCGGCTATTCTCACATGGGAAGAAACGCAGCGCTAATCTCGACGCAGCTCCGCCGCAAGAAGGTTGATCCGGCCCGAGTGGAGGAAAACTAGCAAACCACGAGTATCGCTGCACTCCAACTCCGTAATGCCCCGAGTATGCTCAACAAGAAGGAAAGGAACGCGATATACCGTGAAGAGATCAAGGAGACCGTTCGCTTAAGCCGAGAACTCTCCAACCTCCCCCGAGGTTAACAACGCACAGCCCGCCATGCAACCACTGCTGTGCACCGACATTCGAACAATCAAGTCTAAACCGTAGGCTACCTCCCCGCAGAGGCACCTAAGCGCATCCCCGGGACGTAATCCATCAAGCCGCCGAAGCTCCCAGGAATTCATCCACAATCAATGAGTTGAGGGAAGACATATGGCCCTACGCTACGAGGAATCCTCCTCTAACTATGGCTCAACTCAGAGCACTGCTCAAGGGACCAAACCCGATGTCGCCGTTCTAACCCGATCGGGTCAAATCCATGCATTACCACCTAAGGCCACCAAAAGCCGACGGAGCGTAACTGCAATCCGGCCACCAAGACGCAAATTCCTTAAAAGAGGACCCGATCCTCACTCGGCCAAAAG
This sequence comes from Adenophora triphylla var. japonica, assembly GCA_022495995.1. NCBI lineage: Eukaryota > Viridiplantae > Streptophyta > Magnoliopsida > Asterales > Campanulaceae > Adenophora > Adenophora triphylla. The sequence continues at coordinate 2,403 of JAFEMH010000824.1, read as the reverse complement.
TGCAGGACTCGTGCGAACATTTCCCTTTCGTCTCGCTCACCTCCTCTTATCCTCACAAGCTCAAGCTAGAGGAAAGCCTCGGCCCGTACCATGGTCCCCGTGGACGCAACCCCGCATGAAGTCATTCGATGATTGGCAACATCCACTATGGCAACATTATCACCTTCACGTATTTGGACCTTCCAAAATTTGGGGCCGATCACAATGAGCCGCTCTACATCACAAATTACCTGACGAGCCGTCGCCTTCCCGCGTGTCTGCAGACTGAGGTTCTAATGAATGTCTTGCCCGCCAAGATGACGGACTCCGCTTGACATCAAGCCCACTGCATCTTAAGCCTTCGGCCCACACCGTCAAGGCCTACGACTCTACTTCCCGACAGCTTCTGGGTTGCTACTCTCAACATCTCGGTTCGGCAAGCGGGTGATCCCCACCGAATTCCAAGTGTTGGATATTCCAATCACTTTCACAGCCCATCCCTGGGCGTCCCCGGCTGCATCAAATCAATGTGTGGCATCCACCCTTCACTTCAAAGCTGCCTCAAGTTCATGGGCGCAAGGCAACGAGCTAACCACGCCACTACGACAGTGTCACTACCGAGGGGACCAAAGACCAACGACATCTCCAAGATTGGAAATCAAGCATAATGACGACATGCCATTAATCGGATTCACTCGGAGACCTCCAAGATCCAAATATGCAACGTGGACCTTCCACCGTCTCACGATCGTATTCCTCCCCCGCCACGAGGATGATGAAACTCATGAACTTCATCCCCTGTGGATGGGGCTCGGCAAGTAAAGGCGTCGCAAGGCCAACACTCAAGTTATTGAAGTCAAGGACCACACCACGGTCCAGGGGCTTCGCTACGTGCCAACACCTAATGACATCAAGGAAGACAAAAGGCTCGCCCGCACCAAGGCAAAGCAGCACCGCAAAAGGGGAACCTCCGACGGCACACCCAACCTCCGACCTTACACTTTGACCTCGCTCATTACTTCACCAAGGGAACCGACCGTAATCGAGGGGACCGACAAGGGGAACCGACGAACCGAGGGGACCGACAAATGAACCGACAAACAGTAACCGAGGACCGACAGCTGTGAACCGATGAAGATGAGAAAGAAGCAGGATAGTCAACACCAAGACTACAGTAAAGAATGGAACAATAGCACGTGGACCTCAAGCGTTTCGAGGACTCAAAGCTAATCCGATAAGGGAGCGTTACTCGACATCACAACTCTCTACTGGACCAACCGCCACCACGACCAAACATGAGTACACATTCAAGGGAATCCTGCACTTGGAGGAGCAACTCAAGGTACTCTCCATGGGAAACAAGTTGTTCTGATCCAGGCCGAGGCCACATTCGAGACAATAAGTCCAAAGCGAGAAGGAACCGTAATTCATAGAAGACGCCTCTCAGTGGACCACCTTCATATGCTGTAGTCCCTGCTTTGAAGAAGTCATGGAGTTGCCCAACTTGATCGAATGGGCCCGACAACAAAGATGATCGCCATGATAGGGACAACAGAGCCAAGCCTCTCGATCCCCGCATCCTCATCAAGCATCCAAAGAATGCCATCGAAGAATTGGGTAACTTTCACCGACCAAAGGCAAGCCAGCAGTAATTGGAAGACAAGCCGGGCCCGTACCCACATCTCCCTAAACCCGGTCTCAAACCCTCTCGAGCCGGGCCCTGTCGAGTCCGGGCCTCCGAGTCATCCAACGGCCTTACGCCGGAGGACTATAATGTTGTAGCCAATCATGTATTCCCGTTCTTGTTTAATGAAAAGTCTCGACCTTTCTGAGTATCCTCTCATTGCCACTTTAACAACCGATAAGTTAACAAACAACTTAAAAGACGTTAATAATTCAATTGATAAAGAAGGTACACATTAAACGAACAATACATTAAAGAAGTTCTCGAGCGTGTAGTGACCAAGAGGACAACCGAGCCCAAGCCGCCGAAGAGGTTATGACCAAAGTGAACTCGGGGTCAGCTGCAAGAGCCTAAAGAGACACAAGGGGCGCTTTTTCGCCGATGCGTAAAAGAAGCCCCCGATAAGCCTCCTCCGGAGTATGTTGACGTGTTCGCCTGGGTCATACCAGGACATGCCAGACTCGATCCTCAATCGTGGAGCACTGCAATTCCTCTCTGGATCCCGAATCATGGCTTTGTCAAAAGAGTTGCTAAGCCTTGCGCAAGATCAAGCCGATGTGTCCTTGCAAGTAAAAAGAAGAAATTGAGAAAATGCTCGCGAGTTGGTTTCTATCAGGAAAGTGATTGGAGTACCCGACTTGGCTCTCAACATGCGTGACGGCTACCAAGCGCCATAACGGAAAGGTCGATGTCAAACAGAGATTTCCTGGGATCTCAACAAGGCGCACTTAAAGATGATT